>RCWM02000096.1:2515000-3064001 GCA_003667255.2 Euschistus heros | reverse complement strand
TGATGAGGTCCTACCGTCGGACTTTCATCACATACCACAGATGAAAAATACCTGACTTTTACTTTTCTCTCTGGAGGGGGAAGGTTACATAAAACCATTGCTGCCAACCTACGACCCGTTCTCCCACCAAGAAATATTTATCGGAAGATACAGTGCCTGCATTATCTATAGATAAAATAGAATAGTATAGCGTACCAGAGGTCCTAAAATAAATTGTGGCTTATTAATAAATAATAATCATGTATAAAATAAATCATACAAGGCCATTAATAATAGATAATCCTATTGGCTTTCGCTCTTATGAAATACATTAAAAAAAAATGAAGATGTATTCTGAAATTATTCAAAGGCCAAAAGGAAAAAAAAAAAAAACTGTCTTCGACTCATCCACATCGAACAGATTTCATACAAAGGTGTGAAAAATGTGTGGCCCAATATATATATTTACATCTATTATTTTTAAATTTGAGTTCGATCGACTCAATATTTATGAACGAAGAAATAATTCGTGTTGAGATATTTAAAAAAAAATATATATATTACATTTAAATCCAGCTAGTACGGAAAGATAAAACAAACTATTATGATTACTGATAGATATGAACAATTCATTCTGAATTATACGTGAATTAGAATTAGTTAATGTGAAAATAAAAATAATAAAATATATCTTCTGTAAAATTTTCTAAAATATCTGGGAATACAGATTTGAAATAAAAATATTTTCATATTAAATTATTAAGTAGATTTGATAATTCAGCTAGCTTATACTGAAAAAAAACGAAAAAAAAAACGAATAAAGGTTAAAGAGATACAAAGAAAACGGCTTTTTGTAAAATATGATATCTTTTAATTCATCACAATTCATTTATTTTACTGAAATAAATCTAAATTATAATATTTACAATCAACTGTTTTAAACTTGAAATTACTGGCTTTTAATCGTAATTAGCGAAAAAAAAAAAAATGTTTAAGCTCAGCTATTCATTATGGCTTTTACAAAATGTTTTTTATTACACTTGGCATTTATAAAAAAATTAAACGAAACGAAACGGTAGAGAAGCAGTGTAAAAAAAAAATAATACTAAATAAAAAAAAATTGAATGATATCTGGAGATCATTATTTTTTTTTTTATGTAATCCAAGCATGAGCTATGATCATAATAAAATATTGTAATAGCCATATTGGGGAGAGAGATTAATACGAGCGAGTATTATTATTAAAAAATAAAATTATTATATTTATAACATGCACGTAAAACCCTAACCGATGAATATTCCATAGATGAAAAACAAAACCAAAACAATTGACATATTTAACTAAAAAATTTAAATTAAATTTAATAGTAAAGATACCAAGCTTAGTAAATTAACTATAATATCATCCACGATTATTTCACCATAAAGAAAATGAACAATTAATAATTACAAACGGATAAATAACTAAACAAGGCAAGGGTAGTTTTCTTATAACAGGATCAGAAAGCATCGACTAATTATTACCGAACACGTTTATAAATAAAAAAAAAATATTACAGAGCCATCAATAATAGATAATTAGCTATGAAATATATAAGCTAATATATATATTAGGTTATGAAATATATAAAAAAAAAATAAAGATGGATTCTCAAATTATTCAAAGAAAAACATAGAAACTACCATTGCCCAATCAGAATTTAAACCGAAGTGTAGAATTAAAAATCAGGTGGTACAATATATATTTTTTACGTTTATTATTTCTGAATTCATTGAACATTAACAAGCATGTTTACAATTTACTCGGCTAAATTCAGAAAAACAATTGTTTGAGTCTATAACCACATTAAATAAAAAAACAAAATAATTATCTAATATCTTTTTTCTCAAATAAGAGTTGAAAAATCTCAATCAAAACGTTTATGTTAAAATTATATAAGTGCCCTAATAAATTCAATACCGTTATTAGTTCCATGTGCGTTAAAGTTTTTTTCAGTCATGCTCAGGTTCTACAGAAGTTACAGAAAAATGCATTGTAGTTAAAATAATTACACAAATATAAAAAATTAAATTAGTCAAAATATAATGCAATTAAAAAAAAGTCAGACATATGTAAAACAACATAATTATATTATAAAATATATTTTATATAACCTAAGGAGATTTAAGTTTATAAGGTGTATTAATTGCAATATTATCTCCCATCATTATTATATTTTAAAAAATGATGCTACATAATTCCTTTTTAGGCGACTTTTCATGGCCTATGCCACATTTTCAAGCCCTAAAACATGAAAAACATATACGGATGATAAATATGAAAATAGTTATGACGATATGAAACTGCTATTTATCCAATATACATTATATTTGATGAATTAATTACCATTATGTGTCCTCGTACAAACATTTGGATTAAGTCTAAAGAATAAAATATTATCGACTGAATAGTCTTTTCATTTTTATTACACCTGAATATCATCTTTTCTACAACAATATTAAAGCACTATACTGTACTATTCCACTACTATCATTTTGCAAAATTTATTATTATCATTATTACTATTTTTTAAATATTGTAATGACCTTAATAACGATAAATCTTAAAAAATATTTCATCAGGGATCACATTTTACTGTCCATATCTGTAACTGACTACAATTAGGTCTAAAGGTTAAATTAAATATTCAGTTTAATTACCATTGCCAGTGCATAGTGGGCTCCTATTTTTGATGTGTCTGTTTAGATATGGCATAGGCCATGAAAAGTCGCCTAAAAAGGAATTATGTAGCATAATTTTTAAAATATAATAATGATGGGGGATAATATTGCAATTTAAAACACCTTATAAACAAAATTATATTTTCAAAGGATATGAAAAAAAAAAAAGCTTGCTGGTATGTTGGTGTAGAAGAATCAATGATGAATTGATCAATCAACAAGGAATGATGAATTATTGGCAACTTTCATCGTATTTTCTTTTTTAAATTTTTATTTGATTTTCCAAAAATGCGGTGTACTTGAACTAAAATGTTATGACTGTGAAGCTAAATACCCGGGAAAAACTAGACGATCAGTAAATCAAAGATTAAAAGAACGTGTACAGTTATAAAACAAGGAATTCCAACTTCCCTATTTAAATACAAATAACCACAAATTCAAGACTCGGGAGCGCAGCTAATACATTATGTAGAGAATAGTCTAAAATTGAATATTTATGAATGATTAGAAATAATAAAATTGTTCAAAATCATCCCAGTCTTTAGTTTCAATTGCCAGATAAATATTTTTAACAGTCCCATTTTAAGTTTGTTTTCAGTCACAGGAAAGTAAAAAAAAAAAATGAATATAAATATTAATTGATTATTTAATGCAAATAGTTATTAAAAGTATTTATAGTATTTAAAAAAAAAAGAAAGAAAAAACAGACATAGGGAAAACCTAAAGAACAATTTATACTTATACAACATAAATCTCCTTAAAAATCACTAAACAGCTATGTATACATATAATCATCACTTATATATGCTACTTAATATATATTGATTATTTTTATTTATTATTATTGTTTTGTATATAATTATTTATTTGTATTTAGTTCTTATTTTATATTTTATAATATCATAGATTTATTTTTTTGGGTTTTTTCCCCTTATTTTTCCTACTGTTGACAGATAATCTTTAAAAAACTATTTACTAAACTATAAAACTATGTTAATCATGAAGAGGACTTTAGACCGGCACATGTATACTAAATGTTTTTAATTGTAAATATGACAATAAAGCCTTATTATTATTATAGTCTTCAAGTAGAAAACTCCAATAAAAAAGGCAAATAATTCGTCAATCATATACAAACAAAAAAATTATATTCACTAATAGAAAACTTTCTTCCAGAAACGTAAAATAGTTTTGTCTTATTAACAGAAGTGTCGCTTTATTTTATATTATTAACATATATAATTTTAATATTTTCTACTCTGGTTAAACAAGAGATAACTTATGTAAAACTGGTAAATATTTTTAAAAAGCACTCTTATTGCAATTTTCAGCAAATTATATTCGTAAATTATTTGATAGTGTATAAATAAAACGTTCTATAACGAATGTTAGTAATATTCAACCACGAGTTACATCATGATGCATTATAAAAATGGTTTTAAAAACATTTATCAAATTATGAATAATAATTACTGTGGAAATATGACTATAAAGAAGGATCGCACTACTGAAAGTAGTCCAGATTAAATAATACCTATCAGTACACATATCAGACAATGTAAAGCTATATTAAGAATTCCAAAAGGACCTATTGGACACTGTCCAGGCAAGCAGACACCTCCGAAATCAAGAAAGGGTTTCTCAAGAGGCATCAGTTAAGACCTGCGCACGACCTCTCCAGTGACATTTGATCTAATGTCGTGGTAATCTCATGCTCTGTTGCAACCTTAACTAGACGTGATCAGTTCCTCATAACTCTCAATATTCCTCCTAACCTTGTGCAAACAAGCAATATTCCCAGATAAAAAATTTCCGATCAAATAAAATAAAGTAAACATATTTAAGATAAAATATTTTTTTCTTTCCTGTCAACAAGATTACTTTTCACGAAACATTGACTTATAAATATTTGTAATTTACGTAAATATGATAATAATAGAATGAATTATAATTCATAAATAAATGAAAATGAAAAGTGTATAACAAAATTGAGAAAGTGGGAGAGACTATGAGGAAGAATAAACGATGAAAGGCTGACAAAGAAAATATTTTTAAAATTAGGTTGATTTATTTGGTTTGTATTTTTTTAAATGAAAAGAGATTGGATTTTAAAGTAAACATTGTTTTCAGTCTGATGATGGGATAAATTTTCCCGAAACATGTCACATTGTAGTGAAGATTAACTGATATAAGAATGTTTATGCTAAAATAAAGTGTATATAATATATTCAACATATACATCCTTGTTGAAGAAATAAAAAAAAAAAAATTCATGTTTTTTGACAAAAGCTACAAAACCCAAATTATATAGTTCAAAGAAGTCAAAGCAGAATTAGTGGAGATGGGTACTGGAGAGGAAGATGGAAAAAACAGAGGCCAGACAAATTTCAACACTTTAAGGGATTTGAAATGAAGAAGAGAAAAACTGGAGGAGCAGCATAGACAGATGAAGATTTATTGGCAGAAGAGGAAGGAGAATGAACAGAGTAGACAGCAAAAATCGAAGGGAAAAAACAATGAAAAATTGGAATGAACATAAAAAAATCGATGTCAACGCAGAGGGAGCAAAGTTTATTTTATTATTTTCGATTTTAGCAACAACTTTTAGAATTGCTGTTTTTTCGCGGATACAAAAGCACTTTTTCGAACGTCGGGCACTAGCACTCATTCTGATCTGGGCTATTCAAGACAACTGGACCAGAAATGACAAAATTCTAGAACTAAAGATATGTGGAATGGAATTTAGGCATATCCTACTATATCTATTATTCTAATGAACGCAAGGGGCGGATATAAACCTTATTAATAAAAATCTTCGTAAATTTAAAATTGCTTGGTAATTTTTTTTTTTAATACAGCTTTTAATATACTTATTATGTTTAAATATTGCCAATACGTTTTATATGCTCTGGTTAAAGTATATGGGAACGTAAACATCTACAACTGATGTAACTTTTAGCCGAGAAAATTAAAATATCTATTGGCTGGAATTTTATTCCTGTCAGTGTATGTAACCTACTTAAATATGTACGTTATTATTCTGACTTTAACATAAACGTTGGCTATATTTCCATTTGAATCCTCTATTTTTTTTAAAATAAAACTACATTAGATTATCCTGTTTATTTTCACCGTAGTAGTTAACAATTTGAAAGTAGGTTGTAACTAGAAGGACAGTAAATATATCTTTTATGTCGCATTTATAATACAAATACTTATCTAGCTCTAAACTAAATGAATATTAAAATAATTTCAGATCGTAAAAAATTCAACTGACGGAACAGCAAAGTTTAAAAACGAAAACCTTTTGAAACATAGTGCATATTATGTATGCCAGGTATCTAATAAATGTTATTTATAGGTATTTATATTAAAAGTAGTCAAAACATCTGTATTAATCTGTTTTTTTCTGTTTATAAATAAGGACAACTTTTTTTTACTAAAAAAAAAAATAATAAAATGATTTTTCTACAGTTATTGATTCAGTGGCACTAGTGAATAGTCGTTTATGTGCTAAATTCGTATTTTAGGAAGATATTCCTAGTCCAGCAGGTTGGGCATGGGGTTGACAGTCCTCAAAAAGTATTTCCCCTTATTGAGATATCTCAAGTTATAGCTGACATCGGATTTTTTCATTCACATCAGTTTTTGTCTACTAAAATCTGGAGTAATCCCAATGTTATACGCATGGATAAAAAGCATAATGTATGCTGATTCTAGTGATGCTATTACTATTGTAATCGGTTGAACGCACCAGTTGTTAAGACCGTTAGAAATTTTTGATGAAATCTCAACTTCAAAATTTTAACGATTTTAAAGATCATAAAGAATAAAATTGCCACGAACCCCCCCCCCCCCCCCCCCCAAAAAAAAAAAAAAAAAAAAAAAAAAAAAAAAAAAAAAAAAAAAAAAAAAAAAAAACAATGATGTTTATTAAGATATTTTTAAATCCAATCAATAAAAGAAACGTTACTTGACAAACCAATGGTAGCACATAATAATACGCAATAAGTATACAAATAACGTTTTTCAAAATTGTTATTAGCTCCTTGTCGATTAATAGCTGTTATGTTTTATTTACGCATCAAATATCTTTCATATGTTATTTATAATGAAAAAAACTCAATAAACAATAGGAAATAAGGATAGCTAGGGGTATGTTCTGAGGTTTTAAAAAAATAAAAATAAAATAACCATCAATACCACGAATAAAATCAAGTGATCTCGTAACTCGACATGGAGAACCTCATAAAAAGGAATACAACTGGTTCCAACTAGAGCGAAACTATCACAAATCACATTTACAGATATGAAAATCAATAGATAACTTCTTAGCTACTAAGATAAATACTCAATATGTACTTTTTCTTAGAAAAATATTGCGTATGAATATGCGTCAAACCTTAATTCGGTTATAGCAGAGCAGCTAACTATTATAGCTTACAGAATTTTCAAATAATAGGAAAAATAGTTAATATGTAGTATTGCTATTGAATGAATATATAGTACCAAAATCAGAATTAATAATCCAAATAAGGTATTTGAAAATGCGTTGAAACTAATATAGATTCTAGAATTTTTATATAAGAAAAAAAGTTAATGGTATAATATTTAAAAAATAAAAAAAATCATCAATAAAATTAAAATTGATAGTATACATACATATCTCACCCAAAAATATTTATGGTTGTGTAAATTGTTACTTTTAGGAAAGTCACACAAGCGCATTGGTACATTTCTCTCCTAACTATAAAAGATTATTCACAAAGACTTCGAAGGTCATCCCACTAAACTCATACCTCACATGTCCTCAACAATGATGTCAAACAATACCCGTAGAAGGTTGAAAAGGAACTGGATGAGAGATCTCGTAGAATAAAATTAAATTATTAACAAGAGACGTGGAAGCGCCACTGGCAATATCAGTCATGCAAGAACCTTCTCACTGTTTGGTATCCATCACATTCGCTGGTTGTCACTTTATACATTTGACAGTTGTGAATAAAGATAAAAAAAAAAAAAAAAAAAAAAAAAAAAAAAATTAAACTTATATTGTTGATTCAAGAAATTTTGGAGTTTTATTTATTTGATTTTTCGATCTGCCTTGATTTTTTTTGTTGAATTTTTACTGTATATTTTTTGCTCATAACAACTATCAGGTTGCTAGAAAAAATCAATAATAAAAAATTACCTAATTATGTATGTCAAACCAATAGGAACTACATTTATTCGATTAATTTAAACCGTTTAAATAATCTTTGTGGTTATTTATTTTCATTGTCCTTGAGAAAATATAAACAAATTACATTACATTTACACACTGAATAAAAAGAAAACATTTTTTTTTTTCAATTTGTCAAGAAAGGAGAGCTATTATTAGGAAAAAGATTAAAAAGGAATAATACATCTTTTTTTTTCAATTATAGAATAGTGTTTACTAAAAGTCATAATAAGGCCATGGATTTACCTAATCATAGATATCCGTAGTTTTAAATCATATGGACCATCCTCATCGTTAATAATACGATGAAAATGGAATATTAGCAGAATCACACCACACAGAGATCATAACAGTAATTAATTGATCGTTAAACATGAAATTAGCTATTACAATCCCATCATAACACTGTAAAAATAATTAAAAATTAAATTATGAATGTCATTTATTAGTGATGTTTCGTTTTAAGATTTAACAAATTAAAATAAAACCAACACTGAAAAATTATTTTTTTTTTTCTTTTTCAACTATATTTATATATTCACACACGTTATTAACTAAAATCTGCAAAATGTGCTAAATATATGAAATAATACTATATCGTAAGTGGCATGAGGGAGATGAGTACCCTGTGACACTCCTGGTTTTATTTTAGTTTTTTTTCTTACTTAGGGAGATTACTCATTTTTAGTCTTCCATTGATGGGAATATTATTTAATTAGTTCTAATATTGTCTAGTACAGTGGATGAGCGCAAGTCTATGTGCAATGTTCTCTCACTTACCTAACAAGGACATCGTGCACTAATGCTATAATTGAAAATTTTATAGTTTCTTTATGAGTTGGCTATAAATTTGCAATGCATAGGTCCAAATCCTATACCAGTAAATATGAGTATTCAGTCGGGGTTCTAGTTTTATTGAGTACTGTTTATGCAGGAGAGTCAACGGAAGAATAAAGATTTTTCTTTCATAGAAACTAAACTTTTCCTTTATAAAAATTTGTTAATGTTCAGGTTATTTCAAAACCATAAAACTACATTGACTTGGAAATCGGTTATTGAATGTTAGAAAAAAAAACTTCACAAATGACCTAAAAAAAAAATTTGAAATATTAAGACACGGGAATAATAATGTCATATTCAACTTTTTCAGACCTGAGAGATCTCCAAGTATAAACGACGATAATGTAAGTCGGGAAAAAAATATATAAACAGTATAAATGCCATTATTATTATTTATTTTTTTTTATAAATTATTTTAGGACCATACGATGTTTAAAAATAGTTCATTGATCTATATTTAATACATGAAATCAATACGTCAGCATCAAATGAATAATATGCTCAGGACATTATATACTTAGATGACAATCAACGAATGTGTGGGATACAAAAATAAAAATCTGTAGGTTAACATGTGAGGCAATGTACCACAGCTGCCTAGCTGATCCAGAACCCATCCATACCTCCAACCGAATAAAATTCAGGGTTGTTTAATAAAAAATAAAATCTTATGTTGCTCAAATCATTGTTGAGACATGTGGTCTTGGGTAAGTATATCGGTATATGCGTACTGGTATACATTTAAAAAAATATATACTTTATAATACTTCTTCTTAAACTTTTTTTTTTTCTTCATGGCGATCTGTATCTATATAAAAATGGATATCTGTTACACAGGGTCGTGTGAATGAATGAAGCCAAGTGAATTGAAATTGTTTGATCGCTTTGGACAGATACTAGTGAGAGTTTGAAAGCAGTCGAATTGGATGAGTAGATCGACGTTATCTTTTGTGATCAGCTGAATAAAGTATTTGAAGGATGTGGTGTTTATCAATACAATATTATTTAAAATTAAAAATTATAAATATTTATAATAGGTTGAATAAATAGCCATTAATAAATATATATATATATTTCTTGAATGTTACTATTAAATGATTAGTAAGGTACTTGAGGTTCAGTCAATAAATATAAATATTTATTGATATAAATTATAAGTATTTATAGACTGAACCTCAAGAACCTTACTAACCATGTATATAATAAAAAAAAAATAAATATATTATATTATAATAGAATAAGAAAAAATACGGTTAAGAAGACAGTTAAAATACTAAATGTTGCATCAGAAATTTTGCCATAGTTGCAAACGTTACGCCCAAAAACTACAGAGGCCTTTTTAGACAAAAATTAATCAAGAACTGTAAATCACATCGAACATATTCGTATTATGAAGCATGAATTTCAGCTTGAATAAAATCAAATGATTTTAAAACAATGAAAAGGGATTCGAAAACAAGAATACACTCACTCTGAAATAAAAACAAAATATTTGCGTTGAGTAACTCTGTACGAAATTGGATGTTGTTCAACTGCACGATCGACTATTCCAATTTTCGACACGGATTTCAAAATAGTCTGTAACTCAATTCTCAGGGATTAATTAGGTTTTTCTATGCAAATCTCAGTTTAGATTTCACACATGATAGGCACTGACACTTTCTCATTTGTAAAAAGAGCTGGCCGAAAAATTTCTTTCCATCTCTGTCCGATGGAGCAAGAAATTACTCTGTTGATTTAATTTTAAATCCTTAAAAATTGAGTTTTTATAACTTAAAAAACAAAACAAACTATTTGTTGATATTTACAACTGTATACATTGGTACAATAAGTAAATTTGAAGAAATTTTTCAATAAAAGGAAAATTCAATAACATGTGAAAAACCACTCACTAGTAGCACTTCAATAAGAAGAAAAAGAGTATATAAGGTCTCCCTGCCATCTTCATTTCAGAAGCCTCTATGGATTATCGGGGATAGAATGGGAAGAAAATTGAAAGACTAGTGGATTAGAATGGTTATGAAGTTTACTATAAAAGGATAAGTATCTGGTTTGGGCTGAATCGGTAACATATGGAACATTGTCTTTATAAATAAGTTCATTTATGACTAAGTAAGGAGCATTATGTATTTTTCGAAGGATTCTGGATTGCAAGGATACGAGATGAAATAGATGGTTTGGTGGAGCCCCTTCGATAAATTTAATTTTTTTTTTTTTTTATGTTAACGGATAGCTTTCGATATTTACAATTATAAGGTATGATTAAGATACAAGAATCAGAAAGCTCATAAAGAGTTTTAAGGAAGAAAATTGATATATTTTATTGATATAGTATAGTCGTTAAAATACTAAATTTACACAATACCACTACAGATTCTTAAATAAAACTATATAACTGTTTATTTTATGTAAAAAGGTGGTCTGGCATTCAGTCAGGAGTAATAAATTACAATTCCAAGTTAAAAAAAATTTTATATTTCGTTTTTGAAAAACGAGAAAAAAATGAACCACGCAGTTCTTGTAGCACTAAGCCGAAACGTAGGTAATTCATATTTTTTAACTTGGACGAGCATTTTATTGTACCTATCAAACAATCTTCTTCGTAAATAATATCATATAGTCGACCACACTAGTTTTATTATATAACAGTTTATGTCTAAACCGTTTATTATAAATTGTTTTGGAGACAAAAGATGCGTTGCGTTCATCTGAGGTTAATGGACCATCCACCACAGTAGATTGATCCATTCTTGCACAACAAACTTGTTAAGACAAACTCAATGATCTAATGAATTGGCTTCATCTCTAATATTAGAAACCCTTAAACTAAAAATAAAAACAAATGTGGCACAGCATGATTATCTGTTTTTCATCGCCTTGTTACAGTAAACATCTCACCTGGGATACATAAACTTAGGCTGAAACTAATTTTTGATCAATGCGATCAAATTTACAAAAAAAATATGTTTTAAAAAATTACAATATGGGACCTTATACAGAGAACTTATTAAAAAAAAAATTGAAATCAATGATTGAATTAAGCTAAATATTGGAATATCTATTATCCATAACATCGCCTATGATTAAAACAATTTAATATATCATTATTTAATTAAATTTTATTATGATTAAAAAAAATTATCTCAGTTTAAATCAAGGACCAAAGTAAGGAAACATGGTACATTTTTTCGGATCGGTATACATTTAATTTAGTGTAAGATCAGTATTATTACTATTATTATTAATTATAACAATATTATTTCTATTATTATTAATTAATAATATTATTTTATGTTATTAATGAGTAACAGTAATAATGATTACAATAGACAATGGACGGCTACACTCTTGAAACTCAGTCCCCGTAAAAACACGTAGGATGATAAAAATGATCAAATAAATCAACAATTCGTAGAAATAATATTTAAAGATTAACTTAACTATTGTATCTTAAAATGAAAAGGGAATTGAAGTTGCATGCTTAGGTCATTAGAATTTATATTTTTTTTATTCATCACTAATTAAATGTGTTATAAGCAGTTGAATATTAATGAATAATAAATTTAAACTGACATAAATATACATTAAATAAACATTACTAATTAAAGTAATTAGCATTATTTTATACAAAAAATTATTTTATTTATGTTAAAATAGGAGGTGTTATATTTTCTATTGCCATATTTTCAATCCTGAAAAAATACTAAAACACTTAACTGGAATAGGAAACAATTTCATATGTGAAAATAATTATAAAAAAAAGGGCACAGTATGCAGTTAAATGAGATATAAACGATTATTACAATGACTAATATTAATTTTTGAATCATTGAGGAAAAGAATTTTAATAAAATACGATTTTTGCATTTAACCGATTGTTCGTAAGTGACACAGATAAACCAACAGGCATATTAAAAAAGTGATAATATTTGGATAACAGTGAATTTAAAAAATTGATCGATAGGTGACGAGCGGCATTCTACAGGAGAGGTGTTAAAAGGTACGGTGTTATCAAAAACTTGAAATTGATAATAAAATTTACTTATATTTAATTAAATGGTTAAAAAATTGATTTACAATGTTGAGTGGCTGAAACGAGGTTCGCTATACTGTCACATACTTTTGTGGTTAGAAATTACAGTCCAACTAGATGAAATCAATAAAATTATTTCTGCCTCATAAAAACTATTACCATAGATTATTCATAGCCCTTTTGTTGTAACCACTAATAATGCAGTCCATCTAGATTACCACATCATCCTTTATATATTAAAATTGAATGTCTCTAAATATTTAAAATGAAATCAGAGAATTTTTAACCAGATTTAAAATCACTGCTAAGCGTAAAACTATCATTGAAGAAATAATACTTACTTGAATACATCAATACAAGATTTTTATCGATAAACAAAGAAAACTTCAATTGTAAGTTAAAATAATTTAACTTCTTCACTTATGAGAGCGAACGGCAAAGCCGCGACGTGGGATGCTAGTTTATACATATATATACATATATACATATTTGTTGACGAACCTATATGCTTATTAAGTTTAATTTATTTTTCGATATTATTTTTTGTTTAAATATTAATTGTTTATTTGCTCCTTAAGTTATTATTTATTTTTTTTTTTTTTTTTGTAATGTTATGATTTTTTTTTTTTTCCTCCAACCAACGATTATATGTTTATACACACATTTTTTTTTTTTTTACAACCACACAAAGTTCATAAAATTTCAAATTTCATTACATTATTGTAACAACACGCAAATAAACTGTTGGTTAAGTACAATCACTGATATGTAAAATAATATAATGTAACACATATCATACATGTAGTATGCCTGTAACGGCATGGAACATGTAAAAAAAATTTATTTATATATATATATATATATATATATATATATATATATATATATATATATATATATATATATATATATATATGGATACATTTATTGACTGTTACTATTAAATGCTTAGTAAGATTCTTGAGGTTCAGCCAATAAATGACAATAAACAATTTATTGACTGAACCTCAAGAACCTTACCAAACAAAATATATATATATAAATATATACAGGGTGTTTGGAAGATCGTTGGCCAAAAAGGTATCTCTGCATGCCTGCAAATGGTATTTTTTTAAAGATTATTAACTAGAGAAGTTTTTAAAATAATTTGTATTTGGCTGTTGCGATTACTGGTTTTTTTTTTTTTTTTTTTTTTTTTTTTTTTTTTTTTTTTTTTTTTTTTAAAACAAGAATTAACGATCTCCCGGTTTTTTGGTATTTGTATTTTGCATCATATCTTTTCTATTTTACATGGACAATGTATTAGTAATTACAGCAAAAAAAAAAAAAAAAAAAAAAAAAAATGGCGTTGATATATCAGTAAACAACGGAGTTATAAGGCATAAATGTTTGTAATAGGCCATTTTTACAAACAAATTCATAAAAAAAAAACCCGTAAGACTTTGTATATAGGTAAGTGACCTTAAATAGGTTCAAAATGAACCTCCTTACAAAAGATACCTTTTTGCCTAACGATCTTCCGAACACCCTGTATATGTATATATATCAAATAAATATAATACAAAAGTGAGTTACAAAAATTTTTAAATATGATGTAAGAGATAGCGCATCTGAGACAAGGATACGAAAGGAAAACACGGGCGAGCCCCACCCTCGAGAAGAACTAGCATTAACTAACAGGTTTTTTCTTTTTTTTTCCCTCTTCATTGGATGGTGAGAGTGGTTCCAAGGTCACTTTCCCTCCTCTCCACCCTTCCGGAGTGAACCCGCGGGTTTCGAATCCGACACAAGATTGTTCAGATTTTCGTAAAAATAGATTCGATTCATCCGATAGAGTATGATTCATAAACCGTTAGTAACGAATGCTTTGTCTCCTAGAGGCTAGAAATAAATAAATTCGTCCAAAACCAGACCTGGGCCTTATTTTAAAATGTTTTTTAACGAGATAAAAACACACGGCATTTTTCACTTTGCTACATAGTATCCACACATTTAACTCAGATGTATCCAAAGGAAAATAAAGTCTACATAACATTTATAGATGATTCAAAGACAGAATTAATAGATATAACTTAGAATTAATGAAATGGCCATGGCTGAGACATTCGGAAATACTCTCAGAAGGCTTCTTTTTTAAAAATTATCAAGTTTCTTAAACAGTGATATTTATAATAAATTTTTCACGACACAATTACAAGAATTAAATGACAATTGTTTTTTTTTTACCCTAGAATGTAAAATAATTTAATTGTGTATAAGTTTTTGATATAGGAATGAGAGATTCTGATAAATTTTGTAATAACTTCATTTTAAAAACAACGTAGAACGTATAAGAAACCTTAAAATGTATCCCAAAACGTAACGACACTGTATTATAATGTTAGCGTATCCTTTTGTCCTCACCTGAACTACTTTTTCTTTCAAAATAATTGTTTTGTTCTAAATTACTATCTTAGAATAATGAATTAAAACATAGACAAATGTGTTCTATAATAAGAATACTTTTAGAACTTGATAATAATATAATATTGTAAAATAATACAAATGGCTGGAAAAAATTTTATTTCGAAACACTTGTAGCTAAAATGTGCTGTGAAAACACACACACACACACACAAAAAAAAGGTGTTTTCTAAGGGACTTTAATTATTACATGAAGGACCTGGCTTGCTAAATATGAACTAGCTTAAATAAAAAACAAGATGAGAAAACAAACACCATAACGTTAGTTGCTAGTTAGTTGATATCAGATAAAAAAACAAACTCTGAATTACAAAACTGGTCCATTTAATGCTAAATATAGGGTTTGCCTATAACAAACTATAAACAAATCTAATTCTGTAGCGAATATAGTGATCCCTTGGAATGTATTTATACAAAGGACTGATATGATCTCATCACAAATTAAGCCTACTAAGGACTAAAATGACCAGACCTAACTTTCTGAGCTTCCACAGACGGCCATATTACTTCTTTGCAAATAGATTTTAGAGATAATATGAAATAATGGTTTCGACATATAGGATGCTTAAAGGATATCAGTCATCAAGAAAATGCAATGATATTCTATAATTGAATGGGTCAGCCAAAAAACGTTCTAAGCGACAAACCAAATTTTGAGTAATCACTGAAAGAAATCACTGAAGGTCGCTGTTTTTCGGCGGACCCATTCAATTATGTTATAATTAAAAGTTCAATGAGTCGAAGACCAAAACAAAGCTTCAAAAATGCCAAAACTAGACAAGAAACGAAAAATTATTTACAGCAAGACTTTTATTGATAACAAAATCGATGGTCGAAGAACAAACTAACATCTGTTGACCAAATAAATCAAAGATGAATTTGCTAAATACATCAGATGACTCAATTCATATAACATTCATAATTTGAATATAAATAAACAAATAATTTAAATGGGCTATATTAAAATACAATATTGGAAACATCTAATTGGAGCAAGGAAAAGAATCCCGTTAATACTGATTTGCATTAGTACGAGGGATGGTAATTTCAAGGTGAGAATAGTTGGACATGGACCAATTACACTTTTAAAGAGAAAATAAATGGAAAAGATTTATTGCGAAAATATTTATATATTAGTAATTTTTAATTATATCAACATAATATATAATAGAATTATATAATATGCTGTTATAATATTTAATTATAACAAAATCCCATAATTCATACAATAGTAGGCAGTTTCTATAAGCAAACCTTAATAATAATGCTTTATTAGCATATTTACAATTTAAAATTTTAGTACACAATTACAATTCATTTTAGTACACAAGTTCCGGCCTTACATCCTTTACATGATTAATACAATATACAATAATGAATAGGTTTAACATTTTAAAGTTGTTCTTTAAAACAGTAAGGAGGAGAAAAAAATAATAATAAAAATATATATATATATATATATATATATATATATATATATATATATATAGAGAGAGAGAGAGAGAGAGAGAGATTTCTTTACTGTTACTATTAGATGTTTAATAAGATTTTTGAGGTTCAGTCAATAAATAAAAACAACTATTTTGGCAACGTTTCGAGATTATATTGTTCTCATAATCATGCCCAACACCTTAGTAGGAATGCCCTTGTATTCTTCGCACACGCCAGCTTTCTGAAGATACATAAATAACTGTCTAATATGTATATATAACAACAAATATTTATACGTAATAAACAAGAGTTTTAAACTGATTTATACATGATTTGTTCTTTTGTGAGTGTTTTTTTTAGAGATGTTATATTGCATTACCGATTTTCTTGATAGTGGATTTCTCCAAAATAGTTCTTTTAAAGCATATGTTTACTTTGATCATAGATGCTAAGCTTGGTGGAGGTAAAGTTAAAACCGTGCTGCATAGTCGATAGTTTTGTTCATCCAGGGTAATCATTGACGATATTTTGGATCAATTTCATAGTAGTTTGTTGCAAAACACAATAATTTACACACAAAATTACTAGGAATATACTACTAGAATAATATTTAGTTAATAAGTCACAAATATACGAAAAATTGGTTTAGTTTAAATTTTATTTAGTGTAAAAAAATAATATATAAACCATCCCTAAAATGTAATAAATTTTATCTTCCAAAAATTCAATAATTTTACTTCCAAGCATGCATTTATTTTTATTTAGTTATTTTTTTTATTATTCATTTTAATTTTTTTTTTTGTTTTTCCTAATGTTAAAGAATTTTCTCTAATTTTTATTCAACATACTAAATGAACCTTGTAGTGCAAAATGTTAAATTTTATTGGAGTAAAATCTTTATTATTGCTAACTGAAAAGAATACCGTACATTTATCCGAAAAAAAATTACTTTACATTTAATAATGCCAAAACATAATAACAATAATAAATAAAATACCACTGTTTTAGCAACCAATTAAATGAAAATATAAATTATTGGATTTGATTCAGAACGCCAGAAAAAAAAAGTTAATGACATCACACATGTTAAGAAAGCTGGTATTCTGAAATCCGTGCTTTCTTCAGGAGTGGCACTACGCCTGTTGCGGGCTGGCTCTTTCCTTCTCTAATAAATGGTGAAAAAACCTAAAGATGATGCGAGGCGAAATAAATGATAAAAAAGTATTTAAATCGAATAAAAATTTAAAAAAATTTAAGTTTTAAATGTATTGGTATATGACTGTAAAATCTTGATTGAAAAAAAAAAAAAATATATAAAACAAATATATACTTTAATTCCGACGTTTCTGTCTAAACAATTACGACAAGATAGAATAAAAAAAATTAAAATCAATAAATAAAAATAAGATGTGTTTCTCCTGTTTCGATGATGATTTTATTTTTAACCGCCGTGATGTTAGTGATCATTGTTTTGGCCGAAACGTATATAAAATTTCTCCCTGACTGGGAATAGCAATAGATCTACTATCTAATAATTTTTTCAATTCACATTTAACAATTAAAAGGATCAACTTACTTAAATTTACTTAACAGATAATGATTATTCGAAATAAACAAACTTAAGAGAAAATAGGAATTTCAAACGCGATTTCTATTTTATTCAAAAGAGATACACCTCCTAAATCGTATGCCCTAGCGCCAAATATTAAATAACAAAAAATATTTTCTATAAAATTTCTAATCAGGAAACTTTCGGGGAATGTTCGATACGAGCAACACCTAAATAAATAAAGAGCGTATCACAATGTCAAAATTTTTAGGGTGAAGAAACGATACAAACAAAAACAAAAAAACTGTAGATCACTTGACAAAGGACATCCATGTAAAAATAAAATTTTTATTTCTTATAGAGTGATACCTCAAAATTCTACACATTTCATACCAACAGTCATAACTACTTTTATTCTAAGTAGGAAAATCTTTATTCGAATGAATCTATGATATTTATTGTCATTTCAGTAAAAGTTTATAATTTACTGATAATTGCATTATGAATAATTATCACAATCCAGCCATAATTATTTATTAATTCATATTAAAATAAAATAAGCACATTATAAAAAAATAGTACTATAATCATTAACATTATCAGCGTTACTCGATTATTTTCTTAACCTAGAATAAGACACGGAAAATGGAATAAGATAAACTTATAAATAAATAAGATAAATATTAATAGAGAATTTATAAGTTTTTAATATCATACGAGTATATTATTATATCAATCTTTGTGTGAAAGCACAGGAAACTACAAAACCACCTTTCTAAACACCGAGTCCCCTCCTTTCAAACCGATCTTAATTTTAACAGTCGGTTTTCTATTTATTTTTACACTGCGTATAATGAAAAAATAAATCATATCTAGATTATGATTACAAAAAAAAAAAAAAAAAAAAAAAAAAAAACCAATAGAAGTTTTAATAATAAAAAAAATATTTGTTTTAATTATAATTTTTATTTAAGTAGTGAGAAAAGTGGAACAAAAATATGCACAAATACAATATAAAACGTACAGTGAGTTATTACGGGCAAACCAAAAGAATGAACGCAAACCATCCTACAAAAATAATATTGATGTTTTATGAAAATAATAGTAAAGCCACAACAGGCAGATAGATGGGCGAAATTAAAAAAGACCTAAAGCTAGCAGGAATTACTTACTCTAGGAAGATGTCCTATACAAAGACATTTTTAGAACCAAAATCCATAGTTGGAAAGTTCATCAAGAAGAAGCACCAATGAAAAAGACTAGGAGACATTGGACAGGTGAATGAAAGGCAAAGAAACGCGTGTAGTACTTTTCGTAGCCTCAATCTCTTTCCCAAATTAAAAAAAATAAATAAATAAAATAAAACGTTGAACTCAGAGATATGGAAACTCAAACTCAAGAAACCGCTCTGCATGAATTATAGGCCACTAAAGTGTACCAAATTAAAAATTCACATTGTAAAAAAAAAAATATATCACAACTACACTTCAATTCCCGCCGGGTTCAGTGACTATTGCTATTCAAGAAGTTATTCTTAATTTTTATTCAAACATTTGCTTATTGCAAAGATCATCATGGGATGATATGGCTGATAAGATAGAACATGAAATATGTGGATTATATTCAATTGTAAATAAGTTAAAAATTAATCATATATTATATCTAACGGAATATTTAGTTCGGTAAAATTATCATTTTTTCAAATTTAACTTTTTGTTATAATTTGTTTTTAAATATCGAGGTAAATAGTATAAATAATCGCGTTTGCATTACTGTTTTTAAAATGATTAGAACTCAAAATATAGGGTAGTAAATTAAAGATATTTAAATAAGTGTTAGGTGCTCAGCAAAACTGTGATGGACAATACTAATTTACTAATAATTTCACTAATTTGAATAGTAAATGTTATTCTTCCTATGTAGAACCAGTAACCCATATCTCTGATGTTACATATCGCCCATTGGCTGCAACAACGACATAACTCAAAAACTTCAATTTTGCAAGACCGTCTTGTGAATAAAATACAGGACGATCTGTAGACACAAAATGGTGACATATCCTGCTCTCTCTTAGTGAATAGTTGAAGCTCAAATACCAGGT
Organism: Euschistus heros; assembly: GCA_003667255.2. Classification (NCBI taxonomy): domain Eukaryota; kingdom Metazoa; phylum Arthropoda; class Insecta; order Hemiptera; family Pentatomidae; genus Euschistus; species Euschistus heros. Next base: position 3,043,663 of record RCWM02000096.1, on the reverse strand, counting down.
ATGCAAGTTTAAAATGTCGTTTATTTCTTAAAATATATACACAGTAATTTAAAAAAAAGTATAATATATTTTATTCAAAGTACTACCCTCGCTTTCTACACATTTTGTCCATCTCTCGGGCAATATATAGATACCATTCCAAAAGAATGCTTCATCTTTATTTGAAATCCATTCATCGAGCCATTTTCGTACGTTTTCGAAATTGTTGAAGTGTTGCTCCGCCAATGAGTGTCCCATCGATGAGAGAGAGGTGATAATCAGAAGGCGCCAGGTCAGGTGAATACGGCGGGTGGGGTAGGAGTTCCCAACCAAGCGAAGAAATCGTTTCCTTAGTCAATCTGGCTGAATGTGCAGGAGCGTTATCATACTGAAGAATGACTTTGGCGTGCCTGTGAGCCCATTCTGGGCGTTTTTCGATCAATGCGTGACTCAAATTGATCATTTGTTGTCGGTAGCGCTCGGTATTGACTGTTTCGCCGGGTTTGAGAAGCTCGTAGTAGACTACTCCCTTCTGATCCCACCACACACACAGCATTGTCTTCTTCCCAAAACGATCCGGTCTTGCACTCGATGTGGATGGTTGTCCTGGCGTTACCCATGATTTTTTTCGTTTGGGATTCTGAAAATAAATCCATTTTTCATCGCCAGTTACAACTCGATGCAAAAAACCCTTTCTTTCGTGGCGTAAAAGCAGCATTTCGCACACAGTTTTTCGTTTTTCCATCTGTCGTTCGTCCAATTCATGTGGAACCCATTTTCCAACCTTTTGAATCTTTCCCATAGCTCTCAGGCGATCGGAAATGGCTTGCCTAGTGACATTCAACTGTTCTGCCATCATTTGTTGGGTTTGGGTATTGTCTTCGTCTAATAAAGATTGCAATTCGAAGTCCTCAAACTTTTTTGGTCGATTTTCTCGTTTTTGATCAGTAACATCAAAATCACCACGTTTGAAACTTTGAAACCAACGTTTACATGTCCTGACGGTTGGAGCAACATCGCCATAAGTCTCAACAAGAATTCGATGACATTCAGATGCCTTTTTCTTTTGATTAAATAAGAAAATCATGACATGCCGCAAATGCTCTTTATTTGGCTTAAAATTAGACATTTTTAACACCAAAGAAAGGTATGATACGTCCACGTAAACGACTTAAAAACAACTGACTTTTGTAAACAAATGACTAACAAACAAAATAGCGTTTAGAGATAAGCAAATCCTTCAATAGGCTAAGAGCGCATTCTATTGGAATTAAAACGACATTTTAAACTTGCATACCTGGTATAACGTTCTACATAAAATCACATAGGTGAATGGTTCATTGGTAAGCTCGGTATAACTCAAAAGCTTGTTTTTGAGTTATGTCGTTGTTGCCGCATATGAGCGATATATTTGAGGAATAAGGCCAACTAAATCAGTAGAAAGACCAATTTAGAGGGAAAAATAGTTTCTCATTATTTCAATCTTTAAGACGAACAAAGATTCAGTAAAAAAAAACTACAAAGAAATTTCTGAAATAAAAAAAAACAGGATGAGAAACATAATGATAACTAATTCAAAGATAATTAACAAAAAACTTCGCATCTATAAATTTACAACTGTGCCTGGTTTTCGAGAATGTCTCAATACAGCGCGAACTTTTAAGTTGTCGATTGATGTGATATAAAAATCGAACAATAAATAGAGAAAATAAGTTTGAATAAAATTTTATACAAAAAATTGAGCAAATAAACTAATTGTGTAAATTATACCTAACATTCCGTAAAAAAAAGGCATGGAAAATAACCGTTCTTATATGTACCGGTTTCATTTAAACAAAGGTGTTCATCAGAAGGTAGTTTAATAACGTTATCTAACAATTTACAATGGAAGTTAAATTGAAAATTTAAAAGATATCTGTAAGAACGGCCAAAGTCAATAAGACATATTAAATTTAAATTTGTGATGAGTTCAAAACGAATAGCTGTTACCAAGAGACAATACATAGGAGCTATTTATAAAACAATAATCATTGCAGAAATCAATTAGTAAACAACAAATAGAATTTATTATCTACAAACTATAATATATAAGTTGATTACAATAGAAACAATATATTAAAAAATAATAATTCATTTTACAAAGTTTTATTAAAGATGATATTATATTCTGTAATAAGATTCTGGGTTTCAGTTATTACTTAAGATATTGAAATTTTACTAAAACACTGCAGATGCAAGTTTGCATTAATATTTCTCTCATAGTTGTTTTAATAGCGTATACGATCTAGCTCCAAAGCTAGTATGTATTCGTATTATCTTTATTCTGAGATAAAAATGATTAAGATTTTTTTTTTTCTTTATTATTAGGGAGAAGGATTTATATATAATATTTACATTAGGTGAGACAAATCTATAGCCAACTTCGTTACCATTAATCGATCAACGTACATTATCAAGACTTAAAGGAATTGAGAATCGGCTTTTCTCCTTTGAAGAAAGAAAAAAAAAATCTTAATTCAGAGGTAATTGTTACGTATTAGTAGTTTTGTAGATATGTAATCACATAATTATCCAACTGCACATTTATGAATTAATAATACAATGGCATTGTTAAAAGACCTATACAAAAGTTCTTATATCAATCTATTGAAATTTACAACTGTACAAATATATACAATAAGTAAATGACCTGATAACGGTTACAATTACATGTCAAAACTTGAAAAGAACTACTCATCAGTAGCACTTCAATAAAAATTCTACACTAGAAGATCTCTAGCCATCTTCTTTTCCGACGCCTCGGAGGATTATCGGGAATGGAGTGGGAAGCAAGTTGAGAAACTAACGGATTTGAGTGATTATGGAGCTTACTATGAAAGATAGGTATCTGGTGTGGGCTAAATCAGCAACATATGGAACATTAAGATATTTATGGATAAGTTTATTGGTGACAAAGTAAGGGGCATTTAGGATTTTTCGAAGGATTTTGGATTGTAAGGATTGGATACGAGATGAATTGGATGGTTTAGTAGAGCCCCAAAGCTCAACTCCGTACGTCCAAATGGGTCTAATCACAGTCATGTAAATAAGTCTTTTGTAATGAATTGGGAGCTTTGATCGATTGTCTAGTTAATGTTGAAGCAGTCTGTAACGACGAGAAGTTTCTTGTCGCTTTAGTCTTGTATGTGGATTCCAAGTTAGACGATTGTCCAAGTGGAGTCCTAGGTAGCGGATCTGTTCAACAGGACTTAGTGGAATATCATTGAAGGATACTGTAGGACAGGAAGTCGTAGGTTCACGACGACAAAAGTTAATTACAAAATTTTAGAAAAACCATTAGTTTTCGTTTTAGTGTTCCACATAAATACCAATAAAAATAAACGATATTCCAATTTTAGCAAGACGGCAGTATTTGTAAACTATAACTACATTCCAGCTTATGAAGAGATAAATATTTTTAAGGAAGGTTTGTTGTGATCCTTTTATAGACTATAGAAACAACCTTGAAAGTATCAGTTTAGAATATCTTAAATATACAGGGATAAATATGTCTTCCTGAATAAGAATAAGCAGTTCTCAACAACTCATAAACCATTAAAAAACAACGCAGTGAAATATCGGTACCTCATCTCATCTAGTGTTTAGTGAAAGATTTTGGATGATTCTAGATTGAGGTTTTTATTTGGGCGATCAACTCCCAGGTTATTACGCCCTTTTCATTTAAATGTTGGAAATTTATTTTTATATGAAAGGTTTTGGTATCATCAGTGATTTAAAAAAAAAAAAAGAAGAAAGCTAAACCTAGAATGCCTGAAAAGGTTTTCCTAAATAAAGACTAGTATAATTTCTGAATGTACATTCCTCAAAGTATACTTTATCATACAATTATGTGGCTCCAGCGTAAAGTGTGTTAAAGATCAAAAAGAAAGGATTGATTATGGATTTTTTAAATTTTATTGAAGGGAACCGGATTAAATGGAAAACTGTAAATACTGACCATACACTAATTAAACGGTGACAGGATCTCAATCATTACAGGTTTTGAAAAAAAACAACAAAAAAAAAACTGTTTTAAAACAGTATCAATATTACTCATATGTTTTTAGAAACAATCTTTTTGATATAAAGTTAAGTTAATAACAAATGTGCATACATTCTTTTAATTTTTATAATTTTAAATATCAAAGGCATTTATGATATTCTACAGAAGATGATAAGAAGAGAAGCTTCAACAGCAAAGAGGGGGAGGGAGTCCATAAAACGTTTCAACGTAATTTAAATAGTAAATATCAAGACGTTTCGAACAGTAATTTCAAAGCTTTACGCTTATGTTACGTAAAAACCAATATCATTCAAGGAAAAAATGCTTAATAATTCTCCAAAGTGCAAAGGTTCGAATGCATTTACATATCCGAAATAACACGCAACTATACATTCAATCAAGAAGCCATATTTGCCTTCCACAGCGCACGGATCCAGGAACGGTTAATGACATCCATAGAAAACACGAGTGAGGAGAAACCTTCAGCTGCGGAGGGGAGATGCACCTCGAAAAAGAAAGCAGGATCTTGTGTCGTGATGTAACCCCCGTCATCGGATCTGCCTACCCACGCCTTCAGATTTATCTCTTTGGATAACGCAAGGGGAGGAAGAACTCGAGGATCCCATGTTAGTATAAGAAAAGATAGTGGAAGTAGGCTATCCAAAGAGTGTCAGCCTTGCAGAAGTTTCAAGCAATGTGTAAGACTCATGGAACTACCATATAATAATAACTTCAGGAGCTATGAATAGGAAACTATTCACACAAAGCTAAATAGATAAATTACATTATCAATTACAACTGCAATTTATATTTAACCAATTTTATAAATAATCCTCATCTAAATAATATATTTAGAAAATAATAAAATTATAATTACAGTCTTATAAAATAGGCTGATGGCTGATACAGGCTATACAGACAGAAGTAAATAATTATGTAATATGGTTAGTCTAAGACCACTAAATCAAGGACCATAACTCATTTAGCGTTAAATAAATTAACAATTTAAGTAAATAAATTACTAGTTTAATTAAAAAGGATGAGTGATTGCTGAATAGTAAATTAATTTTACCAAATATTAGGTATCGCGAAAAATGTAGACAATCAAATGAACCTGTAACACTAGAAACTATTGGTCTCCTTGGGTTCAGTTCAGCACATTGGTAAGGTTGTACTGTCATTTGGCTAACTTAGCCTGTGAAAGAAACCACTGGGTGTCTTCACTAACTAAGGGTAACCACTTTATAGAGCGCTGGTTAAGCTCCAGGAGTGTCTCCCGACCTCGAAGTCAAGTTATTGAAATAACAGAAAATAAACAATCTGCATTCAACTGAACACGGTCTCGCCACGGAAGCCAGGCGGAAAAGTGTCTTAACCACTGAGCTATCGCGCCTCTATACATATATATGTGTGCGTATATAAATATATACATTTATATTAAGGAGGCATTAAATTTAAAATTGGTTAAAAGCAAAAATTGATTTGAGGATAAGTAATAACGTAAATTTAATTTACTGCGTGGAAGACTATGTTCTGACTTGAGCCTTTTTAAAAATGATCTGAATACAAGAATTCAGTAAAAACGAAAAATAATACAGGTAAATCACATTTGTAAGCTTGTGCAAGGAATCATAAGATTAGAGTTTGTTGAAGCTGGTACTGGCATTTACAATGAATATCTGATAGAAGTCTACCAATGGATGCATATGGGTGGAGAATGGATGGAAAACGGAGAGGAGAAAGGTCAAGGAAAACATGGAAAAAGGAAATAGAGGAATGATAGGACGTGGATTAAGTAGGAATGGGAATTAGACAGAAAAATGTGGAAGGAGGCCATCTTGGGTTAAGGAAAACCATTGGATTTTGAGAAATGCTAATAAACTAAAAATAGATATAAAAATAAAAAATGATTGAATAAAAGTAACCTAGAAGATTAGTATTAAGAAACGTCTGAATCGATAAAGATAAAGAGAACAAGAAAAGAAAAATATTAAAGATGAAAATGTTTGGGGTATCAAGGCCTCCTAAATTAGGACATATTGATTAAGGTGATTTATTTTATTTAATAATCAGCTGTATAGAAAAGTGGAGGGTAATAGCACTGATTTAAAATCGGTCACTTAACAATAGAACAAAAGTTTTTCCAATTATTTTTGTAATAAATAGGAAAAGATAAATGCTTCAACGATTGGATCAAATTAATAATATAGTAAAATATTTATAGTTTCTCACTTAGTTTTTCAGAGCTAATAATTATTTCACATTATAGCCCGATAAAAAATATGAACCTTAAAATACCATAGGAGTAGAAACATAGAAAGAATATATGGTTTCCCGTTAGTTGGGACATTCCGATGATGAAGTTGAACTATGACATCACGGTGCAAAGCCATATCAAAGGTCAAAGCGGACGAGGATAACGCCAAAGCGAAACCCGTTACACCTCAAGGACTGCCTTTCCTGCACTCACAAAAATTAAATTTGCAATCAATTAGCGATAAAGAAACGAGAATGACCCGGGAAACCAATAACGGTCATCAAGGACGAAGATACAGGAAGCGTGCTTGCTCATTGTGAATACGGTCACAAGTCCTTGCTTCTTGTCAAGAGCGCATAATTAACTGTGAAAAGAAATTCCCAGGTGCAACGAACGCATTCGATATTCAGAAATATTTAGGGAAATGAAATGCCCAGGTTTTACAAGGCTCTATCATGAAAACTCCAAGGAAGGAAAAATGGTAACATCTATTATTCGAAATGATATTTTTAGTTCTTTTGACATAACGATTTTATTCAAAAAATGTAATACTTCATATACAACCAGTGAATATGATGTTACATTAAAGTCTGTAAATTTTGAGAATATGGATGGCTTTTAAGGGAGGGATTTTGTAAGTCTGTATGAAGTGTTTCGTTTGACATATAGGGCAAAAAGATATGGTAATGGATTTTGCATTATTTATGTATGCTTGAATAATTTAAATTTTTCATAACTACTAAACGATTATAAATAGAAAAAAAAAGATACTTTTTCTATTGAAGCCATTGGTAGAAAAACTTACTTTATTAAAACGTTCAGGAAAAGCATTTTCGCGCTACTGTTAGGACCTTTTCCGGACGTAAGTACTTTCAGTATAAATTTTCTTTCTATTTTATATTTTTTATATAATTTTATTAGTACCCTATATTTTGAGTTGATTTATCTATTTATGTGCAGTTTAAGCTAATGCACCCTATCTTTAGACATTTTTATGTACTATAAAAATAACTAACTGCAGGTGACAAATAGGAATAGAAAAAAAAAAATGAATTTTCAAAAAAAAACTAAGATAGCCACAAATTGCTTTAATTATTCAAACCAAAAAGTCTACAGTGTTCTATCTAATAACACCTGAACAGTTCATGGGAATGAACAAGCAAAGACTCAAGGTTTCGTTCATTCGTTTTTTTTTGTTTTTTTTTCTACAATCTATTTTAATTCTAAAAAAAAAAATTAAAATAGATTACATTTCTTGCCAGGTTTTTTAAATTTTTATTAACGACCTTTATTTGGTAGCGAGTTAAATTACCACTAACAGAAAAAGTAAATAATCTTATTTTATTAAAAATCATTAGAATATGTAAGGGGATATGAGAAAAAAAAAAAAAAAAAAAAAAAAAACGATTTGGTCTCCTGTGTTCCAATAAAATACGTCTGTGATCATAAAGATTAAACATATTTTTGAAAATCAAAATTTAGTAATTCAAATAAAAAACCATCAGGTTTTATTAAAGTGAACGAAATAAATTATAAATAAATTAAAGCTTCACAGTCTACTTTACCAAGTTTAAGACTTTTTCAGATCAGCGTATTAAATTTATGCATATAGCTTTCTATAATAAAAAAAACAAACAGAGAAATATAAATAAAAATGTGGACTTATAAAGTTCTGAAACCACGGTAGTATGGCTGATTAATAAGGGAACGACGAATTTCAGTAGATCAAGACATGAATAGACAGTAGTTCATAACTGAATAAAGCCAAAAAATTTAATGTTCTCAACTTAATAGAGGAGATAAGATTATTAATAAATATTTAAACAAACGAATTTTGTATTAATAAATTTAAAAAAAATTATACAGAATAAAATATTTAAATTATTACTTCATGACACCACAATATTTTTTTATTAAACACATTTTGTGGATTAAGCAAGCATATTGGTGCATCATTGAAAAACATCTTAATCTGGTTACTAGTTTATAGGTTCGGATTTCTTTTGACACAATTAAGTCAATACATTCTAAGATTAGTTGATTAATATTATTTTTGCAACAGACTGTTACAAAACAAATAGTCTGTTCAATTTTTTTTTTGAGTCATTTATACAGAGGCGAAATTTAATTCTGTATTTTTCTAAAGATAAAATATAATCTAATAAAAATGTGGTTAGACTTTCAGATAACACAAAATGGCTCAATTTTAATGTAGTGATCGGTCATCTAGTGTTCCAAACACTGGATCGTAACACGTTAAGTAGCAATGTATAAAGGTTTAATCTTCACAACAGTCAGATCAATACCAGCTGATTAACGAAGTAGGAAATGGTAGGCACTGAAATGTACATTTAAATTTACAATTATTTACATTTAAAAACAACATATTTGACATTTATTTTTTCAATTTTACTGCTTTATCTAAGATTATATTAATTTTCATTAATATAATGTCCATATTCTAATTTAATTAATGAATTTAGTACTATAAAGAAACGAGAAAAACACATTGAAAGCACAAGAGATAGATTTATTACTGACAGAAACAAGAGTTCAGCGATGTTTGTTTTTATATTTTCAGCCTAAGTTTCGACCACAATGATTCCCATCATTACGGCAGATTATTAAAGAAAAATCAAAAGATTTGTCAGTTTATATTCTTCCCTGACGATGTCCATCGCTGTTGTAGCTGGTAAATATAAAAAAAAATAAAAATACAACAATAAAGATTTTTAAATTTAAAATCTTTTAGTCCTAATTAACATCATTAGGCTGATCCCTCAAACATATACACCGATATTATAAATTATATATTATATTATACCAATGCTACAAGTAAATTAGATACCACAATAAGTCATTTAATAAAAATGCCAATTTATGTAGTCAGTAACAGCACAACAAAATATGTTAAGTTCTTATGGAAGTGTGAAAGATTTATTGAAATATGCTTATTTCTATTTGTAAAAATTCTACAAAATCGGTTATTCAATAAGATAATCGTTAATTACATTTTGGCATATTAGTCTGTTTTTCTTTTGTATTCATAACATGGCGTATATTATGAATGTTAGCGAAGTTTTGAATTAAATGTCCATTCTACATTATAAATAAATTGTCCATTCTACATTACTTAATTGAAACTACTGAATTTGTGGTATAACTAAAAATGTTTTTAAATTAAGTAGTTGGTTAAAAGGACAAAGATTATTTCGAATATGCTGATTTATATTTTTAATTTTTTTAAAATTTAATTTAATTTTTTTTTAATTCCAGTTCTTCCATAATTATTATTAATTATATTAGATTTTTTCTTTCATTACATATTATGATATTGTTTTTAAGTTAGAGACTGGTCAATTTTTTTGGTACAACATATAATTTTTGTGAACTGAAAGCAATTAAATAAGAATAACATTAAAAAATAAAAAAATTTATATATATATTTTTTCTGAGGCATTCGTTATTTATTTTTATATCATATTCATAACAAAGTTTTTAACTAGCTTATGAAGTATTTAAAACATAAACCTAATTAATATTTTTACTACACCTTAAGACAAATGTTTAAAATGAATCCTATTAGTAAATTTATTGTTACGAATAATATAAGATACACGAAATATACATTTTATTTCTATTTTCAGTCAATAAAGTAATTAAACAACATTAGAAGAACAGAACCAATAAATATTTATTGACTAGAGCTTTCTTGTAATTTAAAGATTAATTATTGATTTCCTCAATAATATAATATAAAAAAATTAATAATTTCATTATTTTAACTAGTAAAAATTACTGTTTATATAACACAGAAAAATGTTTAAAAACGGTCCGAGATCTTACTTGAAAAATCATAAAACTAGAAAGTTTGTCACGTACCTATACAATGAAAATGACAATTGTTAAAAAACTGAAAACTTCTTCATGCCAGAAAAAAAAACTATTTTAGGAATTTCCAAACAATTCATTTATGTCAGACTTAGGTGGTTTTCGCCAAAAATTCGATACTTTTAAACCGAATTAATCTTAGATTTTAGCAGCACTTAGGGATGTAAAAAGTTAATTAAATTGAGTTTCTGCTAATAAGGCCTTAAGTACCTATTTTTACGTAAATGGCGTTTCTAGAGTAATTACAGGATTTTTGAAAACATATACAATTTTTATCTTTTTAGTTTTTATTCATCACGACTGCCTGGGAATTGAAGGGTTTGCTGCAAATAGGAGGTCATTCCACTTATCATTTTAAAAAAAAATGTAAAAATTGTGTGAAAATTGTACAAACAAACACGAGAGGCAGTCATATTTTATGATTTACGTAACTAACAATAGGAGCTAAGTCATCTATATAAGAAAATAAAAATTATATATATATATATATATATATATATATGTATATAACATTTTTATAAATACCGGAGTGAATAACGTCTAGTCATAATTAAAGGGTTTGCTGTATATATATGTGTATTAATTCAAATACCCTTTAAAGGAATGTACTACACAATTCTGGATTATTCACAAAAATAAAGTATTCATATTTTTTTAATACTTTTTAATCTTCTTAATAATAAATTATATATTATAAGTACATGGTTAAAAATATATAATTCTTCCTTAGAATGCTCTTGATAAATTATTCCAATTATTAAATGTTAACGTTTAGGAAAAATTCAACCATGAACATGGGGTCGCAGTTCTATCAATGTACATCATACTGACGGTTACTCCATATAAGAGGTATATGCATATCTCTAGTTGAGGAGAATACACAAAATATAGTGGATTCAATTTTTGAAAAGTCATACTACACACTAAAATAATTTTAATATTTTCTTCTAATTATAGCGTGGCAAAATTGCATATTTGAGGAGTTTTACTATCATCACCAATAAATACAAGCTTATGAAGATCAAGAACGTGGGACAAGATTCAAGACTGCAAGGCCAGCAAGAAACTATTTCAAGGCGAAAGAGTCGAAGAAGCCTGGAATGCTAAGAATGGCCTAGCAAACAGAGAAAGTTAGAAAAACATCTTATTTTCTCTGATCTATAAGCAGGAAAGGAATGTTCAGGATTCGCTAGAATCAGTCATGGACTACAGAACATCATCCCACGCAAGTTCAGTGAACGTTTGAGGAGCTTGAAAAAAAGGGACAGTTTTGCCGACTTCATCAGTGAATATTATAATAAAGAGTATTGTGTGGATTAAGATATGAAATGAATTGTTTCTCATTTACAATTTACAGTTTTAATGAACACTCAGAATTAGGGTACCAACAATACGAATTTATTTTTTAGGAATGCGTTCTACATAGAAGGCGTAAAGTGTTGCAAGAATTCATTCCAACAAAAAATAACATAACACGCACCAGAAGTTTTAATAGATTTAACTAGTCGTAAATCATTTTTTAGTTGAATTAAATTACTTCAAAAAATTTAAGAGCGGTATTAGAATCGTACAGAATGAAAAACTTATTCAAAGTTTCAAGCTTATCTCAACGTTTGAAATTAATCATAAATAAATAAATGATCCGTCCAACTCTGCTGTATGGGACAGTATAGTTTTAAACATAGGAAAAAAACACTAAAAATCTGCTGCAATTATTACAAAATTTAATATTGAGAAACATTGGGTAAGAAGCCACAATGCAACGATTTTAAACATCTGAACAACAATTGGGCAAAATTTAATCATGATTAACTATCATCTAATTTAATCATGATTAAATCATTCAGTTAACGTTTTAGTAAAAAAATGATTTAGTTTATTGAAAAATGAATAATTCGATTCCAGGAAATTAAATATCAAAATATTTAATCATGAAACAATTTTGCCTAACTCTAATCTGAACAATACGAGGAGTTAAAGGTTATAAAAATTACTGATTTTTCAGATTTCTGAAATCAAAGAAGGATAAAACCTATATCACAAACACTCTGTAAGAGCAATTTATACTTCCAAAAGCACCAAACGGAGACATAAATATAAAAGAAAATAACGGGGGGGAAAAAAAAAAAAAAAATACATAGCATAATTATTGTTTAAACTCTATTATTTACAGTTTCCTCGTTTTCACCCAAAAGTACCAAATCATCGGCATAACCAAGAACCGGACATTTACCACCCATCTCTAATCCTTATCCCATTAGCATTACCTTCCTAATGACGTATTCTAGCGCTAAGTTAAATGATACCGGAGAAAGAGAATCTCCTTGTTTTAAACCCCAACGTACCTCAAACTTTTCGGAGTAAAAAGTCCCGATTCGGACTCTATTAAATGTTTCGGACATATCTTTACGAGATTAACCAATTTCTTTGGTTAATAGTTTTCATGGACACTCATGGAAACCGGTAACGAAATTGGTTTACTAATCAATACCGATAAAACGAAATATATGGTTAGTAGTAGAAACGGTGAACATTTTAGTAATGTAGATATTTCCGTTATAAAGTTAGAACACGTTGAGCAATTCAAATATCTAGGGTCTATTATATCGGGGAAAAATGAAATTCAAGAAGAAATAAAGGCTGGGTTAAAAGCCGGTAATGCTTGTTATTTCTCAGTCGCAAAATTACTCAGTTCGCGCTTATTCTCCAAAAATTTAAAAATTAGGATATACAAAAATATTATACTGCCAACAGTTCTCTACGTATGTGAAACATGGCCGCTGACGTTAAGGTGGGAACAACGCCCTAGAGTTTTCGAAAATAAAGTACTGAGTAGAATATTTGGCCCAAAAAAGAATGAAGAAACAGGAGAATTTAGAAGGCTTGACAATGCGGAACTGCGCGAATTATATCCCGTAAATATAGTTCAAGTAAAATGGGCATGTAAAGTCGTTGGGTTTAATAATGATCGAATTCCGAAAAAAGTAATCAGTTATGAGCCGTCGGGTAAACGACCGAGACGAAGATGGGAGGATTGCGTCAGGGCCGACCTGGGGGATTTAGGCTATGGAGGAGTGGATTGGAGAGAAGTGTGCGGCCGACGGTTGGTGGTGTCGGCATCGAACCTTCGGGTTTGCTAAGCCTTAATTGATTATTATTATTAAACTCTATTATTTAGTGATAAAATGATGGATAAAACATGTCTCCTTAGAATGCCGAGAAGCAGAAAGAGGAGATGTGAATGAACATATGAAACATGAAATTGGCGTATGAAAACACCCAGGCTATGAAAATTTTTTTTTTAAAATCAATCAATATATTAAAAAAAAAATTATAAATCTTTGCTGTGATGAACATTCATTCGTTGATGATTTAAATTCATTACACTAATACATAGTTACGGTACAAAGAAAACTCATCACAACAAAAATAAAATTGTCTATGGATCTAAATTGCAAAATAAGTTAATTAGTTTTGATCAGTTAAAGATTAATTTATTAAATTTTATTTACTTTTCAATAATGAAAGGGCTTTCTCTTAATTAAGGTATGCCTAGTAGATTTAAGCCATGCTTAAACATGAACACTTATCTCCATCACACCAGTGATTAAAATAACAGTGCAATTATGAATCTTAAATTAACCATACAATTATGTTTAAGCTTAAAATTGTACAATGTTAATTATAAAGAATAAAATAATGATATTCTAAACTTCACAATAACGGAACAGTAACAAGAAACATTTCAGATATATTAAATGTTGTTTTCCTTACGGTCAACAGATTAAATATTAATTATACTCTCCTGGTGTACTAGTTTTGTCAAATTTATTAAATATATATATATATATATATATATATATATATATATATGTGTGTGTGTGTGTGTGTGTATTTGTGTGTGTTTATTTATGAGCCAAAAAAAAAAGTTCTCGAGAATGAAAATGGAAGAGATTGTCTCCACGTAAGTTAAATTGCGTGAGTTGTATAATTCATTGCACTTGCGATGAAATAATTGCAAGATTTTAAAATGCTTGATTGCATTTAGCTTAACGTGGATAATCTAACACTAATCGTTTCTTCAGTCAGTGAGTAATTCCTTTCACAATTCTGTACTTGCATTCAATAAAACAAAGAGCATATAGAAATAGATTTACTTTCTTAACGGGAAAATTTGATAAAAATAAAATGCACTCAAATTTAATCATTAGTTAATACGGTTGCCAAAATTATTATAATGTACAGACGATTAGTTACAATTAGGCTGGAGAAACTGGTTTCTAGAAACATGAAATTGAAGCAGCTTTCAATTAACGTAGGTTGCTGCACACAGCGTTTCATGAAACGTCAACTTTAATCTGTTGCAAGCAACTTCAGTTTCATGTTTCTAGAAAACAGTTCCTCCAGTGTGCACCGCGCCTTAGACCATTTTGTATATATTTTGAAACTATATTCGATTATGAAAAAAAAACATAGTAAGAGAATGATGTAAGGTAAATTGATTTTAATTACGTTGAACTAGGGTTATAAGAACAGGAACCAATTGCCTCATAGGTTTCCTTATTTTCATCCGTATACGATAATATGATATATAGGCTATGATAAAAATCATAAACAAAATTATGATTTAATTATCTAAGAATTATTACCATCTAAAATGCCAAATATGCAAGTTTATCTCTACATTGATTTAAACCTATATATTTTCAGTGGTGAGGAAAGGCGTAATCAGACAACGTATTGTTTTATTCAACGGTACAAATAGCGCCAAAAAAAACAAATGAAAATACATAAAACTGCCTTCAATTTTATAATAAGTTACAGACAATTAATTACAATTAGGCTTTTTTTAAGGGTTTATATTTAAATACAACATTATATTATGAAAAACATGAAAAAATATATAAAGTGAATAATGCTGTAGTGTAATTTATTTTAATTACGTTGAACTATAAATACGCTAACAGGAACCAATTTGATCATCGGTTTTCTTTTCTCCTTCGTAAATGATTATCATATAGGCTTAAATTATAAAAAAAAATTTAAAAAAAAAAATTAAAATTATAATAACTAATTATCAATGTATTAAGAGTAAATGTCTAAAATGCGAAATAAGCAGTAAGTTTATCTCTATATTGATTTAAACACATTTTATATCCAGTAATGGGGCGAAGAGGCAAACACATTTTTTTTTTCATGATATAAATAATACGAAATAAAGCGTGCACAAATATACAAGTACATACTGACATATTTACCAATTGATCTTTATTTTTTTGTTTGGCTGAAAATTGTATTCTTTTTTTTTTATATTTACGGCCCAATATACTTTATCCAGCGCATGTAAAACGTATATGAATTATTACAAATATTAATTACATAAACGCGATTAGTACTTAAAGTTACGAAAATCTGAATTAATGTGATTTATTACAGTTTTGCATTAGATGTTTTTTCTTTTTGTTATTTTTTTTATATCCTCCAACTTTATTTTATTTAATTTCATCTCATTCTTTTAATACTGCTGGATTTTATATAATTAATATTTTTAATTAAAATCTATAAACTATAAGTTTCATATGCCTTTGCTAAGAATTGGATATTCAAAATTAACCCACAGCTACTTATTGGAAGATAAGCCACCTCCAAAATGCAACGAATCTCAGGTAAACCTGACAATAGAACATATTCCTTGTTGAATGTAAAAAATATCAGAAGAAAAGAAATGATAATGGTCTGATGAATCAAGACATTTAACATTGCTTGAAAATAACTCATATCTCCAAAACCACATTACTCAATTTTTGAGACAAAAAAATCTGTACAAGGACTTACTCGTATAATTTTTGAACAGAGAATGGTGCCTCTAACCAAATGTGGTGGTACACGGCACCAGAAAGTAAATAAATAAAAAAATAAATCTGGTATAGTATATATAGACACGTAAAAAAGAATGAAAATTTCAACCGGGAATAAGAAAAAATTCATGTCAGTGCATGTATGCTTAGAAAATAAAATGTAAATTTTCCATATCCCGATTATTAATGTTACGATGTTTTATTTCATTTTAGACATAATAATTATTATAATATGATATAAATAAAATTTTAATATTAATTACTTTTTTCTTCTTTTTAAAAAGAATGCATCTTCTTTGAAAAGAACTCTATAAAAAACACCTTCAAATGTGATTACTGAAGTTTCCAGCATGCATTCAGTTGTTTCAGGTGCAATGTAAACTAGTCTTTTTAAGCTTAAAATATGTTCGAATCTGTACAAGGTTTGTAAGTTCTCAACCTAAGTATGGTGTCTCTAACCAAATGTGGTGGTACATGGAACTAAAAAAAAAAGTAAATAAATAAATAAACTTCTTTCTTCTTTTTAATTAAAATATATTTAATATTTTTGATTAAAATCCCTATAAGTTTCATATGCCTTTGCTAGACTACGCATTGGATTTAAAATTTAAGAAGAAGAAGAATTACAAGTGAGTTAACAAAATCATCAATATAGCTCCTCATTCTGTAACCTTTCCTATCCAACTATTACCGCACGTATTTCGAAAATTCTTGGCGCCAACGACTGCCCAACCTACTGGAATTCCCTTTCTAAATAACAGAGGCGCGATGAGGAAGTTTCAATACAGACAATATCAGCTCTTATAACAGAAATATGAAGAATGATGCAAGATCAGGAGGTGAAAATCCATAGGTATTAAGGAATCGGGGCGTGAAATCCAAGTTCAAGGCCAACTTTCGATTCCATTGTGAACTACGCAAGTGATGATAGTGAAGTTATGATCTATCGTTAATATATTCGTTATCAACTTGAAACTAAGTTAGACATGGACGGTCACTCCGGAAACAAAATTTTTTGTAAATTCATTATTGGGTATTTTTTAATACCCTTTTATTGAATTCACCTGTATGTTACGGAATCTTGCATCGTAATATTCACCAATTTTCAGCTATGTGATTATCTTGAAAATTTGCACACGTGCCAAGGACCAATGACAATACAATAATTGCACAATGTTGTTTTAATATTCTTAATTAAAATCCAATCGAAAGACTCCCAAAAAGAGGAGTCTGCCATGCAAAAGGTGGGAAAGTAGGTTTTACGATTCGCTACCAGTACTTCTTATATACTATGGGAATGCAATGTCTCACAGCGATGCGGTTGGCAGCATTGTATTGCCTGACTCAAAAGGAACACAGCTGTGTTTGCAGATCAATCATAACATCACTGAAAGTAACATTAGCACAGTTTTTTTGAGGTTAGTTTTATAGAGTTTGGCTATTTCATGAAAATGGATGTGAAAGAAGAGCAACGTGTTTGTGTGAAGTTTTGTGTGAAACTGAACAAAACGTTTTCTGAAACCTTTTTGATGTTACAAGAGGCTTTTGGTGAAGAATGTCTAAGCCGAACATGCTGCCATCAGTGGTTCAAGAGGTTTAAAGATGGCCGAACATCCACAGACGACGATGCTCGTTCCGGACGCCCTTCAACGTCAATCAATGATGACAATGTTGCTAAAGTGAACGCTCTCGTACGATCAGACCGTCGACTAACAATCCGTGAAATGGCAGAAGAGTGTAACATTTCATTTGGGTCATGTCAGGAAATTTTAACTGAAAAACTTCAAATGCGTCGTGTTGCAGCAAAGTTTGTGCCAAAACTGTTGACTGAAGACCAAAAACAACTCCGAACTCATGTTTCTAAGGAACTTCTTCAAAAGGCAAATGACGACGAAAGCTTCTTGAAACATGTCATTACGGGGGACGAGACATGGGTTTTTGGTTACGGTGTGGAAACGAAATTAAAGAAAAAACAACGGAGCTGCTAAACACCTTTACAAGAGAAGAGTTTTCTGGGGCCTTTGATCAGTGGAAACACCGGTGGGAAAAGTGTGTAGCTTCCCAAGGGGAGTACTTCGAAGGAGACAAATATGAATAACCTGAATGTTGTATGAATAAATGTATAAAAATTCAGTCCTGGAACTTTTTGATCACACCTCGTATCTACAGTACTAGTTCTATAACTGTTATTAGTAATAGGATTTAATGAATATTACTTATCAATCTAGAGTTTTTAAAAGTGGCGACAGTGTCTTAAGATTTTATCGAAAATTTTGTAATATAAAGAAAAATAAAAAATGCATTAAAGAACATTGGATTAAATTATATTATAGACATAGTAAATAACCCCGATGGAGAAAATCTTTCGAAAATACAAGATATTCTTTAGGAAGGTCCCTGGAATGAAATATAAACATTATACTGAAGACCATTCCAAAAATGTTGTGAATATATTTACAGGAGTGCATACACAACGTGTGGAATCATTGTGGGCGTCATTTAAAAGAAGAACAAAAACAGAATGTGGAACTAGTATGATTGACTCATAACTTTGTGAGTTTATTTGGACAAAAAAGAGAATCATTTTCATGTTAATTAAACAAATATTAGAGAATATTGGACTCCTAAATAATATTATTACATTATTTATATTGTTCTAAATGGAAAATAAATTAATCTTTTGTTCACTTATATTCTTATCCTTTTTTTTAAAGTTATGTTAATGAACATTTAGGAACTATTAGTAACACGTTAATCACAAATTGATAAAAAAAAAAAAAATGTTATTTATTCTAATTCACAATGCGGGGCTTAAGTACAAAAGACCCTTACTATGTAATAGGTATGAGGTGATAAGAGTTCTCATCTTTCTGACCAACCATTTCCAGACATACATTTGTTTATTTTCAGCAATTCGTTTTCTATTTTTAAATAATTAAGCTTGCTTTGATAATACTTTACAATACATCGTGACTAGGTGAAATAAGAAATCGAATAAATTACAGAATTAGGTATAAATATTAAAAAAAAGATTCCCAAGGATTATAAAAAGTAAGCATAGTGGCTAATGCTTGTGTCAAAGTTCAATTATAACCTCATTTAATATAAATACAACAACCATTTTAATTATCAAGAAAGCATAAGTGCAATAGGAATAATGGAAATGGTCTTTAAGAAAAATAATAACGGAAAGCAAGATCGTGTTTAAGATTCGCTACTCGGTACTATGGAGTAAATTAGTGTCCTTAAAAACAACAAATATCATATCACACATGTATTTCAAAAGTGACAAAACTCAAAAAACTGCGTTAAAAAAAAAATCTAAAACCACACAGTCTTGTATGAAATATCGAAAGTGTTCCTGAATTATCTTTAAAACCGCAAATGAGATGTATTAGGTGGGATTTGAAGTTAATATCATAGAAGACTAGTTAACTTTAATATGATGATAATCAAAAATAAAGATTTTTGAATTGCGTTACTTTTAAAATAGATGTGCGATAAGTGAATGGTTAATACGTGAAAAATTACAATTACTGACTATAATACAAATCACTGACCTAAATCATTTAAATTTCCATTAAAAATTCCCACTATCCCAGGAAAAAATATTCTGGTAGAAATATGTAAAAATATGTTAACAAATTTAAGTTTTTAGTTTTTAGGATCGCCAATTCCTTCCATCTACATATTTCATCATCCTCCGTTCCTACCTTTCTGATAGAGCATTTAAAGTTAATCACAATTCTAAATACTCATCTATCTTTCCCCAGACCGCTGGTATTCCTCAAGGTAGTATCCTGGGTCCCATCCTTTATACAGTGTATACAGCTGATATCCCAACCCATCCTACTACTATTCTCACAACCTATGCTGATGACACCAGCGTGTTATCAGTCAATGAAGATCCATTTGCTGCATCCCAGACACTCCAGTCACATATCACTTCGCTTGAAGAATGGTGTCATAACTGGAGAGTTAAGATAAATCCTAGCGAATCCCAGCAAATAACCTTTACTCTCCGTCCTACCTCATCCTGTCCCCCTGTTTCCTTTAATGGTGTACCGCTGAATAATGTGGAAAAAGTACGATACCTGGGATTTTATCTGTATTAGAGACTTACCTGGAACCCTCATACAAGATTGAAAAGACAAGAAGCTGCACGTCGATTTAGACTGTTACAACACTTACTTGACAAACGTTCAAATCTGCCGATTCACTACAAAAAACTTATCTATACGACAATTATCAGACCTATTTGGACTGGCGGTATAGAGTTATGGGGATCCACCAAACCATCGAATTCTTACCGCATCCAATCACTCCAATCTAAAATCCTTAATGCTCCTTACTTTGTCACAAATGAAATCATCCACAATGACCTTAATATCCCATACGTCGCTGATTTGGCACGAACCAGATACCTCTCCTTTCATAATAAACTCACTCCGCATCCAAATCCACTTGTTGCACAACTTGCTTGCCATTCCATTCCTGGCAATCCTCCGAGCGCCTGAAAAGAAGATGGCCTCGGGATCTTCTTTTGTAAATTTCATTAGAGTACTACCAATGAGTAGTTCCTCTACAAGTCTTAATCATGTTATCATATTGCATTGTATACAGCATACTTACTGGATGTATTTTCTAATACAGTTGTAAATTTCAATTAATAAAAGATAAAAAAAAAAAGTTTTTAGTTTTGTGTATTGGTTCTTAGATTAATTAGGTTTCCTCAAATAAAAGATGCATCATCTGATAATGCATAAATTACATCTATAATTTTTTTATTTCTTAAAATAAACTGAATCAAAAAGTACAAGAAGAAAAAAGTAAAATATTATATCAAACAAAACAAGAAATAAAGTATTAAAGAAAATTAAAATAAATAAACATAAAAATGTAGAGTCTTACTCTATTCAGTTAACTATCTAATATTGGATAGGAAATCGACATGGGTTCTAGCCCTAGAAAACATCATTGCTGGAGGTAATGATGTCGTGTTTCATCCATCAAAAAAAAATAATAATCATAAATGAAAAAATCATACATTTAAAAAAAAAAAATTATTGATATTTACAACTGTATACATTATGTACAAGAAGTGAATTTGAGGAAGTTATTATAATGTCTTGTCAATAACATGTAAAGAACCACTCACCAGTAGCACTTCAATGAACAGAAAAAAAAATATAAGAAGGTCTCTCGGCCATCTTCTTTTCAGACGCCTCAGTGGATAAGAATGGTTATGGAGTTTACTATATAAAGGATATGTATCCGGTTTGGGCAAAATCAGTAACGTATGGAACATCAAGGATTTTTCGCAGGATTTTGGATTGCAAGGATTGGATACGAGATGAGTTAGATGGTTTGGTAGAGCCACAAAGCTCAACTCCATATGTCCGAATAGGTCTGATGTCATTTAAACGAGCCTTTTGTAATTAATAGGTAGGGTTGAACGCCTATCTAGTTAGAGTCCTAGGTAGCGGATCTGCTCAACAGGGATCAATTGGATGTTATTCATTAAGGATACTGTAGAACCATAACTTTAAATAAAAAAAACGGCTAGATTAATTCCAAAAAACATCCTCTACATTATTGTAACAATTAGGCTAAAAATGTTTCCAGCAGGTAAATGTCATCAGAGAAGACACTGATTTGAATACGTTATATAAGTTATGCCTGTGTCCCTTTGATTGGTAAGTGCCGACATCTATTTACTGTTTTCCTTCACATGTTTACATAAATTTAATAAGTATAATATCTGCACCAAATTAACGATGTTCTCAATGATTGTTGAATTTTTTTAGAACGGAAGCGGAATGACCAAAACTAGTCTTTTAGCGATAAATAATTCATCAATCACTAATTCACATAGACTAAATATTGAAATAAGCAAATTTTATTAATATAATAAAAAATATTTTTATTATATGAGTTAAACTTTCTCCTAAGACGATATAATATAAAATAACTGCAAGTCCATTGAAGTTAATACACCAGTTAACTGAATAAAAGAAATATTTTACGTAATTTCAAAACACCTTAAAGCATTGTTTTTTCCTAATATGTATGCGGTCATTGCTTTGCATTCGTTAAAACCCGTAGAAAGTGTTTTTTACTCTCAAAAAATCTTTCTTCCAGGTTTCCTGAACGGAAGTCGCTAGCGGAATAATTTAGTGTCTGGAATAAGAAGTATTTTCTAATAAAAACTATTTTCTATTAAAAATATTTATTTATTTATTTTTAAGTTTTATAGAAATGTATGTACAATCTGCCTCAGTTAAGGGCAATAAGTAACAGTGCTAATGATGAATTCATTCGTACCATATGTACAAGTTCTCATACACACATAATCAATAATAATAAGAAATAAAAATAAAATGAAATAATAAAAATATACTAATAAAAATTTTAAAAAATAAGATACATTCATACTATACCATATGTACAATACAGACACACAGCCTGGGGAACCCCGAATCGAGCCTATTCCCCCACTTGTTGGGAATCAAGGGATCCCTTCGGGATCTGCTCTCTCAGCTACATCGCTATATCCAGTGGAGGCTGAGTGGGAACGTAATAGCCACAGATGCTCAGGACCTGAGTGAGAAACTGGTCATTACCAGGACTCCATCATAACATTATATTACAAAAGTCTCGGGGCCATTGTCGTTTCAATCCTCTGAGAGGATTATAGGGATAGTTAAAGCTGGATAGGAATAGAGCCAGATGATTACGATGATTTGATAGATTAGGGGACATTAAAAATAAATGAATAAAAAGCTTAGCAAACAAGAAGGCTCAATTCCGACACCACCAAAGTCTGACTAACCACACACCTACCTACCTCCATCCCACTCCATCAAAACCCAAATTATTAAATGTACATAACCTTACTTATATATTCCAAAATATATCCCTTAGAGTCGATACTTAAAAAATCAGTGTGAGAAAAGTCGAGACTAATTAAATAGATCCGTCAACTTAAGAAATGGTACAAGAAATAATTGGCAGTCTAATACACACAGAATCTTCCACTTGAATCAATATTACATTAAATTATTTATACTACAAACATCGGAAAAAGAATATGGTACATTGTCTAAAAACATAGCTACGAAAAAAAAAATCTGATTTATTACAACGTATTTATCAACAAATGACAATAATACACATAATTTATAGATAAATGAATTGCTACATGTTATAGATGTGCCAAAAAAAAAAAGAGTTATAGATTTATTACTGCGATCAAGGTTCATAAAGAAAAGCTAATACTGGATATTATTATGTTAATTTTTTATTTATTAGAAGAACTCATTTTATTAAACGAATATTACAATTTGACTAGCTAAAGAGGAAAAAGTAATATGGATGGAATGGAACCTATTCATTCAAAATGAATAATAAAAAAAAAACCCTAACTATACAAAATATATAACTAATTTAAGTTAAAAAACATAAATACAACTATACTGTACTTTTCTTAAATAAATAAATTGTTGTAATTTTATTAAGTTATAAAGATACCGTTTTATTTTGACCATGGTTAGATTCAATGACACTGTATGGTTATGCAGTTGAAAAGTATATTATACTGATTAATAGTGACAGTACCTGGAGATATGTGAATCCAAATAAAGAAAAACAAATAAGCAATGAGGAACTATGGCACTAGTACAAAGGCCATAATGCAAAGTTATCTCGACAACCAAAGTTAAATAAAGGAATGAATCTGACATTCCACATTCATAAGAGGATTTGAAGAAACAAAAAACTAAAATATTGAACTGAAAATGACCTAAATCATCAATATATTGAAATTTACAACTACACAAATATGAACATCAGGTAAATGAGCTGATAACGATTACAATGGCATGTAACAACTTGAAAAGAACTACTCATCAGTAGCACTTCAAATTCTACACCAGAAGATCTCTAGGCCATTTTCTTTTCAGACGCCTTGGAGGATTATCGGAAATGGAGTGGGAAGCAAGTTGAGAAATTAATGGATTTGAGTTGTCATGGAGCTAACTCAGCAACATATGGAACATTAAGGTCTTTATGGATAAGCTTATTGGTGACAAAGTAAGGGGCATTTAGGATTTTTCGAAGGATTTTGGATTGTAAGGATTGGATACGAGATGAATTGGATGGTTTAGTAGAGCCCCAAAGATCATCTCCGTACGTCCAAATAGGTCTAATAACAGTCATGTAAATAAATCTTTTGTAATGAATTGGGAGCTTTGATCGTTTGTCTAGTAAATGTAAAAGTAGTCTGTAACGACGAGCAGTTTCTTGTCGCTTTAGTCTTAAATCATCAATTTAAAAATTTTTATAATGTTTTTTAATATATAAAAAGTTATTAACAATGAGTGAATTTGACACACAAAAATTGTGACAATGAAACACTAAAGCACCTTCTCCTATCATTTTAATTTATTTTAACTTTTTGTATTTTATTTTATTCCTTTAGTTTATTATTTATTTTCATTATTGAGATATCTTTACTTTTTTGTTCATGCGTATTGTATGACTATATTCATCATTATTCGTATCAATTGCTGTACATGAGAAAGGAGGATGGATATATATTACAAAGAAAAGCTCTTTTTGTAGACATTTTAACTCTATATGAAACCCAAAGCAAGATGGGGAGAGGGTGTCGGCGCGCTCGGTACAGAAGGTAGTGGGTTCGAATACCACCTGGGCGGATTGAAATTTATTTCGTGGCGGACCTAAGAAATGAATGCTGAACTTCCCCACTTGGATAGAAGAGGTTGGAAATCTATAGATTACCTGTCCTCCTCTAGTAGATAGTACATAAGAACTTTAACCCCCGATAAACAAAATAAATCTATGATATATTTTTTTTTTAATGACATTCATTAGCAGCCTTTATAGGCATGACAAAATACAAATTAAAAAAAAATAATAATAAAGCCGTCAGATAAATTAACTCCCATTCCATGAATATATCAGATAAGAGATAACATTCTTAAGATGAGAGATATAACAATGTATGAAGATTGAGACGTTAATAAATAGATTCACTTTTATATAATACCTTCTTTATCAATCACACTAATTTTACATTCCGATTACAACAGTCGTGAAGCAGTCTGAATTCGTCAGGCCTGTCGGCTTAAGAAAGAATATCACTGAACATATTTTACGGAATGCCCAAGGACCTTCAATGCTCATATCTTTTCTATTTCTTTTTTTCTTTAACCTGTGATTAAGTTAATGATTATTCGAAACAAACAAGGTTGAGAAGAAAT
Source organism: Euschistus heros (assembly GCA_003667255.2). NCBI lineage: Eukaryota > Metazoa > Arthropoda > Insecta > Hemiptera > Pentatomidae > Euschistus > Euschistus heros. Next base: position 3,018,352 of record RCWM02000096.1, on the reverse strand, counting down.
AGGGGTTTAAATGTGACTTTTTTTATACAACCTAAATAGCTCCTAAACGGTATATCCGAGCAACAAAACTGATCTAGATTTAATTTTTCATCGGTAAAATCTCGGCCATTGTTCGATCCCGGCAACACTAACAGAGTTAAAGCATGACAAAAAAAAAAAAAAAAAAAAAAAAAAAAAAAAAGAAAAAGAAATAGCTCCTGAACCGTAGGTAGTAGCAACAAATGTTATATAACAAAAAATATTCTTCATTTTATTTCTGAATAGGAAGCTATCGTCAAATTTTCGAATTATAAAAACAATAAAATAAAAATAAATAAATTAAATTGGCCACTTGATAATACTTTGGAATAAAGAGAGAATAACATGGAACATGTTTTGTTTTTTTATTCAAACTAAAATTTTGATCAGCCGAGAAAGATCGGTCAAATCGAGGTTAAGATTTTTTTTTATTTCGAATTAGAAGAAACAGAGTCAGAAGGAGCTCAATAATTACTTATTAACGCCTTCGCGTTCAATGCTCATATCTTTTCTATTTCTTTTTTTCTTTAACCTGTGATTAAGTTAATGATTATTCGAAACAAACAAGGTTGAGAAGAAATAGGGGTTAAATGTGACTTTTTTTTTATACAACCTAAATAGCTCCTAAACGGTATATCCGAGCAACAAAACTTATCTAGATTTAATTTTTCATCGGTAAAATCTCGGCCATTGTTCGATCCCGGCAACACTAACAGAGTTAAAGCATGACAAAAAAAAAAAAAAAAAAAAAAAAAAAAAAAAAAAAACGAAATAGCTCCTGAACCGTAGGTAGTAGCAACAAATGTTATATAACAAAAGATATTCTTCATTTTATTTCTGAATAGGAAGCTATCGTCAAATTTTCGAATTATAAAAACAATAAAATAAAAATAAATAAATTAAATTGGCCACTTGATAATACTTTGGAATAAAGAGAGAATAACATGGAACATGTTTTGTTTTTTTTTATTCAAACTAAAATTTTGATCAGCCGAGAAAGATCGGTCAAATCGAGGTTAAGATATTTTTTTATTTCGAATTAGAAGAAACAGAGTCAGAAGGAGCTCAATAATTACTTATTAACGCCTTCGCGTTCTCCAAACGTATCGCTTATGACCAACAAGGTCACCGGTAAAACATGTTCCAGGTAAAAAATATTCTCAATTAAATTTCGGATCAGGAAATTGACGTCATACTTTCGATCCCATTTCGACATGTTCCATGAGTAGTGACAACTCAATATATCAGGATCGATCAAATTGAAAAAAACAAAAGGAAAGGGCCTTGTTAGGTATTGAAAAACAGAAACTTCGCCATGAGCTCCAGCATCATCTGTCAATTCAGAAGATTTATTATAGATATATATTAAATAATTCAAATTAAGATATATCTGAAAAGAAAGAGGACGCCGAATAAGATAGAGCAGTGATACATGGACCTATCTTAGTCATATTGCCTTGACATGGAATCACAATAAGACCAAGCAGCGCGGACCACACCCACCTTCGCTTAATCATCAAACTGGCGCCTACCAACTTTCCACTTTGTAGATAGCTTTCCATCGATAAAAGGTTGCCTTATAATATTAATTTAAATAACAATAATGTAATGTTTATTCATATTACCGACTTAATAAAATCATAACTTTATTCCCAAACTTATTTATAATCCCTGTACTCAGTATTAACCAAAAATGGATTCCAATATTCTGTTACCTAGATCTTGGTTCAATTTAGGTACGTACGATAACCTGCTGATTGGTGACTAGGAATATATGGTCTGAAATTAGAACCTATATCATACAAAAGGCTACCCAGTATCTCTCCAACATAACATAGAATATGTGGATGATAAGGCCGTTCACCAAAAAGAAAGCTTCAACACATCACTTAAACAAAAATGAAAAACATAATGACTGGAGACCGCTCAGTCTAAATGATTCGCTTAACCTGAACCACCGCTCTTTTCATCATAATCATTGATGACTCATTAACCAAATAGATGTTTTTAAAGTTTTTTCATTAGGAACTACTCGTGTTGCTGCATTAATATGAAGTACGAGCGTTTTTTTAACAGGAATTTAAACAAAAATAATAGAATCATTTCAAAAGAAACACAGAATTTTGTAAGACATACTAATTGATAAATTAAACAATACAAAACGAACACATTAAAACATGAATACGTTGTCACATTAAACAGAAAAAGTAACGAAAAAGAGAAGGGCATTATTAAAAATCAAAAAAAGGAAAATAAGAGGTACCTACTAAAAATGAAAAAAATTTAACGAAGAAAGAACCATATAGGTTTATGGCATAAAAAAACCAACTAATTTTCTTAAAAGTAATTTATTCTAAATCGAACTTTCAAAGTCAAGAATCAATGTTTTGGTATTAGTAGCGGTGGTGCCGAGAAACAAAAATGTTAGTAACAGTAAAATAACTTACGAAGTACAAGCGTTATATATGTGTGTGTGTGTGTGTGTGTGTGTGTGTGTGTGTGTGTGTGTGTGTGTGTGTGTGTGTGTGTGTGTGTGTGTGTGTATGTGTGTAAAAGAACTATTTTAGTGAATACTCAGTTATTTTATTTTAAGTAAAATATAATACTTTACAATCAAGGTATTAAGTTTATTTATTCTAAGTGTACCCAATATTTTAATGTAATGAGATTTAGTATTGAGCATCAATCAGAAAATTATATATATATATATATATATATATATATATATATATATATATATATATATATATATATAAATATATATTTTATTTGCATTAAAGGAACTTATTTTAAATAATACGTTAATTTAAGAATAAAAAACTTGTAACAAATAACAGTTAAATCATATCAAAAATAATGTATGCTTGAGTGATATAAAGAAATAATCTGGTATGCAACGCCCTTGCATAACTCGGCTAAGACTGAAATAGCCGCATTCCCAAGTGTTTGAGAGTTGCTGTACTGGCTTGAAGGATTTCAACTTCTCTTAGTGAAAAATCTTGAGGAAAACTGAATACATTATTATGTAAGTTGACATAAGATTAAAATTTCTCATCTCATTAACCTTGGGACAAAAGAACCCAGTCTACATACCAGAACAATGTCAGGAAGATTTTTTTTCTAAATGCAATTAATTTTAAAAATGCTATTAATAAATTTACTACACATTATAATCCAAAAGAGCTAATGTTTGGATTAGTGATGTGCGCTTAAATTAAGAACCATATCTATTATTTAAGAAAAACATGTATACAAGAAATAAATATTCAAAGAAAATGTCATTTATTACCTACACCACATACTCCTAACAACTGCTTAGTATCGAATGTGAAAATACGCGGTTTTTGCATTCGATATTTAGCGGCTCGTTACATTAATTTAGCACAATCAAATAATTTCTATAATCGGCCCTTTGGCTGGGTTATTCCTCCCCTTTACGGAGTGAATTCAAATTTGAGAATTCGCTGAAAGGTATATCAGCCCTTTAGCAATTGATAAAGTAATACAAAAAATAATTGTTTTTTCATATTCGATACTTTGCAGTTGTAGGGACGATATGATAGGTAAGTGAACTACAATTCAGATAAAATCAAAAAAATAAAAACATTACAAATTCATATCTAAGAAGATAAAAATTCCAAACGTTCTGTGCGTCATTTACAAATTAATAATCGCAAATGTTCCTCATGCGGAACACTGAGTATGGAAGGATGCTTTGATATCTCTTGAATTAAAAAATAATAATCATGGGATAAAAAACATCTTTTAAGAATAATAAAATGGTATTGTCTGCTGCATTTAGTAATTTAGCTTCTGTAATTCTATTTTATAATTTATCTCAAGCCAATACACATTGAGAACGATTTGAAGTTTGACCTGCAGTAGCAATGCTTAATTTTTTAATTTAAATTTTCTACCAATCATTGATGTAGTTTATGAAAAATTACTGTCATAAAGGGAATATATATATATGTATATACGTATATATATATATATATATATATATATATATATGGCATTCCATATCCACTAATAACATTGGCATGATTATGAGAACAATATTGTCTCGAAACGTCGCCAAAATAGTTTTTTTTATTTATTGACTGAACCTCAAGAACCTTACTAAACATGTATATATATATATATATATATATATATATATATATATATATATATATATATATATATATAATATCAGTAGGGAGAAAAATCAATATATAATGAATTGTAAAAAGGTACTACAAAACTATAACCTAAGCCAGCTGTATCATTTTGAGACCTAAGAATCGACTTAAGATCAACGATTCTCAAAAATTCGAAGTGCCAAGAGGACCAAAAACTTCAAAAACCACCAGACCCACACTGTCATATACATATACGTGTTAAATAAATACATGTATAATTAAAGAATCATACTATCTTTATAACTAAAAATATGATGTCCACCATAACAGACTTTCAAAATGAATTAAAATAAGTTCTAAATCACAATCAGACTCTTAAATGGAACGAACCGTGATCAAAAACAGAAAGTAAAGAAATATATCCACTTAGGTACATTTTTGATAATAAGAAATTTAAATTAGTTTGTCATATTTTAATTTTAAAATAATAATGGTAATGCGAAGAATAATCAATTCAATAGGGAACTGTAATTTAAAAACTATTATATTATTTTATAAAAAATTATTCAAGAATTCAAAATTGATATGTCGTCATCCGCGCATCAAAAAAGAACAAAATAAAATCGAGTAAATGACATTTTGAGTAAATAAAATATTAAATTAAACATTATCTGAGATCATAAATATTATACCTCGAATAAATCTCCCGATAAAAAGCGGATCAATTTGAAAAAAATGAGCACTGATTAAAATTTTCCTTTAACACCTTCATTTTTTTTTATTCACTTTATTTTTTAATATTTATTATCTTTTCAGATAGTTGAGATCTAATGCAATAACATTTTATTACAATGCTGTAAATAAATTGTTAATTTTAGTTTGAAGAAAATAACAGATCTCTTTTTTTATTATCAATAATAAAAATAGAGAATTATGGATGTGAATAGTTCATCTACCATCCATATTGCTAACGGGTCCTGTGAGTGGGGTAGATAATAATATTTTGTATGTAAAAGCAGTTTAAAATAAAATTACATTAAACTTTAAGATGGCGATTTTATTATTCTGTTGATGCAGAGAGTACCTTTGATTTGAAGATAGCGTGAAAATAAATGTTTCATAGAAGAAAGAAGATATTTAAATAAACATTATTTTCTGATAATCTTTTTATAATGAGGTGAGACCAGCTTTCCGAAAAAATTTCAGATTAAAATAAATCATCGCTTGAGTTGATAATTTTTAATCTTCATTAAAAAAAAAAAAATTTAAGATATTGAATTTAAAGTCATAAAAATGACTAACTTGGATGTTGATAGGATAGACGATAGGTTTATTAAAAATAATAATAAAATTAAAATAAAAAATAAAAAACCTTGTTTCAACTAAATTTACCAAATTAAATATTTAAAATTAATAATTGCCTTGAAGATGTAAATAGAATATTAAAAAATGCAAAAATTTTGCGATTTATCTAACAAAACTTAGAAAAAAAAAAAAATATGTTTTCCTGTTAGTTTTGAAATAAAATGTGTACCTAGTCACCCTCCTTTTAATGCACCAAGGCACTCTAAAGGTAACAAAAATTCTTTTTAAATATTAAATGCTGAACTATATTAGTGTTTTGAATCATCACAGGATGGATGTGCACCAAAAATAATATCACCAGAAAAAGTCCATTCAAAATTACCACTAATCATATCGACTTCCATGTGCACTTATTTCTACCCGAATTTCTCTGTAAAAAAGACAATGTTAAGAGATGAGTGGATATTGAAAAAAAACACTTTGATAAATTTTTAAATAAAAGTAGTAATGTCAAAAAGCTAAGTAACGAATGTTGTTTCTAAGAACTGCCAAAATGTCCGAAAAGGGTCATCTGACTCGTCATGGTACGTTCAGTGTTAATAGTCAGGTCCCAAGGATCGTAGAAAGCTAAAACTTACATGAGATTTAGAATTTTATTTCAGACTATTAAAGTTATTCTAGTTGAAGAAATTGATCTGTAATTCAATACTATAAAAAAAAAAAGTTATAAAAATATAAAAAATAAATTAATAAATGGTCGTTAAGTTGAGAGTTACAATGTCTTGCCTCCAGCCACAAGCACCTGGAAAGATTAGATTTACTAAGCCGAAGCCATTATGAAACCTGTCCAGCCTGACCTCAATATCACTTTTTCTTATGGAAAATTCGTTCTTTTTCAGAAAAAAAAAAAAAAAAAAAAAAAAATACAAGCGGAATAGGAAAACGAATGGCGACCTGCTAAACTATATACCATTTCGCAACAATACTATCCAAGAAAACTGTATAATGTCTTCTTATGCTCAGGCACTGTATTCGTCAGTTTTTTAACAATACTCTCAATCGGCGAGCAATATGCTGAAAAAACTCAAGACGAAAGTAATGGGGCTAAGAAAAATAAAGGATATCACTTGTTCGGTAGAAAAAAAACCAGTTCGAAGTTGAAATATCAGTATCTTTTAATTTTTTTTTATTTTATAAATGTCAGGTCCAGTTTTCTTGTGTAAGGCTTTAGGAGTTTGGTCACTGGTTCTTAATGCTGTTCCAGAAATCAGGGGAGAGACTGCAAATATAGAAGGGAAATACTGGTTATGGATGATGTTGGGATCTGCAGGTGTTAACGCAAGTTAATAAAAAAATAGCAAAGACAAGTTATGTTAACTAGCCGATTAAATATATGTTAATGAGCGTTGCTAAATATGTGGGAGTGTTAGAGGAGGTGGGCTTAGTCCTAGAGGATGGGCATATCGAAGTAATTTCCTTATGTATCAAAGCAGATTGTAAATTGCGAAGAATCTGCCGGTAAACAGCAACAGTGTGCCATAAACTGAAGGAGGTGAGGCGAGGGTTGCGATTCATTTGCATTAATGAGCTTCGAAGAAGGACTCGGTCCTATGGAGGATTCAATAGATTTTTATATTTTACTTCGCCGATAATGCGATGGACAGTCGTCATGTGAACTTTTATGAGAAATTTTCAAAATAGAGATGGGGTAAATAAAATAATTATTGAGACAAATTTAAAAATACCTAATGGGTAGTAATGAGTCAACAGAATAAAAAGTATTCGAAATATCCATTCCGCAAATCGATATTGATTTATGCCACATAAAAGATTACAGGATCCCCTTTCACTACATTAGCTGGCTGGATGTTGACATCGACTCGGTTAGAAACATGCACATGGTTGAAAATCGACAGGAAAAAAAAAAACAGCAATGGAGCAAATTCTCAATCTATAAAGTTGATAAAATTACGTTACATGATTCCCCATCGAGGACAACAAAACTTTCACAGATTTTTCTCCTAATCCACCCGAGCTGCGACTCACTTTCTATGAAACGAAAGTAAAACCGAAGTTGTGTAATAAAACACTCTTAAGGACATTGCTATGGAAGAAAGATACGGACATGTTAGATATAAGACTTCCTTACCTTGACGACGTGGATCGGGGACTGGAGCGCTGGGGACTGTGGAGAGGACTAGTGTAGGCTGCGCCCTCCTGGCTACCCCCCGGCCCCCTCCGAGTCTGCACGACATCGCCCGAACCTTCTATTTCACAACAGCCACCAGGAAATGCTTGGTGACTTTAACGCCTTGCTCGTGTCTCCGAGCTAATGGCTCCATCATCAGAACTACTGGGCGCACTGGCGATATACCACACAACTATGAGTCACTTAATTGCCAAAGATGTACACAAAGTATTAGAACTCTCTATGTGTTTGTGTATTGACATATATAATGCCAAATGAAAGCAAAAAGATTTCCCTTAATACAAATATTTGATTGTGATAAAGGTCTCATTGTCAAGTCAATAAACTTATTGTTTCAAGGTTATTCAAGACATATCCATGATCTTTTGTTTCTCCCAGTCATGAAAAAGGAGTTTTTTTCCGTACAACTACTTTATAATTTAACTAAAATTAGGTATACCATACCTTCAGTATTAAAATAGATAACAGAGTGAACCTATCAACCAGAAACACGAGCGATAAAACGCTGATGAAGTTAAGCAACCATTCACTAACACATTAATGCCAAATCAATTTACTAGTGAACGTACATATTAGCAACCAGGAAATGTATGCCAAGTAGAAAAGAATACTACTCATATTTAAATCGATGAAAAGGATAAATTAAAATAATTTATATTAAATCATATCTCAAAAACGGATACTCTTGGAGATGGAGATAATAGGAAAGCTTGCCACAAGTGTTAAAAGATTTTTTTCACTAAATATGCTACTGAAGAAAATATAAAATGAAGGGTAATATGGCAAAATAATAAATAATAAAACATATACTTTAAGACAGATTTAAGCCATTTTATTTCATATAATCGTATAGTGTGTGCGTATTCACCATTCATATCTTCATACAAATATTATGGTTTATATGTTTATACAAATATGTATAAATGACAGGTTCAACGCTAATTATTTTATTAAATTCTTACATATTAAGTTCAAAGATTTCAAAACAACCAATATGTCAATTCTAATATGTAGCTTAAAATTTATAGTAAAATATAAAATTATTTTTGTAGTAAGAATATTCAAAAATAAGAAAAAAAAAATAAAATTCGTGATACTTGCATATATAATTGAAGAGTCGGGGGAAGAAACCAGGTAAGTCAACGTTTATCGAAACTGAGAAAAACACAATTTGAAAATTCCATTTTTATACAATCATTGCTATTACTATTTTTAAAAAAATAGTTTGGACTGGATTTAAGTTCTGTGAATGAAAAAGTGAACTTAGAACTTAAGTATTTCCAGGAAAAATTCTGATACTTTGAAACTTGACACCTCTACTTGCCTGGTCCTTTTCCCATCCAGTAAAACTTCAATGCGGTAAATTTTTTGACTCGCGTGGATATTCCTATTTAATTCGCTAGCGAAATTCACCTTTTCATTCTGAATAGATTGATACCCAAAGCTCATTTTCGTAAAAAAAATTGACTTACCTTGTTTCTTCCCCTGACTCCTCAATTGTAAAAATTCCCAATTCTCTCCTTCTAAACGCCTTATCACCATTTTCCTAATTATAAATCTTCTGAAAATGAGCACAAAAATATATATATATATATATATATATATATATATATATATATATATATATATATATATATATATATATATATATATATATACACATATGAGCATTTTAATTTTGTACAGTTCTAAATAAACATACGCCAGATCTAACATGGGCTCCAGGTCTATCATACTTCCATAACTGAAGTTGACTTATCAAACTGGAAATGTATTGTAATGACACTGACTATAGAAACACAATGTTTACACCACAATTGACCGTCAAGAGAAAATCTCTCACAGAGGCACTCCAATAAGTAATAAAACGGGTGTTGTTTTGATGATTCTCCTTATTGAAATTACAAACGTTTTAATACTGAATGTGGATTCCAAGATTCAACACTTTGTTCAAATTAAGATCGGTTCATAGTAGGGCAATAAAATATTATTATAGGAAGGTTTACGATGAAGGAGCTAAGGTGATTAATAAGATTCGTAACCTAAAAATGATCATACAATTCAGGTCCTCAATCCACTAACTACATACAAGATCAAGACATTCTGATCTGTATACTCCATCCAACAGAACCACTGCATTCCAACATTGCTTTCTGTAGCACAGCTCCTCTACTCTCTGGAATTCTCTCACTCGTTTTATTCGCAATGCTTCTTCCCTCGGACCAATCAAAACACTTCCTCTCTCCAGACTGACATCTTTTACTTATATGTATGCCCATCATCTATCATTCTAGTACCTCAGATATATTAAACAGCTTGAATTAACAATTTCCTTATGATAATGTTTCGTTTTCTATTTGTTTTTCATTATTTATTCCGTTCCCTCTCTAAAAACATTTTTTTTTAAACTTATTTAAACTGATTTAGAACTGGTATCATTCAACCTAAAAAAAAAAAATAAATTACATTTCTATCTTTCAACTAACACCTTTATACTAATTCATATTCAAATCTCTAACTAACACTTCAGGTGTTCTTTCAATTATGTAACTAACTCTTAATTCTTTACAAAATTAATTTACATTGTTCATTTTGCATCATTTTAGTTACATCAGATTGTTGTTATTTTTAGACAAGGTAGGTCGAAACCTCGGGACTCCAAATATGAAGTTTTCCTAAACTTGGATGTGTAATTTAACCCAACTGAATCCCTGGTCCATCTTCTCAACCAGTATATCACACAGTCAACTATTTTCATTCTTTACTTTTATCACTATGTTTATTAATTATATCATAAATTAATCGCTGTTTCTAAAATATATATGTAATTATTCCTGTATTGAATATTTACATATATTTTTTTCCTGTTATCTTATAATGTAAATCCGTGTTCTCTTTGATTCGTCTTGTTTTATATAACTCTAGGTCAGATATGATTTAACATCCATTAATGTTATTGTTAAGAGATTCACAGACTTAAAATATCAGAAAAAAAAAGTACTTATTAAACTTAATAGAACGATGACATGATGGTTAAATAAACTTGCGTAAATATATGTACCTTAGCTAAATCAGCATCAAAAATAATCCGTCACCATTTGAATGATCTTTCATACATTTGACACACTTTAAAAAAAAGTGTTAAAATCGGAATAATTAGGAATCGAAGTAAAGCTTGTCATCAACAATGGGTCGACCCGAAAATAAATTTATCCCACATATTACATTAACTAACCACGACAAACTCAAAAACACACGTTACAAACTAACACAATTCTTGTTTCTACTAAGGATATACAACACAAACGTTTTACCACATACTCTACAATTGCCTTCAATTTGAAAAGAACAAATACAGTTTGATCAAGAGCATTGTCCTGAAAGGTGACAAATGGCCACTTCTAGAAAATGAAATATATCGAACGAAATTATTGAGCGGAATTTAAAAAAGAAAAGTAATTAATTGATTTTCAGCTGTTAGAACTGCAGGAAAATAAAAAGGATCAACAAGAATTTAAGAAGAAACCATTAGCTGATTTTGTGTTTTAAATAAAATTGCCTTTCAAATTTTTCAATTTTTTTTTTGGATAAAACTGTTTTGTATTTATTTTTATTTTTAATTAGTTATTTTTTATCTAGTTCCATAATGACATTCTTAAGTGACATTTTAAGGATAAAGTTTCCCTTCTTTTCCATTCTAAAAAAAATAAATAAATAAATTTAAGACACCAAGTAATTCTATATACATATAATATTTGAGCCTTTGAGTTGACAGAATCTCTAACTACAAATACAACATTTTTCAGGCAAGAACTTTTCATAATATTTCTCTTTAGAAAATTCTTACATTTTTCTATTGCAAAACTATGGCAAAAATATTAAAATTAAAAAGTTTACTAAAATATCCATTGTGCTCTTAACCGTTTATTTAATGCTGAATAGTTATAAAATAATTATTGAAGAGATAAAAACAGTAATTTTATGGAGTCATTTGTCAACTGAAAACTGAAACAAATTGTTCCTTTAGTAAATAATAATTCAAATATTATTATTAATATTATTTTTAATGCCTATAATTTTCAGGAGGGATTTCCCACTCCGATTGATGCAAGCTTTGCCTTCCCTACTTCAAATACTTTGTTTATTTCTTTTCGACTCCTGAGCATTTTTCGGTCGTCTTCTAGATATTGAAGGTTTGTCAAACACTTTTTCTTCTAATAAGGAGGCTTTATCCATGTTTTTTAATGTGTTAATAGAATTTTTCATGTAAGCAAAATTTAATGAATGCGAAGAATAACTATCGTCACAATAATGAAATAATTTAATTATGTTTTCTGTGGTCATTCATGGTTTCAGATGTGTATCTAAGGGTTGCTCAACTTGAACTGACCTGAAATGTAAGATAGACATTCTGTCAATTGATAAAATTATTTAATAGACTTATCATTTTCATCGAGCAACATTGCGACCATAACCTACTTATGTTCTTACTCACCCGCGAAGAAATATTAAATTTCTTAAATTATGAAATTAAATTATTTAGCTTATTTTAAAATATAAATCACTAAAACGAATTCAGGTCAGTATGTGCCGCCGCCCTGGAAAGCCCAGTCCGACACACAGAATGATTCATAAACCTACGAGAAAACATTAACCTCGTGACTTGGCTAAAATCTCCTTGAGGTAATCCCGAATCGTTGCCATTATGCAAAATCAGTTATGAAAGGTTTTGCTCTATTGCATTCATCTAATAACATCATTGTGAAGAAGACCAGTGAATCTAATGGAAAATGAAAGAGTGAAAGGGATTAACTGCATACATTTTTTTAAAAACACAGTACGTGTTCAATACGTACGTTAAAAACTTCACAACTATATTCATGATCCATTGTAGACTATTTCTATTTTAATCCACTCTTTATCGATCCATGAAATCAACATTTGAAAGCTAGAATGAATCATAAATATCGTAGTTGATCTATGCAGCTATGTATTTATGATTCATTCTAGTTTGTTTTTTTTTTTCTTTAATCATAATAATAACAATTCTATATATTTATAAAATTATTGATCATGAGAAATATTGTAAAGATTTTTAGGAAAATTTGCTAAATAATTCAAACATTTATAAAGATATTCAAGAATAGAAAAAACAAAAACAAAAAAAAACAAGGAACTCCTCCTGGTCATAGGAGTGATTCCTAAACTAGGGATAATTTTCAATAAATGACGAACAGTGACATCTATAATAACTCGTAGTTTTAATTTGATTTTCCTTTTTTTATCGTTGGATCCTGTCCTACCTAAACTATTGTCATTGTCGTGGCGAGAGAATGGATATTTGTTTCATATTTCTAGTCTATTTTTCTCCTTAGCAACCACGCAAGTAAAAAAACGATATATGTTTATTCAGGTATTTCTCAGGAGTGTTTATTTTTTTTAAAATTAATAATTTATGACTTCTAAAAACGTATTTTGTTCCTTTATGCAGAATTTTGTATCATTGTCCTGGTCAAAATAAAACAGCTTTTACTGTAGGAAACATAAGTTTGGGGGCCTCGACAGGTTCTTTGTGTGTTGTGTAGTGATAGACATGAAGCGGGTCTTGTTCCAGCCTTCGAAGTGTTAACATCGCGGTGTTATTCGTATCTATTTGAAGTGCCGGCTTCCTTTGTCAACAAGATTTTCTGAAGAATTGGCGGCCACCAAAAGCCATCTCGATCCCAAGAAGAGTTTGTTTTTACAGTGCCGCTATGGATTGCCAGTTTTGTTTGGGAAGTTAATTTTAATTTTTGTAGTTAAAATCATTGTTTATTAGCCTCTAAGTTTTATATTTACTAGTTCTGTTTTTATTATCGTTTGTAAGTAATTTAAGATTTGTGTTGTTAAATCGTTGCTTATTAGATTTTCTTTTTCTTTTATATTTATGGCTTCTGTTTTCCTTCTTGTTTGTAGTTAATATTACTTTGTTGTTAAATCGTTGCTAATTAGCCTTTCTTTTAATTTGATATTTACGGTTTCTGTTTTCCTTCTTGTTCGTAGTTAATGTTAATTTGTTGTTTAATCGTTGCTAATTAGGTATTCTCTTAGTTTATATGTATTAGTTATGTTTTTTGTTTTGTTTTTTTTTATGGTTTGTAATGTAGGTTAGGTTATCTTTTGAGTGAATGAGCTCATTGATACAATCTTTTTTGGATCTAAAGGTAAGACATTTTAACATTGTAAGGTAGAAGTGTTTAATATCCTATATAGAACTATTATTCACAGTGATAACCGTTAAGTAGTTAGTAAGATTAAATTTTAAGTTCTTAGTAGGTTAAGCTGTTTTATTTTTTGAAAAGTTTAGGGGTTAAGAGGATGAATTTCTCTAATATTAATCTCGATAGTGGAAACACAGAGGGAATGGATCAAGACAAAGGGCATAAGGGACAAAAACCGACGGCTAAAAGAGCCAGGAAAGGCTCCCCAGATGTAGAAACATCCGAAGAAAAAGAAAAACTGATTCATGATGCTAGGCGGATTCAGGAAAATCTCCGAAGTTACATGGTCAGAAACGATAAGAAAACTGTTATAAATGTTCGTGAACACATTAACAACAAAATACAGAGTCTTATAGAAATCGTTGAAGGATTAGCGGACAGAGAAAATGATAACAGTCCTAGTGAAATCAGTTCTATTGTTGAGAGGGCGGTAAATGAAACACTCTCGTCGCAGAAAGTATATGAATTGGTTACGGAAATCATAATTGAGACCGCAGTGCCAAAAGTCATACAAGCGCTTTCAGCATCGAGTGCGGCACCCCAATGCACACAGCCTGAAGCAGAAGGGGCAACGGAACCTCAAATCATGGACTTAAACGGAACCTCCTCGCCTACCGAGACCTTCGAATTTGTTAAAAGTAAAAGAAGGAAAAAAAAAGCAAAAACTGCGAGAAAAAAAGGTACAAAGTAACCAAAATAGCGCAAATCAAGACATCTCCCATGTTTCGAACCAGGCGAAACCGAGATCTATGGCTGAAATTGCTAAGTCCCTGCCAGCTAAGCCGGCCCAGATCCAAAAATCGACGTATGTCACAATCAGCGGCTTGGGTAAAAGTCCAGTAGATATAATTAACGGGTTGCCATCACCGGAGGAAATAGGAGTAAAAGCTGCTATAGTCCGAGCGACCAAAGCCGGCTCAGTGCTAGTTCGAATGGATGATATTAGCGACGCTACCAAAGTTATTGGATGTCAAGGACTGCGAGAAAAAGGCCTGCATGCCAAATTAGCCCTCAGGAAGAAACCCAGAATGGAAGTGCATGGTGTGCCTCACTCCTGGACTTCAGATGATTTAGTGACGTTTTTATGGGGAAGAATGCCCGAGAAGCCGGGCTCCACTCCTCTTATCAAGAATGATCTCCGTCCACTTTTCTCCTCAGTAGCTAGAAATGGCTTCACCAAAAATTGGGTGTTGGAAGTGCATCCAATGGTCCGTTTCTTGCTTTTGGAAATGGGCAAGATGGATGGAGGATGGTGGACAATAACCTTTAAGGACTACCTCGACGCCCCTCGGTGCACTAAGTGTCAAGGTTACGGTCACACAAAAGCCACTTGTACAGCTGAGGTACCAGTCTGCATCTGGTGTGCATGTAGCGGTCACATAATAAAGGATTGCTTGAAAAAGAAAGAGCTGAAAAGCCCTTCCTGCATAAATTGTGAGCGAGCAAATACTCCTGTTGGTCAAAGGAAGCACAAGGCAGGCAGTCGGGAATGCCCTGTGCATCTAAAGTGGTCTAATGAGGTAGCGAAAAGAACCTTCTATGAATAAAATCACCATCCTTCAGCTTAATATGGGTCGTCGGCGTCTTGTCGCGGATGAGTTGCGATCTCTCACCCTACACTATGACATTATGGCGATCCAGGAACCGAGCTGCCATGGGAACAAGGTTGTTGGATTTGGCCTTACGTCGAGAATAATAGCCCTGAGCAGTGGAGAGAGGAGGCCTAGAGCTGCCATAGTCATTATCAACCCGAACCTTGATGTAATGGGTCTTGAGCAGTATACCAGAGCAGATAGTGTGGCTTGTTATATCAGGTGGGGTAACATTGCTTTCACCCTAGCATCAGTGTACCTTCCCGATGGAAATAATAATCTTGAAGATGGTATATCTGCTATGGAAGCGATCACAGAAAACTCAAGAAATGTAATTGTTTGCTCAGACACTAATTCCTGGAGCACCGTTTGGGGATCCAATCGAACAAATAGAAGAGGTGCTAGAGTCATAGAGTTTATTGCCAGGAACCAGTTAGTGGTTGTTAATGAACCCTCTACCACCCCTACATTCTCTGGGCCAAGGGGTCAGAGCTGGATCGACGTAACTCTTGCCTCACCGACACTGATAAGAAATATTGTCGATTGGAATATTAGATCTGAGACGAGCTCCGACCACAATGCAATTGCTTTTGACTTAGTGCAGTATGCAGGATGTTACCACGTCTTTCATAAAGGTTACGTTACTCGAAAAGGAGAATGGAGTACCTTTCGTGCTACGTTGGAGGGAAAATTGATTGATGAAGAATGGGATCCAGCAGAGACGGATGATACAGATCACCTGGACTATAGAGTGTCTAGGCTCACAAATGTCATCCTCGATGCTGCAGAGGATTCTCTCCAGCACCGGAAGGCGAGAGCTCGAACAGTCCCATGGTGGACACCGGGATTAACCACCTTAAAGAGAGAGGTGTATAAGGCTCGGCGGTTGTATCAGAGATGTAGTTGCGACGAGAGGCGTACTGTCTTCCGTGAAGAGTACAGGTCTAAGGCCCGAGTATATCGAAACCAGGTGCGCTCACAAAAGCGAAAGTCTTGGGACAATTTTATTGAGGAAGAGTCGGCAAAGAATCCTTGGGGTATTCCTTATAGGACTGCCTTTGGCAAGCTTACTCCACTACAGGTGATTGCATCATTGAAGCAAGGAGACGAACAGGCAGTAACACCAGAAGAATCGGCAAGGATATTCATCCAGGCGACATACCCCAGAGACAACCCATCTGAAGACAATGATGAAGAAGCATTTATGAGACGTACTACTAGGTATCCATCTGGTACTGATATGTGCCCATCATGGGACATATGGGATCTTCGGAATAGCGTGGACAGTCAGAAAGTGGGAAGAGCACCAGGATTGGATTGTATAGACACGGCTATACTCAAGAACAGTATTCCCTACATAGAAGATAGGCTATTAGCGGTTTTCAATGATTGCTTAGATAAGGGATACTTCCCGAAACTATGGAAAACTGCTGATATTAGACTTCTCTATAAGGGAGTAGGCAAAGACAAGCGACTAGCGAAGTCATATAGACCTATTTGCCTCCTCCCTGTAATGAGTAAAGTGTTGGAAAACTTGCTGCTTAAGAGCTTGCAGCCAGTTCTGACGAGAGCAAGCCATCCACGGCAATACGGATCCACTAAAGGCAGGGGAACCGCTGATGCTTTGTTGAGGGTACGTCATGACGTAGCTGAGAGGGCAGATCGGTACGTCATGTTACTCCTCTTTGACATATCCTCTGCATTTGATAGTGTGTGGTGGCCAAGCGTACTTCACCAGCTCCAGAGATACGATACACCTAGCAATTTGTATGCGCTGGTAATGAGCTACCTCCAGGACCGACGTGTTAAAATACGCGGAAACTTTTATGAGTATGAAGATGTAGTCGAGAGGGGCTGTCCTCAGGGCTCTGTCCTTGGTCCGGCCCTGTGGAAGTTAGTCTTCAATGATATGTTGGCTATACTCGAAGAAGAACGGTTCCCCGCGATTGCCTATGTCGACGATCTGGCTGTCGTGGTGTCTGCTAACAGTATAGTCCAATTGAAGCAAGAAGCTGAAAGATGTGCTGGCCTAGTTAGTAGATGGTGCAGTAAACAGAAGATGAAAATGGCGGCTGCAAAAACACAGGCCATTCTTCTGAAAGGAAATAAGTGTAGGCCTAACCCTATTATTAGAATTGAAGGAGAAAGAATACATCCAACTGAGACTGTCACCTACCTGGGTGTGAAAATAAGAAGGAATTTTGATGTAACGCCTCATTTGGAATACCTTGCCAATAGGACGGCCTTATCATTGAACTGTCTCAGTAGGTTAGGGGGCGCCTTGTGGGGCCTCAGATACCCAGCTACGATGGCGATATATAAAGGAGTGATACTTGGTATCCTACGGTATGCATCTCCCGCCTGGTACCAAAATCTCTCACGCAGACAGATGAGTAGGCTGGCAACAATTCAGCGTAATTCTCTGCTGCGAGTCACCAGGGCGTACCGATCAGTGTCTCATGAGGGGGTCCAGGTCTTAGCAGGAGGGGTACCTCTTGATCTTGTACTGCAAGAAGATGCCTTTAAATTTAATATGAAAAGGGAAGGCTCGGTGGGACTACCAAATAATCTCCGGTCTCTGATCGACGCAAATCCAAGGAAATGGTTGGAGATAATCCGAGAGTACACGATAGAAGAATGGAACAGGCGGTGGGTAACAACCCCGAAAGGGGCTACTCTTAGAAAATATTTCCCCACTGTTAGGTCACGTCTTCAAGCAACTTGGGTACTCCCGGATTACTGGATCTCACAGTTTCTCACAGGGCACGGGGGCTTTCGAGCCAAGCTCCAGAAACATGGTAAAAATATTGACCCGCTTTGTCCCAGCTGTGGTGTACCGGAAACCGCTGAACATGTGGTAATTTCATGCACTGCCTTTGAGGCATTGAGAGCCAAGCTACAGAGAGAAACAGGGCTGTATGCTCTAACGGAGAGTGACTTCCCTCAACTAGTATCAGCTGACAACTACCGGTATTACAAAAGTTTTGTGTATGGTTGGAAAACTGAAGTGGGGGTAGAGCACTTCAACCTAGGAAGAAGGGGCCACGCCCCAGAAAGAATCCTGGACAGGAATGATGCTGACGACAACCCCATCACCGAATAATGCCTATATAAACGTAAAATTTAAAAAAAAAAAAAAAAAAAAAAAAAAAAATTGATATAGGTATGTTGTTATTTTAAATTAGTATGTTATAGTTATTATGTAGTTATTATTATATGTATTATAGTATGTTATAGTTAGTATGTAGTTAATTTTAATATAGTATGTTGTATTAGTAGTTTGTATTAGTAGTTGTATTAGTAGTTTGTATTAGTAGTTAAGTTTAATATAGTATGCTGTATTAAATATAGGTTGTTGTATTAGATATAAGGTATATTGTATTAAACACAAGTATGTAGTTATGTAAAGCGTTTAATGTATTTTAAATATTAAATGTTACTTTAAACGTGTAGTATAATCTTGAAATGTTAAATGTTAAATGTAATATTGAAATGTTCTGTTAAATGTTTAAGAAAATTTATTCTTGCAATGTTAAAAGTAATATTGAAATGTTATGTTAAACTGTTTAAACCAGCAGTGATGGCTACAAGCCATCCCTGCAAAACCCGTGTAGCCGAGAGGCAAGGAAGGGAAATAAATAAAAAAAAAAAGATAGACATGAAGCAAAGATTCATTATTTTCTAGTGACAGCATTTAAACAATCAAAACATGATAACAAGAAAACCGCAAAATATTAGCACCATTATCAGTTTTTCGCTTGTATCTTGTAAACTATGTGGTTTTTGGTAATAACTTTGATTTACAATATTAAAGAGCACTAAATTTGTAATCATTTACGACCAATCTCAGCTACGTATGCCGATTGGATAGGCTTTTAAAATGTGAGGAAAATGTCATCGTCATAGTTTGTTATTTCCATGGCGTAGATACTTTTTAAAATTTGAATTTCGAATAGGAAAATGAAGTACAGTTATAGTTATACATCTAAAAGATATCAACAAAAAAAAAAAAACAATTTTTTTTTAACACGAAATTCCCATGGAATCACCTATAGACTACTCCAGCATTTACTAGACAAACGTTCAAAGCTTCCAATAAATTACAAAAGATTTATGTATATGACAGTAATTAGACCAATTAGGACATACAGAGTTAAGGGACTCCACTAAACCTTCCAATTCTTCTCGTATCCAATCTTTACAATTCAAAAACCCATTTAAAATCATCAATACTCATCAATTCATCAATAGAGTGTTTATATTAGAAATAAAGTTATCCATAAAGATCTTAATGTTCCATACATACATTGAACATTCGATTCCCGATAAGTCTCCGGCGTCTGAAAAGAAGACAACCAAGAGATCTTCTAATGTCGAATTTTTATTATAGTACTACTAATTAGCAGTTCTTTAAACGTTATTGACATGACATTGCAATTATATTACACGCATGAACTTATTGTATATATATCCACACAGTTGTAAATAAAAAAAAAAGGAAAAGAAAAACGTTGTTTTTTTAAACTATTATATGAAGAGCACTATGAATAAATGATATAGTGGAACATCCTTTATTCTATGGCAATTTTTACTACACTTTGTGACTCTCCATTTGGAATAATGAGACAGAGATGAGTTAAGGATCAAAGAAAAATTACCTACTTACACTAACGAACGACTAAAAACTGCGCCAATATTTCGACATACAATAACGAGTATAACAATAATTATTCAGGGAAAAATCTTAATTGAATAGAGAAAGAATATTTGGAAGTGGTAATCATGGGAACACAAATACTGAGAGACTGCACGGAGAATAGTTACCATGCAAATGGGGGCGAGATGTTGTAAACTGAAAAAGGAACTATTGTGTTTTTTAGTTTGCTACAATGAATGAGTTATAAGTTTAATAAACGCTTATTCATACGTACAAACAAACAAAATATATTTTTTTAAACATACATTATATATACACAGTAATTTTTAATTATTTTTTCTTTTAATAATTTTAACAAATATCAAAATAGGTCTCACGATTTACCACAATAAACAATATACGCGTCATGCTAATGTGAAGAAATATAATTACAATAACATGTAAACAATTTGCGTAGAAACTAACGATTGGTAGCACTTCAATATCAAGGTCTCTAGACCATCTTCTTTCAGACGCCTCTCAGGATTAATTGGAATGGAATAGAAGAAAATCAGGAATGAGAGTTTAAATCTCAAACAAAAAATGAAAAGAAAATATTAAATTTTCATTTTTTATGTAACAAAACCAAATGCGTTTTTAAATTTAAAAGCAGATCTTAATTTTCTAATATAGTTAATATTATTATCATCATCTGTATCATTGCCATAAAAAGACTTTATTCAATGTTCTAATGATATCTTTTAATCAAATAATTGTAATGACATTACAAATGATCAGATTCCTATGAAATTATTAAGGAAGTAATGATGAAAGAGTTATGAATGTTTTTTTTACATTTATAAATAAAAAGTAAGGGTGTTTGAAGAGAAATAAACACTGGTCACTGAACTTTACAACCTTCATTAAAAGTTAATATGATTTTTTTATTGAAATTTACAACACAAAATATATACATCAAGTAAATGTGTTGATAGTGATTACAATAGCATGTCAAAACATAAAAAAAACTACTCATCAGTAACACTTCATTAAATATTCTACACTAGAAGGCTTCTAGGCCTTCTTCTTTTTAGACACCTCGTATGAATAACAGGAATGGAATGGAAAGCAAGTTGAGAAACTACTAGTGGATTTGAGTTGTTATAGAGTTTACAATGGAAGGATAGGTATCTGGTTTGGGCTAAATCACCAACATACGCGGGACATTAAGATCCTCATGGATAAGTTTATTTGTAACAAAGTAAGGAGCATTAAGGATTTTTCGAAGGATTTTGTATTGTAAGGATTGGATAGGAGAATAATTATAAGGTTTAGTTGAGCCCCAAAGCTCAACTCCATATGTCCAAATAGGTTTGATAACAGTCATGTAAATCTGTCTTTTGAAGTAAATCGGAAGGTTTGAACGTTTGTCTAGTATGTGGATTCCAAGTTAAACGTTTGTCCAGTTAGAGTCCGAGGTAGCGGATCTGTTCAACAGGGATCAGTGAGATATTATTTAAGTATACTGTAGGACAGGAAGTCGTTAGTTTACGACAAGGGTAAAGGTTATTTGATGGGGTTTGCTTGGATTTATGTTAAGTTTCTAATTTCGACACCATTCATTACAATTTAAAGCAGAACTTAATTCACTATTATGATCATTACTGTATTTCGATTGTAAACTGAAAGAGGGACTATTGTGTTTTTGGGTGTTATAAAGAATGACTGTAATTCATAATAAATAAACATTTAACGTTTAATATTTAATATAACTTAATATAAGAAAGAAATTTAGCTAAAAATGAGCTACAGAGATCATTTTTGACTACCATAAAAATCGGTTTTACTCATTTTAACATATTCTAATTATATTTGAAATGATCGAGTAACGATAAAATTAGTAATGATGAAGGAATTTTAAAAGTTTTTTTACGTATTCACTGCTAAAGGAAAGCCGGCTTAAAAGTAAAAACATTTTCCCCTGTTTCGATCGTAAATGTTTATCCACTAAAGTTCTATATCCAAAGTGTTATAGGCCGAATGATGGCCTTGCAAAGATCTTAGTAGCGTCATAATTTTCCCACATTTCCTCGGGTTTTTCTTCCCCTCTATTCCCTTCCCATCTTCCTCAGATGCGAGATGGCCTGCGGGGGAGATTCTATTTCGCCATAATGTGACATATCCCCCATTAATCGGCCAAGGACTCCAGGATTCCACGCCCCATTGGCAACGAATCCATGCAAATGATTCTCGGACTCGACTGAAACTGGTTGGTATCTCTGCTCAGTTCTCATACAACTTTCAAACACATTCAATAATATCTGTTTGTTACAACTTTACAAAAATTAATAACTATTAAAATCCACTTACAATTTTACAATGCTATATTCGTATAAATATTTGGACATTTCTATTTTTTTTTACTTTGGAGTAAGCCTTTTTTCCCCTTTTTTTAGTAGGCCTATGGAAAGACGGTAAATTTCGTTTACATTCTACTTAAAAGCATATTTTACATCATAAGCAAGCAACATTAAATAATAATAATATATATTAAACAAGATGTACAAAATATAAATAATAAAACTTAAATAAAACGGACTTAGAACAACTACTGATCTGGAGTCCATCCAAGAACGACCAGAGTTCTGAGAGGTCATCCGACAGGGTGTTTTTCTAACATATCCCATATGTAAGAAACGCATAGGGACCATCAGACCCAAGAGGAAAGAGGAAAGAAAGCTGTCTCACAGCCAAAATATTTAAGAGCTATGGAAAAATTGGAAGCAAAAATCCTAGCCAAAAAATTAGGTGTTTTTAATAATAGTCCACTAATCCCTGTTGAACAGATCCGCTACACAGGACTCCACTTAGACAAACGTCTAACTTGGAATCCACATACAAGACTAAAACGACAAGAAACTGCCCGTCGTTACAGACTACTTCAATATTTAATAGACAAACGTTCAAAGCTCCCGATTAATTACAAAAGACTAATATACATGACTGTGATTAGACCTATTTGGACGTACGGAGTTTGGCTTTAGGGGTCCAATTCATCTTGTATTCAACCCTTACAATACAAAATCCTTCGAAAAATCCTCAATGCTCCTTACTTCGTCACCAATAAACTTATCCATAAAGATCTTAATGTTCCATATGTTGCTGATTTAGCCCACACCAGATACCTACCCTTTCATAGTAAGCTGCATAAACACTCAAATCCGTAAGTTTCTCAGCTTGCTTCCCACTTCATTCCTGATAATCCTCCGAGGCGTCTGAAACGAAGATGGCCTAGATAGAGACCTTCTAGTGTAGAATTTTTAATAAAGTGTTACTGATGAATAGTTCTTTTCAAGTTTTAACATGTTATTATTATCGTTTTCAATACCTTTACTTGATGTACATATTTTGTACAGTTGTAAATTTCAATAAATCTTTTTTGTCCATCCTAAAACAACCCTGGGCCAAGTGAAATCTTTTAAGCAATGAATTTGTATGTAACAAAGGATTGTGTTAGTACGTGATTGTTGAATATTGTGAATTCCTTGTACAAATACAAAAAGAACTACAATAAATAATTTTTCTTCGTCTCTCTCAGTAATATTCTGTACTAAAAATATTGAAAAATTCACTTCTTTCTGTATTCTGGGATATTTTAATTTTGTTTATTGATGACAATTTTGAATTGCTATGGGAATGATTTAGTTTTTTCTCTAATTTTTTAGAAGTTCACAACTGGATAAAGCAAAAAAAACAAATAAATATGAAGGATGATGGTTATTACAAGACAATGACGATTGGTAGTATTCTGATAAATTTGATAAAAAGGCCACAAGACCATCTTCATTTAAATAAGCCAGAACAAAAGAATATTTATAATCCTAATTTTGAAACAATGCCTTTCTTCGGTTTCGAATAAGATAAAATAAGGGTTGATTTTATCCTTATTTAATCCAAAAAAAACCCAATAAATTCAATAGACATCAGAACTTCACAGATTAGTTCGTATGTCTGACTAAA
The DNA here is from genome assembly GCA_003667255.2 of Euschistus heros. Taxonomy (NCBI): domain Eukaryota; kingdom Metazoa; phylum Arthropoda; class Insecta; order Hemiptera; family Pentatomidae; genus Euschistus; species Euschistus heros. The sequence goes on along the minus strand of RCWM02000096.1, from coordinate 2,994,188 downwards.
GCCTATTACCTTACTTAAGCCTAGTACACACTGGGACCAATTTGAGCTGAGTCCCGCGAGAGTTTCCGCTGAGTCTAGCAGAGTCGACTCTTGTAACAATGAATCTGGTGTAAGGCGGGCTAGTATTTCTGACTTTTTCTGCGTCCCATCTGAAGTGGGATTCTTCGACTCTTGTTTTACTCATATTGCATGACATTACTCAGTGCGGACGTGAATCACGACCGGGAAAGAGCCCCTCCCTGTAGCGTCCGATTGCGTGTACCTATTGTTCCGGCTAACTGGTTTATTTTTTTCTTTCTTAATAATAATTTTTTCACTCTCTAATATTGATAATTAAATTATTAAATAACATAATTATTATGTCGTGGAGTAGAGTAGAGTTCAAACATTAAGTTTCATTGAGGACTTGCATCAGCAATGTCATTGGCAACGAAGTATTGGCCGAAGGTTTCATCGGCCGAAATAGAAAAAAAAAATCCACCCACTAAAAGGCCAATTTCGTCGGGAGCAAAGGAATGTTGCATCCTCCAAAAGTGGATTTTCGCCACAAAAATGTAGTTAGTTTGGCTTCCCCCCCCCCCTTATCCTCCATTTAATTTTATTTATAAACATAAAATAACTAGATTTTAGGTTCTTAGATTGCCTGTCGGCATTTGCAGATCGGTGTTAGTTTGGCTATGAACCACTATTGTTTTTAATGCCTGTGATTGAGTCAAGAGGAAGCGGGAATACTGACGAGGAAAGCGAAATAAGTGAAATTATTTCAATTTTTAAAAATTATTATATTTTAATTTTTACATTTTTTAAAAAATAATACAAATAATATTATAACCGCGAGAGCATAAAAAGTAGGAAACTCTTTGTTTCATATGATATTATATTGCCTATTTTTATTTTTATATTATTATTTTTCTTTAAACTTCTACTATTTTGAAAGGGCTACGAAAATCCCTGACAAGGCTAGTTGCTCCGTCATCGTTTCGGGAAGGACTGAATTAAACAAGAGTCTCAGTGTTGACACGGTTCTTTAGAATCGGGGCTGAGTCCGAACAGAGTCAAACATGATCGACGCAGAGTCTGGACATGAGTCGTTTCAAATGTGTCCCAGTGAGTACTAGGCTTAAGGCAGCTTACGTACCGATCGGATGATAATGCTAACTTTTTTTGGTAAACTTACCAAACTTACTGCCAATAAAGTGGCCGTACACTTGAACTCAATTAACCGATATGGTTGGGACCATCTGATAACCAAATCCTTGGTTAATCGAGACCCGAAAATGTAAGGAAAATACATAAGAAACAATAATTACGACAACTGATTTAATACATATCTCTATTTAATAAAAAAATAAGACTTATTAAAAAATGCAATAATACTATACATCAGTAACATTATTACATATTGCTCATCAGGTGGAACAACGACGTAACTCCGAGATCGGGTAAAAAAACAAATACGTCAGAAGTGCTCCCAAAAGCTTAATAAATCGGTAGAAACATCGACTGAATTGTAGTCTGGCCAATCCCCAAGTTTGTATGAATATTACTTATACCAGACCGTTTCAAAAGTCCTCTCGTTTTTTTTCATTAATTAAGATTTATTTGGTCTGTACCAATACGGTCCTTACCAATTAATTAATTAATTATTTCTATTTTCAATTTGACCTTTTCCAATGTAAAGAATATTGTTACTGTCTTTGAAATAGGGATTACCTTTTAGTCCAGTCACTTCTAAACCTTTTAAGAAATTTATTGAAATGGTGAGTGTTGAAATTTAAATTCCGTCAATTTTATTATATGAATTTAAACTTGGCTTGAAAGCAACTGAGGTCGCTCGAAAAATATGCTCCGCGTTTGGTAAGAAGGTACTCTCTGTGGGTAAAGCTGAATTTTGATTTTCCAAATTTCGCCAAGGCGATGAAGCGCTTGTGGATGATACTCATTCTGGAAAACCTCAAGTTACCAACGAAAAGGAAATTCGAATATTATTTGATTCAGATCCACGTCAAACTTGTGGAAATAGGCAAGCATTTTAATATTTCAAAAGCAAAGCCTGGATATACCTACATCAAATGAGAAAAATACAAATATTGATAAATGTGTCCCTCACAAGTTATCAAAAGCGAATAATAGGCCACACAATGCAAAGTTGACTACGGATAAATTGATATAAATCGTATGAAAAATATTGCCCCACACACCCAATTCTCCCGACCGATTATCACCTTTTCAGGTCTCTAAATATTATATATATATAAGACCTAATTACACATTTTATTTTAAAAACATAATAGTTCGTTATGCAATTAACCATTGAAAGATGACATGTATGGGTCAAATGAACCAATGGTTTGGAACTTTATCTCTCCGATTTCTATGATTTATGGTATGGAAGTATTTACATAATTCTCGGACAGTCTGTTGATTCATATTCTGACGGTATAAATGAAGGGCACTAGCTTTAGAGAAGTATGTGATTTATTAAAGAGGAAAATGCAGTTATTTCACTACTTCGAGAATTTTTTTTTCTGAAAAATATAAAAGGCAACAGTATTGTGCTCCAAACAATTGGCCACCTTTTGTATATTATTTCATCAATCATTTCCTCATTCAATTTGACTTATTTAAAGTCTTTGGATGGATGAGAGTCGGTTGTGGATGATTAATTAAAAATGCTGTTGTGGGGAGCCAATCAGCCCCTATGTCTTTTGAATATTTTCCACTGTCGCTTAAAATAAAAAAGGAAATATTTTTTGTAATCAACTATATATGTTTCATTCAAGGAGATTAATATCTAGTTATTATATTAAAAGGCATAACTCCTCATTTGCTTTATTCATTTACTACATGTTTCGGAGCTTGTCATGTTGCTCCATCTTCAGGTTCTACAATCATTATGTTATGTTATTTTACAATTCTTCACTATATAATTACATAATTTAACATTTATGGTTTTTATTACCTTACACTGTGATATTCTCACTGGTCATCCTATCTACCTATCTATTCCTAATAGAATGGAAGTAGAATGGTAAAATAGGAACTAAATGAATAGGCCAGAAGCTGACAATAAATAAATAAACAAAACAATAATTGAACATTGCCCAGTGATGTCAGTGTAGATAGGATGACCAGTGAGAATATCACAGTGTAAGGTAATAAAAACCATAAATGTTAAATTATGTAATTATATAGTGAAGAATTGTAAAATAACATAACATAATGATTGTAGAACCTGAAGATGGAGCAACATGACAAGCTCCGAAACATGTAGTAAATGAATAAAGCAAATGAGGAGTTATGCCTTTTAATATAATAACTAGATATTAATCTCCTTGAATGAAACATATATAGTAAATTGGTGGATGGCAACTATAACCACATTTTTAAAAGAAGAAGGAAATATAAGAACAAATCAAAAGAGGATGAATCTGGAGATGAATTCCACAATTTCCACTGACTGGCAGGTGAAACAATCTATTTTAAGAGACTTGAGTGAGTTTGATAAGATTGATAATTCTAGAATAAGTAATTATGTGTATAAGATACTAAAGTATTATAGTAAAATTTATTATTTGAGGGAATGTTTAGACAAATGTATATGTCCTAAACATTTAATATTTGCAGTGGCCAAACTGGACAATGTTTTTAACAATAATTTTCTGGTCAACACGGGAAATACGAGTGTTGTCACTAATGTTTACATTAAAATAATTAAACTAGAAATCAAACAAACCTTTTGGATAATAAATAAAATAAAAAATCATATTAACAGTCACATAAAACAAAAAAAACAATTTTAGATCATTGGACGAAATTAAAAGTAAAATAGAGAATATAATAATTAAACATAAACAAATATATCAAAATCTAAAAGTAAATAACTTAAATAAAAAAATTGACAGAAAAGTTAATATAAAAACAAATAAAATCGATATTCCACAAATCTTGGTAAACAGAAATATAAATAATAAAGTCCCTTCCTTTTTATTAATAGACAATGAAAACACAAATAAAGACAAAAACCGAACGAATATTAATAATGAACAAAAAATGGTAAACAAATATGAATCACTACATAAACTAAATAGAGTAGTAAATAAAACTAATATAGATATACCGATTAACATTTTAAACGTCCTATCATTGGGCAAAAATTTTTGTTATAATGTCAATAAGGACAAAAAAATTAATAAAGACATATTAATATTAATAACTGACTTAGAAAGAATAATAAGTGATGAAATCATAACAGATAATCACAGAAATATTCTAAGAAATAACATAAGTATTACAATCAATAATTTCTTAAATAAAAATAAAAACAATAACAAAGGCAATAAAAGTCAAGTTCATAATATAATAGAGAATAAAATAATAAGAGACATAAAAGAACTGAAACAATTTTTGAAGGATAATAAAGAGATAATGATTATTAAATCAGACAAAACAAAACAATTAACGATTATGTACAAAATGGATTATAATGAAAAAATGCTTAACATTTTAAATGATAAAAATACTTATCGTAAATTGAGATTGGATCCAACTAAAGGATACACAAATGAAATAAACAAATACCTGGATAAATTAGAAAAAGAAAAATATATTAATAAAAAAGAAAAAATCAATATGGCACCAAATAATATATACCACCCAACAGTGCACGGATTAATAAAACTACATAAAAAAGAAGAAAACTTAAGACTAATAGTAAATAATATAAATGGACCCACTTACAGACTAAACAAATACTTTAACAACACACTTAATGCACTTAATAATAACAACAGTTTTGATATAAAAAATGGTTTTGAACTCAAAGGTAAACTGAATGAATTGGATTACAATCAAAACATAGAAATATGTAGTTTTGATGTAACAAATTTGTATACCAACATTCCAATAGAACTAAGCCTTAAAATTATAGATGAAAATTGGAAAGAAATAGAACCATATACAAATATTAAAAATAAAAAAATGTATATGGAAGGGTTAAAAATTTGTTTACACAATAACTACTTCCAATATGATAACAGTTTTTATAGACAAATTGACGGGATTGCAATGGGTTCTAGTCTGGGTGTAAACATAAGTGGTATCACCTTGAACCACTTAATTAAAAAATGTTTAAACAATAGCGTAATAAATCAACCAATATTATTGGTAAAATATATAGATGATTTGTTAATAATAACAGAAAATAAAAAAGAGATGGAGATACTATATGATGAATTCAACAAAATGAATAAAAAAATTAAGTTTACAAAAGAAGAAATGTCAAATAATGAAATTAAATACCTAAATTTATTAATAATAAAAAATAAAAATGCTATAAATACTAAATGGATACAAAAAGAAAAATCCAGCAATAGAATTTTAAACTTCTTCAGTAATCACCCAATATACCAAAAACTAAACACAATAGACAATTACATTAATACAGCAATAAAACTAACGGATCAAATATACCTAAATGAAATAAAACAAGAAATTATAAACAACCTAACAGATAATATGGTCCCGTATAGGATAATAAATAAAAGCTGGTATAAAAATATAAATAATAAAACAAAAATAAAAGATATAGCAATTATTGGAAATAATAATGATACTGACAAAAATAGTAAAATTATCATAGGAAATAATAACAATAAAAGTAACAACACTGATATAGCAAGCAGTAAAACAGGTAAGATAAATGAACAATTGAAAATCACTGACTTCTACCATAAAAAAAAAGTACTGTTGAAGAACTTAATGATAGTATAAAAGAGAACACAGTAGAAACAATGCCAAAAACATCTAACATAATTTTAAAGAAAACTTATAACAGAGTGAATTACATCCCAAAACTTACAAGACAATTGATTAATAATTTAAATAATGAAAACTTTAAAATTAACGGTGCTTTATATAATAATAATAAAATTAATAACATAATAAGAAGTAAAGAAACAATAGATAAGTGGACTAAAAAAGATCTGATTTATAAAATAAACTGCAAAGATTGTGAAATGCATTACATTGGTGAAACCAGGCAGAATTTAATAAAAAGAGTGAACCAACATAAATATGACTGTAAAAGAATAAATAACAAAGAGAAAAATAATAAGACTGCACTGTGTGAACACACAAACAAATTCAAACATGAATTTGACTTTGAAAATACAACCATATTAAATCATGAGTATAAAACCAGAAATAGAAAAATAATGGAAGCAATTTATATAAAAAAAACAATAGACCAGGCAGTAAACTACAAAACAGATACACATAAAATTGGTACAAACTATGCTAAATTAATAGATAGACTGAAAATATAAATTGTCCATAAAAAGAATGAAATCATTAATAAATAATAGTAATAAAAATGTAAATAGTGGTGACAATACAAATAATAGAATGGAAGTAGAATGGTAAAATAGGAACTAAATGAATAGGCCAGAAGCTGACAATAAATAAACAAAACAATAATTGAACATTGCCCAGTGATGTCAGTGTAGATAGGATGACCAGTGAGAATATCACAGTGTAAGGTAATAAAAACCATAAATGTTAAATTATGTAATTATATAGTGAAGAATTGTAAAATAACATAACATAATGATTGTAGAACCTGAAGATGGAGCAACATGACAAGCTCCGAAACATGTAGTAAATGAATAAAGCAAATGAGGAGTTATGCCTTTTAATATAATTGTAATCAAAATTTTTAGCACATTCTAAAATTTTGCCCGCATGTAGTCAGTTATAGTATGAATCACATATTTTTTTTTCTCGAAAAAATCTAAAGGGACGTATTTAGAGATAATCGTTTTTAGATGATTCAAAAAAATGTACAGAAAATATATTGAGTGATATATCAAATTAAAAAAAAATCCCGCAAATTTGGCTATCTAGTTGCAAGTTTTTTTTAATGGCGTCAATTTTAAAAATATGGAGTGAGGACCTGAAATAGTTCGTCTTTGGAATTTTTAAGAGCTTAAGACTCAAAAACCAAAAGTAATATTAACATTGTAATATTCAACATTTTATTAGTAGATACAACTTATAAATAAAAAATCATAGAACTCGAAGAGGTCCAAACTATTGGTTGATTTGTCATTAAATGACCCATACATGTTATCTTTTAATGGTTAAGTGCATCACGAACTACTACTATTAAAAATAAAATGTGCAATGAGGTTTAACAGAATAGAATAGAAAAATAATTTTATTCTGGGACCAAGTCCCTTAAGAACAACAACTTAGCACAGAAAGAAATAAAAGCAGTTACATCTGGTCAGAGACATAATGAATAAATAAAATGAAAAAAAAAAAAAAAAAAAAAAAAAATTAAAGAAGAAATAATATAACAATGATAATGAATTGATAGATACTAATTAAAAAAATAAACAGAAAAATAAGAAAACATTCTACAAATGAAATAATAAATTGATTCTTTCGATACATTGCTTATTATATAAAATAGAAGAACCTAAATGTTATATTCAGAGTGAGAAAAAATTATTTTGATTGGTATCAAACTTGTGCAAATAGTTACTGAAAGTGTTCCAGAAAGAGCTAGATATCATTTAATTGAGAAGGTAGATTGAGGTACTGGAAATAGACGAATTTGAATTTCAGAGAGATTTCGCTTGTCTAATATGAGAAGTAATGGAATTCCATAGGATGGTTGAGCGGAATAGGAAAGAGCTCTGGAATGCAGCAGTTCTGTGGGATGGGGTGTATAGATCAGAAAGACGGGATCTTGTGTGCATTGAATTGACTGCAGATCTGAATTGAAGCATATTGTAAATATAGGATACTGATAATTTGGTAAAGTTATGATCCAAGGAAATATTTTCTACTGAATATGGGATAAAGCCAGTTTAATCCGGAATAGGGGAAGGAAACGTGGGAGCGCCTCGGTGTATCGAAGGCAAATCTGGCAAAGCAGTTCATAATTCGTTTCAATCTGTCTTCAAGAACCGTCGAGAGACCACCATAAACTAGACAACCATAATTAAGGAAAGGGAATAATAGGGAGGAGACTAAAAGCTTACGAGTTGACTGGAGAAGAAGGTGAGATTTAGGCAATCTGAGATTTCCAAGCAAGGGTCTGATCTGATATATAAATATGTAATAAGTATTTTATTTTATAAGGAGTCATTGTAAATTGAGGTAAAGCAATAATCTTATACAAAATCATTATTTTTCAACTTGGTATTCATTATTGTTATTAATATTTGTGAAGAGGGAAAAACGAAGATGATAAAATTTACTTATCAATCATTAATGCATTTTCTTCAGATAATATATATAAGTCATTAAGTTCAAACATAATGTACCGGTGTACTTGAGAACACAAAGCAATGAGTATAGAAAGTAAATATTTTCGTAGTTAGACCTGACCTTTCTTCTCTGCTGTTAAAATTACTTCCCGGCTGTTTAAATTATACCGATAGCCTTTCCTTGTTAAAATAATTCAATATAATTACTTAAGAAAGAATAAAGAAACAGATAATTACTTATCCGATATTATCAAATCGACTCTAAATTAACTTTTAAGTTTTAAACATCGAAAATTAAGTATTAAGACAAATAATCAGTTATTACAAGTGAATAGAGTAAACAAAATACGTTAAAATAAATAAATATTGTTTTTCCGATAAATGGAAAGGTTCTTATCAAAAATAAAAATTTTATTCGCATAGAAATTCATAAAAACATTACTCATATGTGCCACGACTGCATTTCCTTAAAAGCTAATGTAAAATCCCCCATTTGGTTTTTGTTAGCATCGATATATACAGAAATAATGATGGTTATGCTGTCTTTGAATTTCCCTTCCACAAATAATAAACTCTTTGCATTACGTTGGGTTGTTATTCTGTTTCAAAATTAACGCTTATTAATCCTCTTCCAAAAATAATAATCAAAAATATTTCTTTACTTGTGTTGCATTTCACTCACTCAAATTGGTATATAATCTTAACACTTGATTTTCGAATTATAATTTCGTCATTCGTGGTTGAGTCTGTACAGGTGTCTGGACTCCTTTCCTTGATGATAATGAAAATCCCAGAACAACTGCTCGAACATACAGGGAAAAAAATAAAATAAATAAAAACACGTGTACCACTAAAACATATGAAGAGTCATCGATTCAGTACTTATGTAATGGTGTACTTCTACCGGACAAACGGTTGAGAAAGGGGGTTTAGAGGAAATCATGCTCAACCGCCAGATTTTTCCCCAATTAAGAGTACCCAATTTATTTAGGCTAGGTATGTCACAGGAGGGTCTCCCTGCTTCGAAGACGATCAGGACTGAAATACCATGAAATAAATTTCCTGCCTTTAGCCTTATTCGAACTCGGGCTCTTTGATAGGCGAGTGCCTTACCCACTAAGGACCTCGCTTCCAACTTAAAAGAAAGTTTTGACAAATATATCAACTTTTAACAACTTCGAGAAAATAAGATATTTATTTTCTTTCATCAGCCTTATTAGAAAAACACATCAATCAAAAGCAAAAAAATCTACAAGAGAATTTTTTTTTTTTAATGAAGTATAGAGTACAGTATCTATCTAGAGTTACAAGGTATTCTAATTAGAGTGATGAGGTATACCTACATTTAAAAAAATAAAATAAAAAGGAAACAAAAAAAAATGACATTTCTACAGCAAGAATTAATTAAACTTTCAAAGAAAAATAATTTAAAATGATTCAATTAATTTCCCAATTATTGGAGGACATTTGGAAGAAAACAAAGGCAACGGTGGATGATAATGAACCAGGCAATAGGCGAAGATTTTCCTGAATATTTTACAATCTTTATTAATATTCTATTTATGAGAATTATTTCTTATTTCTACATAGCAGAAATACAGTAATTTACTTTCTCAACGCTGTGGTCAATATTGCAAGCTTTTTTCAACGCAAGAAAACACTAGACAGATCGAATTGTTCTGAATGAAATTAAATCATGAAAATGTCATGAAATTTAAAAGAAAATAAATACTTTCATCATTTACAAGTCAAGGTATTCGATTCGGTACTAGCATAAAACTAAGAAAAACTACATAAATCATACATCGTGAATGAGAATTGAAGCAAAGGTCACGTATGAATCAGATCTGAGAAAGTAAATTTTCACAGGAAACGTGAGCTACCGGAAGTTGCTGGGTGTTCCTGAAGAGCAAATACCACGATCTGGTATACCGATTCTCATATATCAAATACATAATGTCATGTTGATAGAACAAAGGTAGTGAGTGAATGAAGTGTGTTTGAAAGAGTATAAAAAAAAATAAATAAAACTAATTCTATAGAGGACAATGTATTAGGGAAAAAAAAGCTTATGATACTCAAAAAGTACTAACCGGTACATGACTAGACAGAGAACGATTTTTGGACATACCAGAACAGAGACCTTGACACCAGCATAGTATAGAGGAGTGTTCTTCCAGGAAGTTCAAAATGATTAAAAAAATTATTTGAAAGGCGGAAATCGCTCTTTAAATGAGAATGACTTTCACAATAATAATCAAAAACACCACAGATGGGTTTAAACGATGTTATATCAAAATATATTAAAAATAAAAAAATAAATAAATACGAATAAAAAAACATCCACCTTAATTCATATATATTAGGCATAAGTTGGTCCGACAATCGATTCATGAAAAAAGTATCATAAACGATCGATTTGAAAGGTTATAACTAGGAATGTGAAATATGTGCATTTGCATATTTATCATAGCCAACTAAAGTATCTTATATCATCAAAAAGTATATGTTTTGAGGTGTTTCGAATAAATTTGAGTTATTTTTATTTTGTAAATTTGTGCATATTTTGCCATAAATACATATTTTTACACATGAACAGGTAATTGCATATTTATTTGCGTATGCAGTATATGAGTATTTGATATTTGAAATTTTTTATGTTGTGATGTCCGTATTATTTTTTAGGGGAATACCTTCCACTAAATCATGACACCAATATTGATTATATTGGTGTATATATTATATGAAATCATAGGAGTTTTTTTTATTAAGTACTTATAATTTTTATAACAGTTTATTCCTTATAAAATAATAAAAATTCAATCATTTGTTATTTTTGTCAGTTTTTTTCTTTTTCATCAATCTTTTTCAGTGGATCTGGTCCGATATGTATCTTATTATCCATATTGTGCAATTTTTTTTTTCCTATCCTCTACATTATATATAAAATATTAACGTAAAATGAACGATCATGAAACATTTAAGAATATTAAAATCAAAGAAAACTTTCCATTCGAAGTATGAAAGATACGGAGAGAATTGTATAGATTTATGTTAGAAGAACTTGAAAAAGGGCATAAAGTTATAATGAAATATGATAAATTATTGATCGGCAGCACTATATATACATTAGAAGAATTAAATAAACGGGAAACAAGAGACGGAGCTAAAAGACCAAGAAGTAAAAAATCTACTCCCGAAAATAATGCCAAATCACCTCAAAATAGTGAGATAGAAGGTTCACATATGAAAAAACAATTTAATAATAAGAAAAACTATGGTCTCAAAATGAGAAGTAGTAGTCTGGATCGATATTTTAAAAAGGATACTAACGAGATTAGAAAAATAACAAAGACTCATGAGAAAGAAATTGGATATAAAAAGGATGAAAAAAATTTTAGGATCCACTGAGATGGGCTCTGAACCGACTTTTTAGCAGTTAATGGGCAACAATGGTATCAACATAGGATATGACCTTGGAAATTCAAATAGGAAAATAAACAAAAAAGAAACGATTACTAAAGAATGTCTCAGGATTTGTACACTTAATGGTAGAACACAGTTAGGAGAGGACAGACTATTAGAATTGGAAACTGCTTTAAAGGACATTAAATAATATTATTGGGCTAGCAGAAGTGAGAAGAAGAGGGAAACAAATAGCCGAATTAAAATCTGGATCAATAATTATGCACACTTCTACGCTGAATGGTCAGTACGGAATTGGGTTTCTTGTTTCATGTAAATTAAAAAATAAAATATTGAATTTTCAGGAAATTAATGTAAGAATTGGACTTCTAACAATGTCTTTGTCCAGAAATAAAATCATGACAGTAGAGCAAGTACATGCCCCCACTGCAGATTCTACTGAACAAGAAAAGCAAGATTTTTATAAGAAGCTAGACGACGTTTTGAATAATATGAGAAGAAAGAACAATAATATAGTTGTTATGGGCGATTTTAACGAGCGAATTGGTCAGCGGATAACTGTTGAGGAGGGAGTAATGGGGAAAATGACAAATGGTAAAAGAAATGAAGGAGGTAACATCATAAATTTTGCATTCACCCATAAACTAAAAATATGGAACTCATTTTTTGGCAGAAAACTAAAGAATAAATTGACATGGAATTCTCCAAAAGAAGAAAAGTTCCAAATAGACTTAGTGAACCATATAAAATTCCTGAAAACAGTTGATGTGATCCAGAACCTAAATTATAATACTACAGTCCATTATTGGCAATAGTCTCAATCCATCAAGATAACCAGCTGATACACTAAAATTATATTAGTTTTCAAAATATGCTTTTATACAATCTTTCAATTACCTAATCTGTGCAACTTTAACCAGGTTAAAATTACCACTATGCGTGAAAATACCATTAAAGAAATAATGCTCTATTGCATATTTCAATATCAGAAGACTTTTATCGATAAACAAACAAAACTTGAATCATTAGTTAAAATTATCTAACTTCTTTCCTTATGGCAGCGGGCGAAGCCGCGACGGGGATCCTAGTTATAAATATGTAAGCAACTAAAATCCTATGAACGCCCGATAATAATCAACCGAAGAGGAACAAATTACTTATGGTGATTTCAATTAACTTTTTTAATAGAATCTCATCATCACGGATGAATTATTACTCGATAATATTTTCTTTTCAAGCCTCCTCTTCCATTCTTATCTGTTTAGCGCCTCCTCTTCCGTTAAATCATGTTTGTCTACTCAATATTTCCGTTTCACCCGGTGTCTAACTCTCTTTCTTCTACATTAAATACCAGAATCCATTGTTTTCTTTAGTACTTGACCTACTTTCATTTATTTAAGATGGCCATACCACCTTAATCTTCTTTTCTCGATTACTTCTAGAATATTTCTTTTTACTTGAATCCTTTCTCTAATTTTGTTCCTAGCGTGCTCTATCCATGAGACTCTCACCGCTCAATTCCATAAATCACAAGGCCTGGGCGGAATATTTTTCCGATGATAGATCATTATCATCTATTGATTATCTACTTTTTAATGAATGGTAAAACAATAAAATAAATAAAATGTTAAACGAAACCGAACGACACCAACTTTTTAACAGACACCTACCTCCAGGTCACCCCATCAAAAGCCAAAACCCAAAGATCAGCCCTAAAACAATCTTCTCACCTACGCCTCGGTTTACCTATTTGACGTTTACTCGATCAATTTACATCTCAAAACTGATTACTTTTATTTAAATTATCTGTTAGCTTCTATTTATCCGTTATCTGATCTGCACTCAACGGATAAATATTTCGCAATTCCACGTTGTGGAGCCTTCTATATTTTTCAGAATTTATTTTTCCAGAATATAATTTTTTTATTAGCGTTCAAGAAGACTAACTGTAACTACAATTGAAAATAATTAATCAACCTGCCGATCGATACAAACTGACAATTCCTTAATCAAATCACAAAATAAAGAATTTCAGACAACAAACGAATACATGTGATTTCGTATAAGTCTATAAGATTTTATTTTATTATAATTTCCTTAATTTTTTATAACGTTTTATCTGTAAGCAACATGATTAATAAAGGTTTTCATTCCAATAACATTCTATTACACAACATTTCGTGATAATTATTCTTTGAAACTTTAAAACTGAAAGAATCGTTTCAGTGACTGGTTCTCGGAATAGAACAAATATTTAAGAGCCTCGAAACTAACACTCATTAACCAGAATAAATCAATACCAGCATCCTAAAATGAAAATATCTTTATTTATGACAACAAAAAATGAAATTTAATGATCTAAGGTTATTGATTACAAAGCCAACATGCCCTTCTACTGAAAAATGTAATTTTGTTTCATGTCACATGAAAACTTCATATATTTACGCTTTTTCAAAAAGGCATTACGAAAATTACTAAATATAAAATACAGTAGGGAGGAAACTTTTTTTTAGGATATCAATATGCCAAATCAACCTTGTAGTGTATGTAAAGTTTTACTTAAAAATATTAAAAAAAATTAACGCTTAGCGAACCCGGAGAGTCGACAACAAACTTCCATTCAAAACACCCCCCCTCCCACCCCCTATAAAACCCAAACCCATAAGATCAACACTGGCGCGATCCTCCCATCTAAGTCTCGGTCTACCCCTCTAAAGTTTATCCAGTTGCTCGAAACTGATCTACTAATCTTGAAACTCAGTCATCATTAAACCCAACAACTTTGCATGCCCATTTCAACCGTCGTTCAGCTAAAACCTGAACAATATAGGCCGGATAGAAAACTCGTAATTCCGCAATAATCAGTTTTCTAAATTCTACCGTATGTTCACCCTTTTCAAACGGAATATACTACGCAGTAGTTTATTTTCGAAAACTTCAGGGCGATGTTATTCCTAAATTCCTAGGGAGTAAGTACGAACTGAGGAGTTTTGCGACCGAGAAATAATAAGCATTTCCGGCTTTCAATCTTGCCTTTGTTTCCTCTTGAATGCAATTACTTCTAGATATTTTAATTGCTCAACGAATTTAATCCCGGAAATATCTAAACCACCTACATTTTCACCGGTTTTACTACTTTCCATACATTTCTGTATTAATTACTGGACCAATTAAGTTACTGGCTTTTATGAGCGCAGTTGTGTTTAATTTAATAGTTACCTTATCTCCTTCCAACAGTACCAAGAACCAGAACAGCATCACCCATTTCTAGTCCACTTTCAATACGCATTACCTTCATGAAGAATTATTATAATGTCAAGTTAAATAATATCGGAGAAAGAGTTTATCTTTACATTAAACCAGAATGTAAAAAGTTCCGATTCGGATTCTAGTAAACGGTTCGGACATGCACATATTCACTAGATTAATCAATTTCTTTGTTCAAATTTGGTTCAATCAAAATATCAAACAGTTTCTGAAGGTTAATCGAATCGTAATCCTTTTGGAAATCAACATAAAGTTGATGCTCTACGTCCTTATTCTATTTTTTTAAATTTTGCTACTAAAAATGTATTAATATTAATGTTATACCAATTCTAAATTGTTAAATTTCATTGGAATCAATCTCTTTATTATTATTATTATTTTGAGGACGAGGTGACAGGCCAACTTTCGCTCTCTTCCGCTAGGTGTAGGATAACCTCGTTAGGTCATCAGGAGAAATTACTTCGACGAAATGATGGAGTCAAGGTCTCTGACTGTACCAATCACAAGAAAGGCACAATAGGATATGTGAATAAAGTCAAATTAAAAATCTAAAGCATATAAATGTAGGTACACAACTTAATAAACTTTACAATTTCTTAAGGAGTTTAAAACAAAATATTATTCTTATAAAATCAATTTTATATAAATCATTTTTCGGGCAGATTAAAAATTTGTACAAGCAAATAAAAATCTGTATCAGATATACAATCAACCTATAATATAAACTTAATCTGGTTCACAGAATCGATCCAACAAAACTAAAAACAGTAAATCGTGAATTCAAGTATGCAATAGTAGTGAAATACAATAAATAATCGTCAGTCAACAGACTGACTTTCGATTACGAAACAAATAACCAGCAAGTGTTAGCTCCGATATGTTAAGGGAAGTTCACAAGGATTTAAAAAGTACTTTTTGTTCAAAATTTATATGATTACGAAATCATAGCGAACACACAAGATCCATGTTAATATCAAAGATATATGTTCACGCTTACACTTCACTACATGATACTCCACTGAATCCCAAACCAAAATCCAGCGCTGACATGTTCATTAGGGTGGGCCGAAGAAACACTTTTTTTTAATTTCGAAAATACAATAGCGCGGAAAACTTGAAAATTATATAGACAAGAAAAAGGGAAAACAAAATATCGAAATCGGTTGATATCTTCCGGTCGCGCTTAGGCCCTAAAGTTTGACAAAATATGAAAAAAAACTTCATTTTTGTGATACTATTTTTAATCTTTGAATTAGATGTTTTCTGAGTGTAATAGTTTGTAACGTCTTCAAACAGAGCCTTAGTACACTTCGTTTTTTATTTGGTTTAGATCAGTTGATATCTTCCGGTCGCGCATAAGCCCCAAAATATTGAAATTCACTTTATTTTTTTTTGTTTCTTTAAACTTCTTTTTTGAATCGCATTAACTACAGTATTTTCATTTTTGAGCAAAAGTACATTGTATTTTCTATATTGTGAATAATTTAACATCTTCCGGTCGCGCAATGTCCTCAATGGTATAGATAAACAGTACCCAAAAGAAGATAAAATTACCTATAAGTGATAACAGTGACAACGGACTTCGTACTTTTCACCTTACTCTAAATTTAAAAAGCACAAATGTTTAATCGACATTATTGTTCTTAGTACATTCTGGAAGCCAGAGTATTGATTGTCCGACAGATAGACAGAAACGAGCTTAGCAAAGATCAGCAATACTTACATGATATTGTAAAGGCAATACAATCGGGAACCTAAAATGAAGATTTGGCTGTATAAGATCATGGGTACTAATCACATTGGTATAATGAAGCAAATAGAACTCTCAGATTGTGCATAAGTAAAGAAGGCCCCTCGCCTGAACTTCAAAAACTAGTTTTGTTTATATTTAAATCATTCATGCGAATGTGATTTACTATCAAATCCAGTAAGCACTTAACAGACGGCCCCAAACTTCTTTACCAATCAATACAACCTACCAGGTATTTGCCAAAACCTTTGCTAGATGTCGATCCTGTGATTGGACGAAATAGTTTTTTTCGCCCACCCACAACACACTGTTATGCATGACTCATAATGACAAGAAACACATAAAAAAGCTTGGTCTTCGAAGAATTCTGAAGACAAATAGTAAAAACATTGAGGCCATCAAAAATCAACTGCAATGCATTATGTTACTCAAAAATGATCTACTGGGTGATTATATAATTCTGAATTATCTTCCCACCCTTGTTTGCAGAAATCAGTGACGACGAGATCAAATTGCACATCCACAGTGACGAGAAACCAATATATTTTAGCCGGAGTGAGAAAATCGGAATAGATTCCACGAATGCAACACATAACAAGTATGCCTTGTAAGCGTATTGCCATTAGCAATACAAACTAAATCGCCCTCCTGAAACTCGTAGTATTTTCTTTGGGCGTCTATTCTTTTCTTGTTCTTGTAAAAAGTAAATTCCGTGTTTTTAAACGTAGTTTTTCGATCTT
This sequence comes from Euschistus heros, assembly GCA_003667255.2. NCBI lineage: Eukaryota > Metazoa > Arthropoda > Insecta > Hemiptera > Pentatomidae > Euschistus > Euschistus heros. Next base: position 2,976,729 of record RCWM02000096.1, on the reverse strand, counting down.
CCTGCAAATCATTTGTTTGTTTTAAGTGAGAGGGCACAATTTCCGATGTGGTTCCGTTTAAGAGGTAAGAGGTATATAACGTCATATTTATATAATGCAGGTGAGGAAAATTTTTAACTAAAAACTGATATTATTTTCAGATTCCTCATCTCGAAAAACATGTATAAATTAAATTTTGTAGAAATCCAAAATAATTTTTTTTTACTTTTAAAATTTTGTAGGACTTCAGAAGGCATGATAAGATGTCAGTTTCTGAAAAAATGTAAATAATTTGCCCTATCTCACACATTTCGCCACCGATTAAAACCATATTTTAAGGTCATTTGGAAGCCGTAAAACTGCATAGTTTAGTCCAATATTGAGATATCAAGTTATAAATGACCTCGGATTTTTTCATTCACACCAGTTTTGTCCACTAAAATCTGGAGTAAACCCAATGTTATACGCATGGATAAAAAGCAGAATGTATGCTCATTCTGTGATGCTATTACTATTGTAATCGGCTGAACACAGCAGTTGTTATGGCCGTTCAAAATTGTTGATGAAATCTAAACTTCAAAATTTTAACCTCCTCGAATGGGGTAAAAAATCAATATTTTTTATTTTGCTAAAATTTCACATTTAATGGTTTTATGGTGCGTTAAATCGAGATTTGAGGTCAGCTGTTCATGCAAAAAATTTTCACTGATTTACAGCGAGTTTCCTTGGAATTTTGTCATTTTTTTTTTTTGAGTTTTTGAGCACCCTAAATCCGGGTGGTGCCTTGAGCATAACGAATGTATTTTTATATCAAATACAATACATAACTGCAATTAAACGTGAAAGAATCATTTCTCTATCTTGACTGAAAGCTAAGAAAAAAAATAAAACGTGATTTTTATATTTTACTTTTTTTCTCAGCTCCTAATGGGCTCATTGGCGGCTATAACTCTAGTTTTGCACTATTATAAGTCCTACTACTCACACAAAAATCGGCATTCAAATCTGTGAGTTACAGCTTCAAACGTCCCCTTGTAAGTACTATATAAAAATAATCTTATCATTCACCTTAAGATTGAAAAAAATAACTAAAAAGTCATCAAATAAGCAGTTAAAAAATTTAAGAAGTTCAACAAAATTCAACCACAATCTCATATAAATAAAGATACAACTTCAGTCTATAATACTTTAAAGTTCCAAAACAAAATCCATTCAAACCAAAACCCTACTGAGCTACTCAACAAAATGTTTTTATGAACACTTAAAAATTTTGGTCATTTGTTAAATCCTGACTCCAGATATTAAAAATAAAGGCCTAAAAATAAATCATAATAAATAAACTTAATAAACATAACTTTTCACAATCTGAATCAGCATTCAAAAAGCTTACAAAATTGTTAATAGAAATGAATTGTTTTAAGTAATGACCACTCTTGGTAGAGTACAAAAGCTAGTCAGATTAATGAAGATGACACCAGCAAATAGTTGCTGCTCAGAGATACGGAATACTGTCAAAAAAGTTTGTAGTAATGGATGGCCTAAGATAGTAAGACCCTTTGTCCTCAACGCTTTTCTATTTAGTCCTAGAATATATCGGCCATTCTCATGTCAGTGATTTTTCACTGTCCTGCTGGACTTAAGCTGGAAATAAAAAACTTCCAAATCAATATTTTTGGTGAATTTGAACGTAAACCGATCCCTTAAAGGTGGTGCATACAGCCTAGTTTCGAAAAATATTTTTGTTATTTTTTTATAGCTATAAAAAGGCTTATAAGCTCATAACTTTCACTTGTCCCTACCTATAAAGTGAGATTTCAAGGAAGTTATTTAAGTATTTATTTTTAGAAAACTTATGTTTTTATTTTCTTGAGTATGAGACCATATATTGGAGAATAAATTAACATGCTTTTAAACATTTTTAAACTATAAAGGGAAACTGAAAATTCCGTCTTCTTTTTTGTCCCTCGGTTTGGCCTCATTATCGTCACACTAAATAGTTATTTCAATATTCTCTACAAGAATAAGCTAGTGCTAATTGTTTCTATCTACAGAGTAATTTGTGATGTTATCTTCATAAGTGATGTGTTTGGTAGACATTTTTTGGTGTATTTTCTACGATTTTCATCAATCCAGGGTGTTTTCTTCCTTGTACTTTTTCTTATTCACGACTGTCACGCGTTTTTGAAATGATTCGTATTTTTTAAAAGCTCCTGGACTCCATATTTGATTATTTTTAGATTTACACAACTGATTAGTAAAACTAGCCGTTTAGGTATGGCTCTGGTGATGCAATAAACATTAAATTACGGGATGTTCCTCACGACCGTCAAGAGTTACATATTAATGTACCCACACTTTCATACAGGTGAAACATCACTGAATTGAGGTCCTTTTTCCGGGTTGGAGGGAGGAGAATTGGACTTACATACCTATATACCAACACTTTTATAATGCTGAAACATCACTGATTTAATTTTTTTTTTTTTTTTTTGGGGGGGGGGGGGGGAGTCAGATTTAAAAAAACAACTAAACCTTAATATTTCTTTTTAAGGCATAACTCCTATTTATTTTTTATTTTCTTCAACATGTTTCGTAGTAAATGTTGAAACCCATATGTTGAACCCGCTGCCGTCAAAACCCCGTATGCCTGAAAAGGCAAGGTAGGGGAAGGAAAAAAAGAAAAAAAAGTTTTGGAGTACATTGCTCCATCTTCAGGATAACTGTGATTTCCCTCACATAGTAACAAATGCATATCCATACCGACCCTCAGTTGAAAAGAAATATTAAAAATTAAATCTCTTTCAATAAAATAGCTGAACAACTAAACTGTTTTTTTGTAAAATTCTTCCAGAATTGATCACAATTTTTTTATTACTTTAATTTTTTATGTATCAATAATAAATGTTATTATTTAATTTTATCCATTGGAGGACATTAATAATTTTTTAATACGAAAAAAAAAAATATTTAAAGAAAGACTTACGGTGAAGAGAATTTCTATGAAAGCTCTATAAAATGCTTCAAAACAGTGGTAAATAGATAAAAAAAATTGGCCCCACTTGGGAATTCAATAAATAGAAGGTATATTACAATAGAAAACTCAAAAATAATAAAAATTTAAACTACTCTAAAAATTCAATTTTTTTTTTAATTTTAGCTGAGGCTATGAGAATGACCCATATGTATACAGTCAGTTGGGACAAATTTAATAATGATTATACCTTGCAATAAAATAATCATTACTAAAAGATTTAATCAATATTAATTTAGGTGATTGTTATCAGGACTTTAGTTGTAAAATAGTTATGATTAAAGTTTGCCCAACTCTATATATAGTACATGCCATAAGGAAGGACAAACCCAAATGGGACATTATACAATAGGATGTCTCATTCATCTACCCTAAGCAGATGTTGTCATATCTGCAAGGTCAAGAGCTCCACCTCTAGGGACCTCTAGAAAAAAATGAACAAAAGATCAAGTTGGGCACTCAAACTTTTAAAAAGGCAAACTAATTCAAGTACTCGGGAGTTCTTGTCACGGAATAATTACACCTTAAAGAAGAAATTACGGCAAGAGTAGCAAGTAAAAACTGTAATAATTCAGAGACTAACAATGATTATTGTATATAAAACTATAATTTAACTAGTTGTGACTAAAGGAAGCAAGACTAGGGTGATTAAAAAAGAGTGTGAAAACTTATTAAGAGTACAGAAAAGAACAGTGCAAAGATATATTGATCTTATCTGTGAGAACCTAAACCGGATAGTGAACTGAAAGAACTGGATATAGTGTCCTTTGTTGGGAAGAAACAGCTGAGATGCAAGGATAATTTATAAAAGTTGATTGGAAAAATAAGAGTCAGAGGATAGGGCAGAATAGACTAGGATTATGGAGGAGGCCCTTATAGGGATGTAGTGTCAGTGTTAGAGTTGAAAAAAAATAATTTTTACAATCACTTCTTTAAATTATTATATTATAATATTACCAAAGGTAAAAACTTAATTTATGAAATACAAAACATATAATAGATAGAAAATGAATTAAAAAAAAAAAAATTGAACAAGCAACTTGAATTTGTGTCATTTGTTAGTAATATATTTTATATTCCTTTTAACTTAACTTTCTTGGTAACTTAAATGCACTAGATACACATAATGAAATCACTCCTTCAAAACAAGGAGACGTATTAAAAAGTATACAGTTTCTTCAGTCCTACAGCTTTTAATCTTGATTTTCATTTGAAATAAAAAAAAAATTAAAAAATGTGGAATACTATTTCTCATAGTAGTTCAAAATTAAACATTAAAGGACGGTGGCTGAGTCAGAAGTCAGGCTTAGTGTCAGACTTATTTATAAGCCTATCCAATGGAATGAACTGGTGATTTAAGTATAGAGAAAACAAATCCTTAACTATTACAATTTTTATGACTTATCTGGAATTGGCAATACTTAATTTTGTTTTGTTTTAGTACCAGAATATTTAGGTACAAGGGTGGATCAAGTTGGTGAAAATCCAAGACTATGTCATTCTTTAGCTCAGCTCAGCCAATGGCCCTTAGTGTAAAAAAAATAAAAAATCTTGATATCGTAAATAAGCAACAAGGCAATAGTCTCTGACCTTTTGGCACGAAAGAAGAATTCTTTTTGGTTTTAAAAACTTTTGATATGTGCTTCACATTTGTACTTCTTGAACACTATTAAATAATGAAGATTACAATTCTGAAACATTTCTATAGCCAGGAACAAGTAGTTGAATGTTTATTTGTGAAAAAATTAAAATAAATGAAGAACATTACAAATAAAAATTAACAGGAAAAAAGCATTTAAAAAAAAATTATAAATGTTAAAAACTAAAAAAAAAAACTAAAAATAAAAAATAAATAAATAAGAAACAGGTACAACATTAATAATTTACAAATTTATATTAAAAACAATGAGCAATAAAATAAGGTCAACTCCACGGACCAGAGACTATGCCTTGAATAAATAAAACTAATTAAAAGCTAGGTAGACGAATAAATTTTACAAATAAAACAATAAATATAAACAAGTGACTAATAACACACTTAATTGTTTACATCGTACATAAAAAGAAGTACATGAACCACAGCTGATTTGTTGAAAACTTGTCAGTCCTGGAGAGTTCCTAACAAAACTGATTTGAACTATTGGGCCCCATTTTTGTATCGACAATTGACTTAACAACAGGAAATAATATCACAATTTTCTGTATTTAATATTATTTTCAAATACATATTTCTTAGTTATATATTTGTATGTTTATGACAAAAATATCTCTTCTTCTAATGTATCTATGAAATAATTTTATATTAGCAATATGGAGCTCAATAGATGTATTTAAAAACAAACAAGAATGAAAAGTAGTAAAGAGGGGTTACATGAAGGTGCTATGTTACAAATTTAAAATAATTCTTTTTATTTTTCAACTAAGAATTAAGTAACTTATCTCCTTCATTCACAGATTTTAACCAAGGATGTTTGGTTATATTACAGGGTAAATATAAGCACACAACAGCTTATTTTATTAATTTTCAAAAATTTGTCACATAGTACCTCCATATACTCATATAATTAAATAACAATTTTGGCAAAAGAATAAAATAAATATGTACAGTTCATTTAATTAAACAAGGGATAACATTATTTTATATGCAAAGCCGATGCTTGTAGTTAGTGTTTGAGGCAGGAAAAAATTTGCTAAATAGCTTACGAAAACGAGGCACTAACAACAAAGTACCTACAACCAATTCAAAAATTATTCTCTATTAATCACATTCAAAGTATCAGCTATGTGTAACAACAAAATAAAAAATAATAAATATACAGTAAGAATTATAAAAAAAAGAAAGTGATAACAAAAACATAAACAGCCCACTTATATAAAAAAAAAGCTTAGATGTTTTTTGTATTTTTTTTTTAATAACTGTTATATTAATTTAAAGCTATATAAAAATGCGTTAATTAAATATTACTCAACGTTAATAGTTTTGACATACCGCTTCTCTTCAACACCTAACTAGGAATTACATGATTATCCGAGACTTAATATCTATATACATTGAAGCAATAAAACCTCCGAATGAGGAAATTATTCCCTTCTTGACATTGAATTTTTTTTTTTCGAAATCATTTATCTGTTAATTGAGATTTAAAATGATTAACTATTAAGTATAGTTCATATATATACATACAAATACATAAAACTTAAAACTAAGCTTTGGTATATACTAAGGTTGATGAAGCAATTGAATTTTGAGCCTGGGCCACATCTAGAACAAAAATAGGCAATCAATAAAAAAATTAGAATTAAAATATATAGTTTATTCTTATAAAAGGAAAAGAAAACTATTTTTTTTTTTACACATAAGCAGTATATAGTTTTTTTAAAAAAAAGTTTAAACACAATAACACACAGAATGTCAGAACCTCCATCCCCTGTAGCTCAACTATCGATAAGTACTATACATCTGAACATCGAATATAAAAGATTTGGAAAAGGTTCATATCAATTGATTATGATAATAATTACGATATAACTCATATTTTATTTATCACTATACGGCATAATATTGTTGCTACTTTGATACTCACAGGTGGAATTCGTAGACTAGAGTATGCCCGTCATGAATGCTGTGTCCATGTTCAGGATAAGAGTTCTTATGAAAGCCATTTCCTTTCGGGCATTTTCATACATAATACGAGGTTCATCACAATAACACCTGTAATTCACATTTATATTGTAAATTCATAAATAAAATTAATTAACACTCACATGGACAAGTAAAATGTTATTTTTGTAGTAAGAGTAAATAATTAAAAAAAAAAAAATTAAGAAAGAAAATAATACTATAGATAAGATGTGTTGTTGAGGTATGCTGACTGAAACTAACACATGATTTAAACAGACTTTTAAAGGAAGTTTTTGTACCATCTCACACAACTATCAAGATGTTACGAGGATAAATTATGAGAAATTAGTAAGATGCATATATGAATTAAAAGCTAGAAATTGAAAAATGAACCCACAGATATCCGGATGTAATTCGTTCTCTTAACACTCAGACAGCAAGACTTTGAAAAACATAATGTAAACACAAAATTGTATTTTGGTAATTATAGAAATTTTATTATTGAACCCTTACACAGTTAATCCATGATGCACTTAGTTTAGAAGTAACACTAGGGGAAAAAAACAAAACAAAAGAAGGGCTTTAACCAGACAAACCTAGATAAACTAAAGATTGTAACTTCGAATCAAGGAGGGTAAAAAAAAAAAAGTTCAAATTTGTGTCAGATATTATGGGATTGATTATAACCCAGCTTCAAATATTCATATTACATACCTGAGGCAGTTTGGTGCCATAACCATCGCAAGGTTACTAGCATCCATCTTAGTGACAGCAACTACCTCCGGGCGAGCAAAAATCTGTAACAATGGTCGTAAAATTTAATAAAACTAATTTACCACAAAACAATGAATAATAAAATCACTACAATGAGCACCAACTTAGTTTTTATATTTAATCTTAACTTTGTGAAGTTAATGATTACACTATATCATAGGGACGGTTAATAATTTCAAAAATATCATATTAACAAATCAAAAGAATATAATATTCTACTTATATTATAAGCAGAAGGTGTGAAGAGGTTTCAAAATTTTATATCAATTGAAGCGTAGAATTCTAAAACCAGATAGTCCATTTTTCAAAGGATTTAACTATTTTTTTTTTTTTAGAAAACCTTTCACCCAAAGATAATCTAGTAGAAAACTATTTAAAAAAAAAATCTTGATATTGGGCTTAGCTGGTTTTGAAATCCCACCCCTCAATTTAAGTATTCAGTAAATAAGTTAACCCTCTGACAGGTGATGTATCCTGGAGGAAACACATATTTAATGGTTTTTACTCAATAAATGACATAATGTCGACTCATTATCGTCTAATAAAAGAGCAAAAAACCTAAACCAGTCATCCGCTTGATGTTAAACCCAAAACAATTACATTATTTAAATCCTAGATAGGTGTCTACTAAAAAAAAAAAAAGTATAGAAGTGTGTGCAGCTCACAAGGTTGTAACATAAAAAACAAAAAAAAAAATTGATCAAAAGTGGGAATGTTCGGTTTAGAAATATATCTCCTCAATTGTTTTAATAGTGTAAGTTAATGTTTTTTTTCTTCTTTAATTTTAATTCAAACAACTAGAGCCCTAAAAATGGTGAATATTGAAAATAATTAACTTGAATTGAATAAATAAATCCACTCTAGTTCAATTTAATAAAAAAAAAAATATATACTTTTACATGCTATGTTGAGAAACACAAAAAGGAGCACAAAGCAAGGATTTCACAAATTTTAAGCACTAAATTAAAACAAATAAATTGAATTATTATAATTTTATAATAATAAAGTATACAAGTATATTATTACCTGTAGAAACCTAATCAGGTATGCCAGAACCATTCGATTCAATGGAGGTAACTTATCCACGATTGCTCCGGCCATACTTGGATCATCACTGCAAGATATACAGTCTTCGTAAAGGGAATCAGGTATAAGAGGTTCGTACAATTCTCGATACCTGCATAAAGAAAGACCTTACATTAATATAATTTGTAATAAAAAATATAAATAACAATAACAAAACATAGAACATTAGGGTCCACAAGAAGAAAAAGGAACAAAAACACAGGAAGGAAAAAATTACTATCATCAAAACATACAAGAAATATGAAAAACTTTTACATTTTAAATGGGATATTACAATTTACATAAGTTTCTTCTGAGAGAGATTCTTGCACCACTGCTATAAGTAATTTACAAGCACAACATATCCATTACAAATGACACTCTGACAGCTACATATGCAGATAAAACTACTATTAGTAAAAGATACCGAGAGCCCACGCAAGCCTCTCAGACTTTACGACATAACCTACACACAATAAACAACTGGTGAAAACAATGGAAAATAAGACTAAACTACAACAAATCTTATTAGATCACTTTTTCACTTCGAAGAGAGACATGTCCCCCGTCTTCATCAAAATCGAAAAGATTCCACAAAACAACAAGAGTATGTTACTTGGACTAAGTTTTGACTAAAGGATGAAATGGGGTCCACATATCACCCATTTGCTGCAACAACAACATAACTAAAAAACTTCAATTCTGTTGAAGGACAATCTTGTGAATACAGTAGAGGACGACCTGTAGACATAAAATGATGACATATCCTGCTCTCTCTAGGTGAATAGTTGAAGCTCAAATTTAACATTCTGCCAACTAAAACTACATTGGTGAACGGTTCATTATACAGTCAAAAGCTCGACACTACTCAAAAGCTTGTTTTTGAGTTATGTCGTTGTTGCTGCAAATGTGCGATATATCATCTAAACACAAAACATTAAATCAAAGGCTGAGGTTACTTTATTCCCTAATTGGACGACATTCTAAATTAAGCCTAAGACAAAAACTCAATACCAAACTTACTTACTAAAACCTATTTGGACATATGCCTCACAAATTTACAGACTCTCAAAATGACACACAGAAATTACAAACTTTTCAGGCCAAAACTTTTAGGACAATCACACAAGCACTTTGGTACATAATTAACATAACTCTGCACACGGACCTACACATGCCTCCTATCAACGAAACATACAGACCTACTCCAAAAAATTTCACAATAGACTTAAAGGCCATCCCAAAAAATTCATACATGACATGTCCATAACAATGATGCCCAACAATATCTGTAGAAGGTTGAAAAGGAGGTAAATGAGAGATCTGGAATCAAATTAAATGATTAACAAGAGGTATGGAGGTGCCACTAGGTAATGTTCCTCATCATGCCTTTCATGCCAGATCCTTATCATTGTTATACAGCCATCTCATTTCCTGGTTGTTGTTTTATGTATTTGAAAGTTGTGAATTAAGATAAGGGAAGACAAAAATAGTAAATAAATAAAAAAAACATTAGTTTCTTTATGGAAAAGAATGACTAAAGCAGACTCTAAGACATCAAAATTCTGTCAAATAAAAAATTAAGCAACCTATATTGAAGCATTCCTTCGACTATTTCCACTAAACTCCATAGACCCTTCGTTAAAGTATCTGTCTGTCTGCTAACTAAGTGGTATTTTTAACCAATGTGTAATAACGTACGATGTATTTGAACTGTTGACATTTAAGAGGACGGGCCATTACCAAATGACGACAATGTGTGCGATCTATTTGTCACGAAAGAAGGAACCTAAAATACCAGATGTAACAGAATTTAATGACTTGAAAGACAATGTTGATGTTATGGACAAGATTTGTCATGATATTACAAAAAAAAAGAGAAAAAGTTGCTGGCGACCGATGAGCTATAGTTTTGCTGTTTTATCTGCTAAAGCGGGAAGATAGCACGAATGGCCAGTTCTGTATAAAGGACCATAAATACATTTGTGGAGAACATCAAATTGCTTTATGCAGCACACTTTGGTACATTGAAGATTTAATAGTGACTAACTATTTATTTTCTTATTTTTGTTTTGTTTTGTACATCTTGTATTTCATATATATTTTTAAAAATTGCAATGAAAGTTCATTTAACACGTCATAATTATAGAAAAGTTTTTTTTTTAATTGTGATATTTGTATTTTTCTAGTTTGTAAACAAGTTTAATGTAATAAATATTTTAGAATATATCTTAGAATTTTTATTTATTATCCCAGAAAGGCTACTAAATAGCTCAAAAATTAAAATTAATTACCTTTAGCCTTCCCATTAGAGGGTTAAATTTAAAAAACAACTGTAAAACTGGTGTCAGGACACTAGATCAATATTTTTTTTTATGGTAGAACAGGTCTTGGCCATAAATCTACAAGAACTCAGTAGGACCAACCAGCACTTTTTTTTCACCTTTTTGTCTGACATCCATGAAAGTAGAAGATTGAAGAAGAAAATAACACAAAGCAATGCTTCAAAAACCTCTCCTCCAACCACCTCAGCTTTAGTTTTCCTCTCCTTCTTATAACACAACACATAACTAATATTTGGGTTACTGAAAAGAGGGCTGAAGGAAGTCTACAAGAACTCAGGAGGAACAACAAGCACTTGTTTTATCTTCTCATCTGACTTAGTAATAAAAGAAGAAAATTAAAGCAGAAAATAACACAAAGCGATGTTTCCAAAATTCTGTACTAATGAAAATTTTCATATTTGAAACAGGAACAGGGAATTGGCTAGTGGTGACGCACTCGGAAAAAAAAAAGCTAGCCCAGCAACCTCATAAAGTGAAGCTCCTGAATTCGAAAACACAAGATGAAATTATTTCTAAGATAAGGATTCTTCTTTAGGTCATATTAAAAAAAAGCCCGTTTCAAACCCAGTAAGAAAAATTTAAGAGATCAATAATAATTTCTTTTTATTAAGAAGATAGAAAGATCATGTCTATTTTCTTATGCACACAAAGAAAGATTTTTTGACTAGGTAGTTGTGATACATCCACAAATATAATCATTATCTTGTCATTTCACCAAGTTTGTTGTTCACTCGTTCACTAATAAGTTCATGAGATCAACATAATCAAAGGTATAAAACAAAACATAATATGATTTAAATGAAAAAGTTAATATTATTTTCAAGCAAGGAAATAAGACAGTCCAAAAGTAAAACAGTAAGAATTGTCAATACAATAGCACAAACATGAACAGCTTTCAATTACAAATTAACGATTAAATCGAAAGTGACATTCCTTTATTACTATATTTTTTATAATTTGATTTTGAACAGATAAACATAGTAGTATATGCATTGTGAGTTGAGCTAACCATAATTTAAGAAGAGAAGCTGGTGTATGTGCATCAGTGTACTCAGTCGGCCTCTCCCACCGGTCAAGTTGCTGCTTCAGACCACTAACTTCATCCACATCAGCTGAAACCCTGAAGCAAAGGTTTAGGGATTAATAACAAAAATAATGACATAACTCTGAAAGTAAGACATAATTTGGATACATCAATAACTATAAATGAAAAAAAAAAAAAAAAAAAAATGAATCTCTCATATAATGTTAAAAAAGAGAAATGGTATGGTTAATCAATACCTGAATATGCCCTCAGTGTGTGTTCCCTGCAGCCTCAGGACTTCATCCGAAAGAGTCGTCTGAACCCAGGGAAGTTTGTAGTGAGGGAACCTTCCTTTCTGCAAGGCCATAACTTCTTCTAATGTAGAACCAAACATACTGGGCCGGAATATTTGTAACTGGAACAAAAAAAATAAGCATTGGTATAATTAAATAGCAGAGCATTAATGAATTAATTAATGAGCAATCATCATTCACATTTACAAAAAGATGATACCTTCATAACTCTCATTACAATCATTACAATATTATAGTAACCAACAAAATAAATTATAGTAATAATTGCTTATGATAATTTTGTTGTAATTTGAAACCATATAGTTGTACAAATTAAAAAAAAAAACAAGGCAGGTCGAAACGTTGGCACGCCAAAATATAAGTTTTTCATTTAAAAACTGGCTGTGCTTATTCAACCTTGACTGCACCCCTGACAAATTCATCTCCTTAGTTAAATTATGTATGTATTATTCATTTTATGAACATTTATTTTGGAAACTTTTGAAGTGGTTTTATACGAGACTGATTTTTATGCATAAGTTTCTCTTTGAGGAAGTTATATTTCATATGAATAACTTAGTGTGAACTTAATATTTGAAAATTTTTTTGGTTGGGCTTCATTCCAGAATAGATAAATATTATTTTTATATAACCCGATATGTTGATTTTATATCGGCTGTACTGGTCCGAGACTTACATAACCTGTACCACTTACAAACCATGAAGGGCCTTAGGTTCAGTTCTTAGGTAAATACTTATCCCATTATTTAAATAATAAAATTACAACACACGAATGTGTAATTTTATATAATATTATATTTGAACGTTATAGGGTGTAGGAATATTTTAAATTGTCTACAGCTTGCAGGCGAATCTGCCTCCAGACTCCAGAGCACATGGCCATCATCGCTAGTCAGCCGGTTTGGTGGCTACCTTTTAATTATGAATTCATAATCATCATATCAGCTGTATCATATGAACATCGTCAAGTCAACTTTCTTCAAAGACTGAACAGACTGAACCCTTTTGCCTTCTAAAACTTTAGCCCTTCAGGCAAACAGAGTATTTTTCTTTTTAATTATATTTTTTAGACAATAGTCAAAATGCCCTGTAGAATCCACATAAGAATTAAAGACTATAAAAGGGCAAAATATAATTGATTTTTGAATTTTACAATATAAAAATTTATCAATTTGAAATTTTCTATTTTCTAATGCCTAATATTTCCTTACTATACGATATTACAGTTGTGTATTCATTAACAGTAGGCCATATATGGTGATGGATAACTTTAGCTATGATAAAAAAATCTATATAAAAATGAAAATAAATAATAACAATATAAAAAGTAAAATATTATTACAACTAAAATCTAATTAGAAAACAACAAATGATAATGGAAATACTAACTCGGGCCTGTTCTATTTCTTCTAAGGTCGGCTTCCTAATAGGCCTCTTACCAAGAACACCTATCCTCTGAAGACGTTTGCATGCAACGCTCGCGTAATGGCTCACCTGGACATGAATCGGCCATTTACCAACCTCCGGAAAGTCATAACTTGGGTCTCTATGCCTTTAAAACAAAAAAATACATTATAAATACAATTTACATACACTCATAGTAAAAATATATTATTAGAATTAATAAATTAGTATCTCACCTATTCATATAACCTTCTAAATACGCTTGAAACTTTGGTGATGGTGGAAAGAAATAAAGGCAGATAGCCATGAGCTCCCAACCTTTTCTCAAACTATCTCTAAAAAAAATAAAATAATTTTTTTATTTAAAATAACTTAATATAAAATTTTCTAAATAAAATTAGGATGCTTCAGATAGATCCCAGGGGTCTCCAAACTATGGCCCGCGGGCCAAATCCGGCCCGCCAGTGCCATCAATCCGGCCCGCCAGTGCCATCAATCCGGCCCGCGGCGGCGGCGGCGGGGCAAAAAAATAAAAATAAAAATAAAAAATCATCGATTAATAATAACCCCGTTTTATTTACTTAAGCTAGGTAAATGTTAATAACAAGTGCCTATAATAAGCATAAAATTAAAATTTACTTTAGCAAATAAATGAAATGAATCCAACAAACATTATAAATATATGTAAACATTATAACATATAAAATACTAATAAGATTTATGTAGTTGTGATTTCTCACTGATAATAGATTGTAGTTTCTGGCACTTGATTCAAATGTTTGAAAAAAAGTGAAATAAACATTTGTTTTCTCGATAATTATCGATTTTTAATAACTTATATCTCGAACACCGTTGAGAGTTGGACAAATATGTATAGAAACAATTTTATAGGAAATTTAATTAGCTTTAATTTCGATCCATAGATTATTTTTCTAGAGTCCACGGTTTCCGAAATATAATCGAAAAACCTAAACACGGGATCTTCTCCCCTTCCCTCACAATTTCCCGTAACCCCAGGGACCGGAACTTTTAGTATATTTACCTTCTAATTACTCCTAACGAAGCTGTGAAGTCAAAAATAGTCGCATAATTCATGCATTGTACACCCCTCATTTCAGCACTCTCACTGGGGTCGCGCTTTTTTTTTTTCCGCGAAAACACGTTTTTCGGCACTTTTTTGGCTATAACTCCGAAAGTAATAGTCCGATCCAAAATATATTTTTTCTATCTGAAAGCTGGTTAGTTACATTTAATAGAAGAACTTGTATATTAAATTTTGATCAAGTCCCCTAAAATATCGATGTCAGCACCCTCAAAACCGCTTACTGTTTTGAAATCCACATAATACACCCTAGCCAGCACACTACATATGTATGTTTTGGCAACATCTGACGATTTGGTCTTTTTTAGTGGCCTTGATTGGATATACTACGGAGTTTAATCAAAATTTCATATAAAGGGTCTAATAGTAAATTTAACCAGGTTATAGTTGAAAAAATGAAAGTTCAGATCGGAGAAACAGTTATGGAGTTAAAGTGAAAAATGTGCCAAAAAAAAAACTTGGATTTCAAAACAGTAAGCGGCTTTGAAGGTGCTGACATCGATATTTTATGGGACTTGGGACACTGGGAAAAAGTGTTTTCACGGAAAAGAGCGACCCCAGTGAGAGTGCTGAAATTAGGGGTGTAGATGCATGAATTATGCGTCTATTTTTGATTTCATAGCTTCGTTAGGCGTAATTAGAAAGTAAATATACTAAAAGTTCCGGTCCCTGGGGTACGGGAAATTGTGAGGGAAGGGGAGAAGATCCCGTGTTTAGGTTTTTCGATTTTATCTCGGAAACCGTGGACTCTAAAAAATAATCTATGGATCGAAATTAAAGCTAATTAAATTTCCTATAAAATTGTTTCTATACATGTTTGTCTAACTCTCAACGGTGTTCGAGATATAAGCAATTTGATTGAAGAGCCAGAAACGTACATATGAAATTAAAGTAAATTTAATGATCTACAATTTTGATTCTGACAATATTTCTGAGAAACGATCCTGGAAGGCACTAGTAGCAAGTTTTTGTCTGAACTGGTACCCGCTTCTCCTTTCCCGCGCTATGTCTCGAAAACGGTTAATCCAAAAATAAAAATGAATAGAACAAAAAATACAGAGAATATTATTCTCTAAAAGTTTTGTAACTATTTTGATTGACGGCCGATGGATAGAAATAGAGATATTTGAAAAAAAAAAAAAACTGATTTTTGTGACCTTTGACCTTGTATATCTAATTATGCTAACGTGCTGAGATCGGTGACTTTCTACCACTTATTTAGAAGACCAAAACAAAGGCATAAGCAAAAATTCAGCTTCATTGGTTTATTTCCGAGATTTGCTGTATAAAACTCATTTGACTGGGCTACTAGTCCCCCACGTAACTACGTATAAAAATGTGTTTATGTTTTTTTTAAATTAATTATGGAAACACTGTCGAAATTTATTTGCGCGAGCTTGCGATGTGAGCACCTTACGATTTAATGTGCTGCTTTCTCCTAACATTCTATAACTTATTATTATTATTAGATTATTATTTATTAACATAGCACTACATTCCTGATAGTAGAGACTTGGCTTGCTCGAGCATAGATCACCTGTCATCACGGTTAGTGCTGCCGCCTTCCAGTTTCTGGCACCAAGTAGAGTTAATGTTTTAGTAACAATACCATCTTTCCATCGTAGTTTAGATCTTCCAATACACCTCGTACCATTGATTTGTTCAGTAAGAGCTTTCGCGGGCATCTCCTCCGGACTCATTCTGGCAACATCGTAGCCGGGAGAGCTTAATAAACTTGGAGATATCCATATCTTTGTACAGACTTTGTATGTCTGCATTGGATCTTCTTCTCCAGGTTCCTTCCGAGTATACACCGCCAAAGATTCTGCGAAAGACTTTTCTTTCAAACCTCACGAGCAAAAACTCATTGTTCTTTGAAATCGTTCAGCATTCAGATCCATATGTGAGAACAGGTCTGACTAGTGCTTTATATACTCCTAACTTAGCATTCCGAGACAAATGCTGCTCCTCAAGTGCTGCTGTAGAGCAAAAAAGCATCGATTGGCTGCCATAATACGCCGTTCAATCTCGTCATTGATGTCATTTCGGACATAAATCTGCGTGCCCAGGTATACGAATTCCTGGACCACTTCGATGTCATGTAGTCCTAACTTTACTTATCCACACTTTACTGACTAGGGGCTCGATAAACTTGTACTTGGTTTTGTCTCCGTTGATGGATAGTCCTAGTCTCTTCGCCGAATTGTCGATTGCAGCAAAAGCGTTTTGTACTGCTTCTAATGATCTTCCGACTAGATCTATGTCATCGGCATATCCAAGAACTCGTACACTTTTGTTTAGAACTGTGCCTCCTGTTTGGATTCCGGAATCTCTTATGGCTTTTTCCAAACAAAGATTAAGTATAAGGCAAGCCAGACTATCTCCTTGTCTCACACCTGCTGTCGTGTCAAAACCTCTTGAGAAAGCCCCATGCATACTTACAAAGCATTTATTGCTTCCATTGTCATTCTCACCAGTCTGACTAACTTCTGGGGTATATTCATTTCTGTCATGGCCATTTATGCTTCCCCTCTATCAATCGAGTCATAAGCCTGCTTAAAGTCCATGAAAACATGATGGGTATTAATACGAAACTTCTTGTATTTTTCAGGATCATCCAGAGGTTAAAATTTGTTCAATAGTTGATTATCTTAACGAAGCCACACTGATATTTTCTAATTTCTTTCCCTGCGTATGGAATCAATCTCTTGTATAATATGCTGGAGAGAATTTTGTATACTCATGGAAGTACTGATGTACCTCTCCTTGTTACAATTCTAGGAATCCCCTTTATTATTGGATTGGGTGTATAATCGCTTTCTTCCACTCCATAAGAAGGCATTCATCTCTCCAAATATCCATAAATAAATCCTGCAGGAAAGTAACCAGTTGAGGGTCATAATGTTTATATATTTCCGCTGGTATGTTATCAGTACTTGGAGCTTTATTATTCTTTAGTTTTTCGATGGTCGCTGCTATTTCTTCCCCGTCTGGTGGTTCAATCTCTATTCCTCCAGCCAGTCCCCCTGCGATGATGGTATCATCAGTAGTCAGCCCATCTATCTAATATTTTTTGCTTTTTCGTGATTAGCGAGCCATCTTCTGCTTCGCATGCGGGAGTCCTGGATTTAAATAATTGTCTACCTTCCTTCACCATTTGAAAGGAATTTTTGTTTTTGAAAGATTTTTCCATATCCTCCATCTGCTTATTCCGCCATCTTCTCTTCTTTCTTCGATGAACGTACTTCTCGCGACTCCTTGTGGCTTTATATTCATCCATCGAACTTCTTGTGTGTCTCCGTTGAATCATGTTTTTATAGACCTTGTTCTCTCTATCTGCTCAAGCAAGGCATTCCTCATCAAACCATGGTCTTGTTTGTTTCTGTTTGCCCTTGAGACCCAGAACTTCTTCTGCTGTCTCAGTTAACGCATTTCATAACACCAACTTTAAATTTGGTACTGAAGTTGCTTTTGGTACTTATATGTTTGAACAAGTTTCTGAATTTGTATACCATGGCTCATAAGTGACGTGCGACAACAGAATCTCGACTGATGTCCGGAGAAAAATTATCTTAGCGAATCACTGTTATTATGGACTCCGCTCGCATCTTTCTAGCAGCCTCGTCTCTCACCGCACTAAGGTTATCCGATACAAGACCCTCATTCGCCCTGTTTTACCTTATGGCTCTGAGACCTGGACCACTACAAAGGCTGATGAAAATGACCTTATTTTTGAAAGGAAAATCCTCCGTAGAATATATGGGCACACCTTTGAAAATGGACCATGGAGAAGGCGTAGTAATAGAGAAACCTATAGTCTCTATAACGAGCCTGATGTTGTAGCTATCATTAAGGTAGGGAAGTTAAGATGGGCAGGACACCTCGTGCGGATGTCGGATGGGTCGGTACAAAAATAAATTCTAATAGAACAGATATCCGGCCGGCGCAGAGTTGGGAGACCCAGGTTACGGTGGTCGAGTAACCTCTCAAGGTAGGTGGGGAGAGATCCAGGAACCCTGCACCACTCTCACTGGCCCTGATCAGCCACACCTCTCTCCCTTCACTTTTGCCCAAGTGCCATCAGCCAGCGCTCAGACTATAACTTCCTTTAAACATCATCTATTTCTTTACCTTCTCAATTACCATTCTTCCGAACGTATATAAAATATGAATATTTTAGTAATATATATTATTATAATATACGTATGTTCTATTTTTTTGTCGTTATCTTTTTTTTTTTTGTAACTCATAATGCAATTATTAATCACTTGTCATAGCCAAACGATTGTCCTATGTATTGCACTCATATTTTATTCATAAGGGACAAACTGTCCCAGAATAAAGTTTATTTTCTTCTTTCTTTTTTCTGTATGCTCCATCAATATAATAAGGAACAAATATTCACGCCAATGATTCTTTTGGTGATCATTGCATACAAAAGAAACCCAGGTTTCAGGATTTTTCATCTTTTCAATAGGCATGTAATCAGCGACCGTCGATTAGCTGACAGTTTTTATTTTCCGCTTCTTTTCCACACTAGTAATTAAGTCAAACCAAAATACTGTTACAAAGATGTTTTTGAAACACACACAAACCCGCTAAGGCGTTACGAACTATTACTATAGCACCTCTATTAGCGTTTTTATACGTCAATTACTCTCATCAAGAAATGAGTAGAATACACCAGAACTTCGTAACATCACAGTACAACACAATAATGATTGAACTAGGGACTTTAACTAGCTTCTTCTCGCTGAGGGTGCGTACTCGGAGACTATTCTATAAATTATAGGTACCGGCAGGAAAATTAAAATGGTATTGGCCCGCGGAGCCCTTGGAATTAGTTAGTGTGGCCCGAAGGCTGAAAAGTTTGGAGACCCCTGATCTATACCAGTATCCAAAAGGACAAGCCATATTTCATTTGTAATCACTAACCGTGAAAACTAATGAACCAATCTGTACCAAATTTTAAGTACATCATCTTTATAGTTCAAGGGAGGTTTAGTAATTATAAAATTTTCAATTAAATTGTCATAAAAAAAGCAATAAATATGCGGTGCGCAGTTTAGTTTGATGATAGACTGATAGATGGCAAGCGCCATTAAAGAGAGGTCACAAGAGTACAGTGTTATAAATATATGGTTGTGACATGTTGCAGAAACGAAGTTGCCATACTGTTATATAAACTTTTATGGTTAGAAATTCAAATCTGACCTGATAAAATCAATAAAATCGTTTCTGTTGAATGAAAAATTATTGCCAAATCAAAATATTGATCTCCTGCTTCTTGCTGTTGTGTGTAAAAATATTAATTGTAGGCCTTTAGTTGTAAGCACTAATGATACAGTCCATTACCTCCAATTGTTTCTTAATAGTCTCAGTACATCTGGACCACCAACTCATACATTAAAATTAAAAATTGCTCGATTACACTTATCCAAACAACTAATCAGTGCAATTTTAACCAGGTTAAAAATTACAGCTACGCTTGAACATGTCATTGAAGAAATAATCTTCAATAACATATTTCAATAAAACCTTTTTATCGATAAACAAATAAAACTTCAATTATTAGTTAAAATTAACTAAGTTCATTACTTATGAGAGCAGGCGAAGTCGCGGCTGGGTATGCTAGTTATCAAATAAATCAATAAAAATATTCAGTTATGAATAAACATTAAGACAACAAATCACTTATATCACACAGGAAAGTACCTACTTCCTACATGCTCAATTGCTCAAAAACTTAAGAATATTAGTTTTCTTGAAAATAAAAATACTAAAGCTGCAGGAGCTAGAAGCAGTCATGCCCTAACATCACCAATTATTATTAATTCCATTATAAAGGAATTACAAACAAGTAGTATAATTATATAGAAAAATTTGACCCATTAAAAGAAAAATCTGCAATTTAGTTTGACATTCTTGTAGCAATCTACTATGTAATATCAAATAGTTTATTTGAACGAAGTACTACAGGCAGTAGGCTTTAAAATTGAACTTTACCTTGAAGGTTTTATGTTTATTGATTCTCAGTCAACAATATTGATACAGAAAAAAAGTATTATGGGAAGTATTGCTGAATGCAACTAATTAATATATTTGAAATTGATTAAAATATACATATAGGAATAGAAAAAAAGACATACTTAAGACTAATACCAAAAAATGAACTAATCTTATTAAACAAATAAAAACCTATTGATAACAAAATAATTCTAAATCAGAGATATTAATAATAAAAAAAAAAAAAATGATGAAATTTATAACACTTAAGGTAAATTCATAAAAAATTTATATAACGAGGGTAAAAACCCCAAAAACAATCTCTTATATCTGCAGGTTTATAAAATTAGTAAAATGGTTATTAGTTTAAACACTCATTAAATTAATAAAAACCAATTTTAAAACAAATAGAATAGGTACTTAGGTTTCAAGTGAAAAGTCGGCATGTCAAAGAAGCTAGAACTTATCTTGAGTCAAAATCTAAATGTCATGTGTTGGCACTTCTGTGTGAAATTTAAATATCCCTAGCATGGGTACGTTAAATAGCTATACTGTAAAAAAGGTTGGACCTCTTTGTTGCTCTTTCCTGGGCTGACGATCCAATACATACATGCTGAAGGACTATTACTGTAATAAGCCCTCCATGTACCTTAATCATGTATTTACTGTAGCTGTAGCACATATGTACTTTAACTTGTTGGCCGCAGTATATAGAAAAAAAAAAAAATGAGAGGGCTGTTATCAGCAGACAAAATCTGCCATAATACCATTATAGACAACAGATGAAATTACACTTAGTAAGAACAAAAATCAGCATCAGAGTTTGGATACAGTTTGATAGAAGAACCTTATCTCTCCTCATCCTGCAATAAACTTCATCACTGTCACTTCATATTATGAATAGATATCAATAAGATTGTGTTAACATTAAAAGTTTTAGAATCATTGAATAGAATATCAGAATTAGTCAGAGCATGCCTGAGCTACACAACACTAGCCTTACAAACAAGAGAAGGCTGAAGGGAAAATAAGTAGAATCACAGTATCAGAAAAAACTACTTTTGTCAGTCCAACTGTGTAGTATAAGTTCAACAACCGTGTAGTACTAAGTTCAACAACTGGTGATACGAAAACAATTTAATTTCTCTTTGTAAGTTTTGTATTACATTATCTGTAAAATCAGTGATGAAACTTTATTACATTTTAACCTATTTAGAACGAATGGATAAAACCAGTCCGCTACTGAAGCTTATCCAGGAAATGATTGAGGGAAAGGTTAAGTATCTTCCATTGGAATTTCAGACTACTCCTCTGGAACTATGGCGGAAGCTATGAGCACAGGTTCAAAGCTTCTTCTCAGAAGAGAGCCGCCCTATACTCGCTCTCAGAGAATCTAGCAACTCATGTTACAATTAATACGAACCTATTGGGAAAGTCCCTATGGGGAAATGAGGACTACAATCTATTCTTCCAAGAAATATTTTTATACATACAGAATTACATAGCTGAGATTGCTTTAAGAGGATTACCAGTTGCGGACACATATGCAGCCCCGCTAAATTGTCCCAACTGTACATATTTAATATTGAACAAACCAAGCCATATCAATTACAGCGAAAGAACATACAAATAACTGCTACTGTGGTGCTAGCTTGCTAAACACTACAGCCGGTCCCAAGCCCGAATAAAGCAGGAGGGTTGGGCATGAGGGATGGGCAACCTCACCTCTATAAAAAAACCAAATTCCCAGAAACTGCGGAGAGAAGAGTAAAAAGAGTAATTTTATAGAATGGCAATGGTAAATAATTCAATCCCCGGAGGAGCCCATTTGGATATGGGGGCGGGGGGCCCCAACCAGCGCTGGGTCATGGAAGACTCTTAATCAGGAGGGATATAGCTATGAAACATGGACTTGTCATAGGTTCATGGAATGTGCAGAGCATACTTCAAGCTGGAGCCAGCAGTACACTGGAACTTGCTCTAGAAAAATTTAAAGTAGATGTGGTGCACTGCAGGAGATCCATTGGGGTGAGGTGGATATGGTTCCACTCAACAAGTATCTATTGGTTAATAGCAGAAACCCACAAAATAGGAGAGGTACAGGATTTATACTTAGCAAGAAGCTCCAAGGCTCACTGTTGGGATATAATTGTGTCAGCGACAGGATTTGTAGCATTAGACTGAAAGGCCGATTCTGCAATATATCACTGATTAGCGTACACACTCCATGTGAGGATTCAGAGGAAGAAAAGAAAGACTTTTTTTATGCAAGTCTTGAGAGAGCCTTTGGAAGTATTCCAGATTATGACACCAAAATAGTTCTAGGAGATTTTAATGCCCAGATAGGGAAAGAGGAAACGTACAAGCCCACATTAGGAAGTCATAGTAGGCATGGGGTTAGTAATGATAGTGGTGTTAGAACAATAGAGTTTGCTATGTCAAAAGGATTGAGGGTCATGACAACAATGTTTTGCCATAGGGAAATACACAAGGAGACATGGATAAGCCCTGGGAACAGAACAAGAAATCAGATTGACCATATATTGATAGATACACGACACGCCTCTCATATTATGGACGCACGCAGCTACCGAGGAGCAGATTGCAATTCCGATCATTTCCTAATTCTTGCAAAGTATGTACAGAAGTTACATATAGGAAAGAGCTCTCATAAAGGTTAAGTGGTCAGATATAACATTAACAAATTGTGTGAAGAAGATATAAGGCAAAATTACGAAGAAAGGATTCAACAGAAATTTCAGGAACGGAACCTTAAAAGTGACTCTACTAACGATAGGTGGGAGAACCTGAAGGAAACAATACAATTGTCGGCAGGAGAAGTATTAGGACGAAAGGATAAGATTGTTAAAAACCCTTGGTTTGACAGTGAATGTGAGAAAGCAGTAAGAGACAGGAATACAGCAAGACTCAATATGCTCTAAAGAAACACTCGTAGATCCTCAAACCTGTACTCAGAAAAGAGAAAGTATGTGAAGAAATTACTTAGAAGGAAAAAGAGAGATTATGAAATCAACCTTGCAGAAGTGCAGGAACAATATCAAGCAAAAGAAACTCGTAAATTCTACAAAGGAGTAAAATGCATGAAACAGGGCTTTAGACCTACAGTAGCATTCCCTCTGGACCAGTTCGGAAACGTCCTCTCAGAGAAAGATATCAAATAAGGGAAAGATGGGCACAGTACTTTAAAGACGCACTAAATTCAGGTAATACCACCATACAGGATTTCAGGTTGGCTGTACAAGACATTGACATTGTCAAGGAAGAAGAAATGCCACCAAATAAAGAGGAAATAATAGAAATAATCATGTCCCGTAAGGATGGTAAGGCACCTAGAGCGGATGTTATGCCGGCAGGACTGCTAAAGTATGCTGAAGCGGATGGATGGGAAGAAGTGTATCAGATAATATGGTCAGTGTGGATGGAAGAGAAAATGCCAAGTGAGTGGAAGGAAGCCATAATTGTCTCGGTCCACAAAAAAGGAAACAGGTTGAATTGTGAAAATTATAGAGGGATAGCTCTACTACCCACCATATATAAAGTTCTTGCAATAGCCATTTGCAGAAGGTTGACGAAAAGAAGTGAACAAATTCTGGGTGAATATCAATGTGGTTTCCGCCCTGGTAAACCTACGATAGACCACTTATTTTCATTAAGGTAAAAGTTAAGAAAACCCACGAATATAATGTTGATTAGTATCACCTTTTCATTGACTTTCGCCAGGCTTATGATACGGTGGACCGCACCAAAATGTTGGAGGCATTAGTGCCCCTGGGTATACCATACAAGCTTGTAAGACTCATAAAAATGACCCTGGATAGAACAGTGTGTAAAGTCAATACACAGGCAGGAATGTCAGATAAATTTGAGGTATAAATTTAGGTTGCTTAGGCAAGGGGACCCGTTATCACTGGTTCCTATTTAACTTATGCCTTGAAATTGCCATTCGCGACATAAGAACAAATCCAGGTGGAAATATTTACAGGAGACTTACGCAGTACATGGTATTGGGTTGTTTCACATGAAATGTCCGATTTTATAATATTTGAAATACATAGAGGATTTTGCGAGTCTCTGTTGTTGAAAAAGCTCGATACATGGGTACCTCACGATCTCACTGAGCGACAGCAATTGAAACGTCTTGAGACCTGCGTTTCGTTGCTTGCTAGGCAAAAAAACCAACCCTTTCCTTGAAAGAATAATAACTTGCGACGAAAAAAAAAACGGATTGCTTATGACAATCAGCGTCGGTCAGGGCAGTGGTTAGACATCGACGAAAGCCCAGGACAAATGCCAAAACCAAATTTGCACCCGAAAAAATGATGGTTACAGTATGGTGGTCCATGGCTGGAATCATACATTATTCCTTTTGGCCTAGAGGTGAGACCATTACCTCTACAACCTACTGCAATGAAATTGGCCAAATGCACGAAAAATTATTGAAAAAAAACAACCTGGATTGGTAAATCGGAAGGGCCCTATACTCCTACACGACAACGCTAGACCCCACGTTTCAAAACTTACCATGCATAAATTGAAAGGGCTGGGGTACGAAGTTCTTCCGCACCCACCATATTCTCCCGACTTGTCTCCAACAGATTATCACCTTTTCAGGAATTTAGACAACTTCTGCAGAGGAAAAATTGTTGCAAATGATGCTGAAATCAAAAGTGCGTTTTCAGATTTTGTTTCACTTCAAAGCTCAGAGTTTTTCAAATCCGGGATAAAAAAGTCGTTGTCACGTTGGGAAAAAATGTGTAGAAAAAGAAGGTAAATACTTCGAATAAAATTATATTGTTTTCATATTGTATTTTTACTAAAATCCCTATACCTTGAAAACGGACATTTCATGTGAAACAACCCAATATATGCAGATGACGTGGTGATCTCTGCAAGAACGTTTTCTGCGTTAGTCGATGTATTTAATGAATTCAGCCAAGCAGCAAAGAAGATAGGGCTCGAGATCAATACATCAAAAACTAAATTTATGGAAACCTCGAGCAACCCAAATTATAGAGGAGGATATATAACAATAGGAGAGTACATGTTTCCTACCTGTAAAGAATTTAAGTATCTGGGAGGCATAGTAACAGAGAATAATGATGTAGGAGCTGACATTAAAGCCAGAATAGCAGTGGGAACAAGGTGTTTTTATGCGATGGAGAAAGCTCTATGGTTTAAAAGCCATTCCAGACGGGCAAAAGTAACCATATACAAAACTGTAATAAGACCAGTAGTGACATATGGTAGTGAAACATGGACTCAAAAAAAAAGAATCAGAAGTCTCTACTAGCATGGGAAAGAAGGGTTCTGTGAAAGATATATGGCCCAGTCAAAGAGCAACAAAGGTGGCGCATCAGAAGCAATGCAGAGCTCAGGGAGCTCTATGATGAGACGGATGTTGTCACCGTTGTGGAAAAAGCGAGGTTGCAATGGCTGGGTCATTTGGAGAGAATGGAACCTCAAAGGCTGCCAAGACAAATGTGGACGGGAACGCCAGGAGGAGCAAGGAGAAGAGGCAGGCCCAGGCAAAGATGGGTGGATGATTTGGAGGGGGACATCCAGCGGCTGAATATCCGGAACTGGAGGAACATGGCCGCGGACAGAGAGGAGTGGAGAAAGCTTTGTGCAAAGGCCCAGGTCCTTCATGGACTGTAGCGCCTGATATAGAATAGAATAGTATTACAAAAATAAAAACAAGCGTAGACTATTAACATACTTGCGAGGGTTTTCAGTAGTTTGCCTACAGATCTGGATGTACAGCTCATCTCGAAGGGCAGCCTTAGCATGGGCGAGGAGACATATTTCAAGTAGAACTGCGTCAGGACTTGAACCTTGTTTACCTTTTCGATCGCCCATGTAAGTCTGAACCATCTTGAATACCTCGGTGGCTTCTTTTTTCAGGGCTTTATCTGACAAGACCAGCATAGGTTTTCGTATCGGATCCTAATAAACAAAAATACATAAAATAAATCTAAGATACATTGAAAGTACTTATATTCATACAATGTACAAACTAGGGTGTACAGTTTGTAGTATCTAGCTTTCTATTGATTTTTTAAAACTATAAAATCAAATAGATAAAATTTTAACCTGTACCTAATTTAGGTTAAATATGTCACATTAAATTACTAATTGTCATACTTTGAAGAATATAGAAGACAATAATTGAGCACAGTAGTTTATAATAAAAATTACAATGAAATGGAAATTTTATTCTCTAAAAAACTACTTCACTTCAATAAATGGGTAAATTGATAACCAACCACAAATGACAATAAAGCATTAAAATTTGATCCTTTCAAACAAGGATGAAACAGCTAATTCTTCAAAAGAACTAGTTGAATAATTTATCTCATAAATCTCATAATTTATACGAATATTTTTTAATAGTTGTTTACTTTTTTTGGAACCCTAAAAATTTGCCTTTTAGTATTTCATTATCCCTATATAACAATAATTAGCTTTTTTAATTAGCCTCCGAAATTTTTCGAGGCAAGACCGATGTTCATAAGAGACCAAGTGGTCGAACTCGGAAGACGTGGTCAGACGAGATCACCAAGCTGGAAGAAAAGAGAGGCAAGGACCTGTGTGCTATGAGGACGCTGGCAAAGGACTGGGATGGCTGGCGAAAATGGTTTGACGGGGCCCCTCCACGCTGAGAGGCACTAAGGAGGAAGAAGAACAATATATTGCACAACCTTTCAATACTAGGAACACACATTCAATTTTATAGCGCAACCTTCATGATTGTGCAATAATATTGTGCATGTATGGGCTGCTTTAGAGAACCTCAATTCAAAGAGTGTTCTGCAGTAGTTGAAGCAGTGTCATGACAACTTACAAGTAAATTAACACTTAAAAAAAAAGCAACACAATTTTCTAAACAGCTTGGTAGAACGTGCTTTATGCTTAAGAACTTAGGGAAAATGGTGAAAGTTATGGTGAAAGTGCAAGTGTAGGTCTACTTGTATATTTAAATACGCAAGAATATTTATCAGAATTAGCAACAGGTATGATAATAATGTATTTTTTAAATGAAGAATCCACATGTCAGATGCTCATAAGACATTTCGGTCAATCTGTTTACACCCCTTTTATAAACCAAAAAGTTGAAATAATGGTTGAATTATTCAACTTTTATGAATGTTTAAAAAAAACAAATCATAAAAGAATTAAAACAAAAATTCTCAAAGTATTGGGTGAAATTATGATTGTGTAAATAATCCACAAATAAATCAGCAGATTAATAATAAACCATAAATAGATTTTCAACCACTAACTCAATGAGGTATGCGGACAACGTAGATATCATCAGAAGAAATTTTAATGCTAAGGCCAAGGCATCCACAAGCCTACATTTGGCAGCTGTGAGAATGGGGCTTGAAGTCAACCAAATAAAAACAAAATATACTGTGACAAGCTCATGAGGGATTATTCCTTCAAATGTACAGATTGAAGGCTGTACATTTAAGAGAGTCGAGGAGTTTGTATATCTTGGTTTCTTTTATGGCGCACAACGCATTGGAAAAGAAATCCAAACAAGAATCTTGGCAGCTAACAGATGCTATTTCGGACTGGTGCGTCAAATGAAGAGTTGTACATCTCACAACCAAATTGGGCCTATACAAGACCCTAATTAGACCAGTGCATCAGAGAGTTGTAGGTTTACCAGGGCACAGGGAAATCAACTCCTCTGATTTGAAAGGAAAGTGCTTAGAAGAATTTTTGGAGCAATATTTGATACCAATGAGCAATCCTGGCGAATAAGGACAAATTGGGAAATTGTGAGCAGTTCGTGGTTACGATGTCGTGTATCTTATCAGAGTAGGTCGGTTCAGGTGGGTTGATATCATGTAACCATGATGAGCACTGACTCTGTGACACTAAGGATCCTCAAGGAACGAATTCACACACAAGAAGATGTGGGCTCCCAGACTTCGCTGGGTGGACGGTTAGGCGAGTGATGCATGCACCATTCTGGGAATCCGGGACTGGAGAGTGGCTGCACAGAACCGGGGTGAATGGCAGAGATTGCTTCGGGTAGCCTTGACCCCTCTCAGTCTGTAGAGCCAAGGAAGAAGAATAATAAACAATACAATTATGATAGAGGTCAAAATAATATTGAGCGAGATAAAAATATGAACATCATCAAAATAGGCACAAAATGACATGCAACATGGTCAATTTAACAGACCATATCAAAATTTGAATGGGGAAAAAGAAATAATTTTGGAGTTTTTCAAAATAGCAATTTTTAAATATGGTAACAGTCAATAATATTTGGATTGGGATTATAAAAAATAATCTGGATTTAAAAATAATACTACAAATAATAAAGAAACAAAATTTGACAGAAGACTTCTTATTATCAAAGGAATTATGGTCAAAAAAGTAGAGATGAAAATTTTAATACACAAAGAACATACCAAGACACAGGTAGGAATAGGGAGTTTGAGAAGAATGATGAAATAAATAGGATTAAGACAATAACAAAACAACTGGAAATACCACCAAATAAATTTACTACAGGCAATAACAATCAGAAACCCATACAAAATGAAACAGATTGACTATAATGGCACAAGTATTTCAAAAGCGACATAACTCAAAAACCAGTAGTAAAAAAATGTTAGTTCTCACAGTCTTTTATAAAATATCGAAATTGTATTTGAATTTTGTATTGTATTTAATTATTTTAATCTTATGGAATATCTACAGCAGTGCACTGAACATGTCAATATTGTCATATTTTGTCAAAACATACACACTTAGCGTTTTGACATGGGTATTTCACAGAACTTAATCGAAATTTCATAAATGAGGTCTGATATGTGCTAAAAAAAACAAACTTGGATTTCACTACAATAAGCAGTTTTTTTAGGATGCTGAAATAGGTATTTTACGGGACTAGATCAAAATTTCATCTATGATGTCTGGTAGTCAAATTTAACTAGCTTTCAGATGAAATGATTATAGGAATAGATTTTTTGAAAAAGTATGAAATAATAATAATAAAATTTGATACTTATACATCATTAAAAATGGAAATAATAATGCAATTGTCAATTTGAAAAGTTTAGAATAGGAATTTTTTTTTAAATTTTGGAAGAAACAGAAAATACTACAAATTTAAATATATTAAGTTTAAAAAATAAAATTTCAAAAATAATATTGATTAAGATTGCAAAAATGATATTGATTTTATCTGTTTAGAAACAAAAAAAACCATTTTAAATAATATACAAGTCGAGTTTAGAAATATACTTGAAAAATATAATGAAATATATGTAGATCATCCTGGGTGTGTCGAATGTTAAAAAGCTCGAACCTTGTTAACCTCTCAAATTGTAATATAATTAACTTAAATTAATTGAATAATTTCACATTTATATAATCATTGACATTTTTTTTATAAAAATATTTTTTTTTTTATAGATAATTATTTTTTAATAATCATCGTTTGAAAAATCATAATAATATTTAACAAACCAAAAAATTACATGACATTTGGCGCCCGAAAAGAGGAATTTTCAATGGGATTTTAGCCCTAAAATTTTAAATTTAGTTTTCAATGTATCAACAAAATAAATGATCTATTGTAATTTTTATTAATATTTGTAAGGGGTTCAATGATTTTGCATTGTTAGTGAAAGTTTTAAGTATATCAAATTTAAAAATGGAAAATGTTAAAGTAAAGGTAAACCCAACTGATGAAAGTGTTATCGAAATGTATAAACCAATTGTTGTTCTAGAAATTGATAACGGAAACTCAGAAAATAGAAATGTTTCTATTGATTCTGAACGATTAAATGATTTGGCTGAAAAAACGATAAATGCTAATTCTAATAACTTTTCAACAAAAAAAACCAGAAGAGTTAAACTTAGATCTTGAAATGTTAACTAAAATGGGTGAAGATTTAAAAATTAAAAAAACTAAAGAAACTAAATTAAATGAGTTAAATAAATCTATCAAAGAATTTGATAAAATATTCAAACAGACTACTGTTGATTTAAAACAAGAATCAAATAAATTGATTGACAATAAAAATGGTGAGATGTATTCAAAGTTATCGAAAATTGAAAG
Source organism: Euschistus heros (assembly GCA_003667255.2). NCBI lineage: Eukaryota > Metazoa > Arthropoda > Insecta > Hemiptera > Pentatomidae > Euschistus > Euschistus heros. The sequence continues at coordinate 2,945,958 of RCWM02000096.1, read as the reverse complement.
TGATTGTGTGAATCTTAGGAGCAGTAAAAATAACATTGAACAACATACAGACTACCGTTGATTTAAGAAGGACTTTTTACTACTAAAGAAGGATGCATTGTCTACAATGCATGACAATGGTGAAGTAAATAAAATATCTCAAAAACCAGAGATAATAAAATTTTATAATTTATCAAAAGGAGGAGTAGATGGTTGGGAGAAATTATGCCATTCATACACTAAAAACCGATTGTCAAGGCAATGGCCCTCGAGATATTTTCACGCTGTACTCAACTTTGCCGGAATAAACAGTTACATTTTATTCAAGCTAAAGGGAAACATCTGTAATGGCGGCAGTACACACTCGCCGAGGCGCTCGTCAACGAGGCCACCCGAGCCGAGCGGAAGCGAGCTGTGTACACAAATGGTGCCAGACACACTCGCCGAGTGCCTCGCGGACGAGGGAAGCCGAGCTTTGTAGAAGTTGGGTAGTTCAGTTATATAAGCTAAAGCTAGTGTTTTATTGGAACTTAATGAAGATGGATGTGAGGATTCTAGTTACAACAGTTGCAGCTATTGCAGCCTACGCATATTATAATTAAGTGTACATAATTACGAAAAAATTACAAAAAAAAACGGAGATGGTAGTTAAAAACATTCATCGGAACAGGACTGGATAAGTCTATAAATCCAAATTTATTTGATATTTTCTGATTGGTTATTTACTTTAAGCGAATTTTCGAAGAAAATTTAGCTACTATAATTAACTACTTAAAATTTCCTTAATTAGAAGTTGTAAAAACCCACTTAAATAACTTTTAAGTATTTAATTAATTAATAGTTAATTAATATTATTAGTTAATTTGTACATTTATTTTGAAAATTTATTGATTATATATAAAAGCTGATTGATATATATATATTTATATATATATATATATATACAAATAATAATTTAAGTAAACTAACCTACAAACAACAAAGAAATTTATAAAATAAAAATATATATATATATATATTTTTTTTTTAAATATAAAAAATATATTGGCTAAATGAACAAAATAAATTGTCTAAATGAAGCCATTAAGAATGAGGGAAGCGTTGAAATGTGATTAAATGAAACTTACGATGTGAATAACAGAAGTGCCTTGTCATTCGCAGAAATCTGAATTCCGAGCTTAGGCGAGTGTGTACTGGGTTGGTTCGTCTCATTGCTCATTTCCTCTCGGTCCTTTGACTCGTACCCAGAGACCGACAGAGCCTAGCAGAGCTAAGGCGAACTAACACGAGGTGGCCCAGTACACACTTGTGTTCGCCTGCATTCGTCTTGACTCGAGGAGTGTGTACTGCCGGCATAAGAGAAACAAATTCCTGAAGACCCTGGAACCTCATATCGGAGAACGTTTATACAATATGAGACTCCCAATGAAACTTGGAGCTGACATTAGGAGCATCTTGGAAATTGAAGAGCCAACCATCCAGCAATCTGTAGGACCATCTAATAAAATGTGTTTTGATTGCCTGAGCAATCAAGACAGAAAAACAATGAATTCTTGAGAAAAATTGCCACAAGGAAATTTGCAAGAGCCATGGAAAAAAGCATCAAAGTTTGTCATGATTGTGTGGAATGAATGGATTGTTGTATTTTGTAATGTATATGACGTGTTCCTATCTATGATAATAATGTTTCCTTATCTAGTCGATGTATTATTTACAAAAAATCTTTATATTATATTTTCTTATTTTATATTTGAGAAGGGATAAATGGAACATTTTGGATGAAAAAATAAATTAAATAATCGGTAAATCAATTGAAGAGGCTGTGAATGTCATGTAATGGGAGTTCCCCTACCACCAGCCTAACGGAAGAAACAAGGCATTTTTTTTTTTTGGACAGCTCGTTTCCCAAGCAGACATCCACAGGCTTGATAGATACTTAATTTAAATCACAGATATCAGTGAACAACATGAAGCTTCATTATGGACAGTTTGAAATGTAACTAAAGATTTTGACCCTTCAGGCAAATAAAGTATTTTTATCTCATTTTAATTACATATAACATGCAATAGTCAAAATGCTCTGAGAACCCACCTGAGAATTAGAAGATAAGAGAGCCAATAAATTAATCAATTTTAAATTTATTTTTTATTTTAAAATATAATTTTATAAATGTAATGTGATATTTTTTTTTAATGCCCGGTAATTCTTTAACTTTTTATTGTGACGATTCTGCCTTAGTCTCAAATGGTTATATTAATTTAATGTTAAAAAGATAGAAAACGCTACAATATAAATATAATACTTACTTTTGACCAAGATAATAGTTCTCTAACAGAAAACTTTTTCCTAAAGATGCCTTTTTTATGAATATTAAGGTTATCTTGAGCATATTTTTCAATATCACTGTCTGATGGTAACTTTTTCTCCCTGTTTAAGACAAGCCTGGACAACTAAAAATGAAAAAAAAAGAAAAAAGTGTGTCAACAAATAATATAATAACAAAAATAAAACAGAAAATTGAACATCATATTAATCTTAAATTATTCTTATCAGGAATAAATTGTCATAATTGAAAAATAATTTTTACATAAACATGAGTTTAAAAATGAGAAAAGCTTATACAAGTAAGGAAAGGAATATATAAATATATATATTTTTTAAAAAGCTGATTATTCAAAAGCAAAATATTGGGAATAAACTGTAGGCCAAAAATAACTAATAGGTTCAATGGAGAATAATAAAATATCAACATAATTCCTATAGCATTACAATTGTAAACTGCATGATAAAAACATAACCAAACAAAACAAAACAGTAGACTGTAGGCACACCAATAAACCAAGGTTTATACTGCCCTGCCAAGAAAAAAAGCATAACTCAAAAATTGTGAGATAATGACACTGGTATCGTGGAGTCATAGAATTGAAAATTTCACAAGAAATCCAACAAATCATTATTTCAAAATTTATTAGTTACTGCTTTTCTCCTTGGCAGGGTAGGATAAATCTTGCTAAATAATATTCAATATTTAACACGTTCACTGCGGTTGAAGCAACATCTGCGTCATAAAGAGAGTCCTCCTTTCCTGGGTGGCTCACGCAAGGTATGCATCATAGGACCTATCGAGTTTGAATGTATCCCAAAGTTCCCCCCCTTACCAAAACACCTTCTAACTTCTTCCTCCTTTAGCCTCAGTTTATCCTTCGGTTTCATTGGGTCATGCAAAACAGCCCTGAATTTTTCAAGGAGAAGAATTGCCATTGACAGAAGTTGGTGAAGTTGCCCAACAAGTTTTAGTAACTTTTCAATAAAATTAGTTTCTTTTTATTTATTGTTTGAAATTCTAAATTTTTTCTTCTTTTCACAGCATCGGTGAGAGTGCCAAGGCATTCAAAATAAGTTTATACTGATGATGAGTTGAAGTGAATTTTATAAGATTCGGACAAAGAGTTTGCCAATTCAAGGAGGAAGAAGATGATAATGTTGATTTAGGAAAATTTCCAGTACCTCATGCCCCATCAACAGCAACACCAAAGTACAAGGTTTTCTCAATCCAGAAGAATTCAGGGCAAAGACAAATTATGTTTACTGGTACCCCAGGGCTACACAAAGACGCCAATAGGACAATGGAATTTTTTAGATTACTAGCAAACAATAAATTTTTTGATCATGTTATTTTGGCAACAAATATTTATGCGGAACAGCTTATTATCGTTTTTACTTTAATTTATTAATTAAAGTAAAAACGATCGCAAAGATAAGGGATACTACCAACTACCCATGCAAAAGAAAAACATTGAGGTGGTCAGCAAAATTAGGAATTCCCATTTTTCAAATAATACTAAAATAATTCTTTTCTTTTATATTCACAAAAATTTGGAAGTCAGCTTTCTCTATTATAGTTTAGGGACCAGGTAATAGACGTGGCACCTTTACCCCCTACTGTTAGTCCCATTACTCTTTAATCCATCCCTGGTAAAGGCCTGAGGGTCCGTTATTACGGAAGTACAGATAGAAAGAGATGTGTCGTCTGCTGGAACAATAAAAAAATAAGATGCGATGCACCGTATTTTACTTCCAGTGGTGGAGAGCACACAAATGTTGCATCATTGGTATTTATGCGTTATAATTAACGGAAAATGCTATAGACTAATACTTTGTAATGTGTTGGGTACGAATAAAACAAAAAAAAAAAAAAATCCTCCAGAAGTTTTATGTAGTTGTCACAAGTTCGCAGGCGACATGCTAAATATAAATTAAACTTAATACAGAGCTATTTTAAATTAAGATGATCCACTATTTCTTTCCATTTTAAAATCATAGATACAAATAAATCAAATATGGTTTATTAACTTAACTAGAATTTTTATATTATAAAAAAAATTGGAATTGAATATTGATTGATAGAAATGAATACATAAACTGAAACTAAATTATAAGCAATTTTAAAATGCAAACAGAAGCCGGAATTCTTTAGCAACTAAAATTTAACAGCCTGAATGATAGCAGTTTTCACACCCACTTCATTGTTGCATTTTACTTAAAGCATACATTTTGAATTTATAATCATAAATTGTTTTGTTATATCACATGAATATCAGTTAGCGGAGTGAGAACAGAATTGCGCAAATACAATGAAGATTTCATGATCACTTTTCAGTAATTCGTGTCCAAAAGTCAGAAAGGTTTTATGAAAAAAAACAAACAAACTTGTTTACTGGAAGACTTGTATGTCCAGATATAAAAGCCTAGAAGAAAATTTAATATTTCATGAGATAAAATCAGATACACACAAAAAGTCGATTTACACATTAAGCCAACATGCAAATATTAATGAAAAATTAAACAACTGCTTTTTAATAACACCAAAATAATTAAATATGATTTTTATAATTATTATCATAAGAAATATGTTTAAAATTAAAATAAATAAGCTTTTAAAATTTCTTGTTTATCAGAATTAAAATAATAAATAAAATGAAATCACTCTTAAAAATAAAATGGAAGACATAAGAAAGACCAATAGCACACCAAAACATAGCCAAAGAATTAACATATACATACATAATAGCCTGAAAAAAAAAAAATTAAAATATTAATACACACAAAAACAAGGCTGAAATATCCTAACACAAAACAACAAAAATAAAATAAAATAAATAAATAAATAAAAATGAAATAAACCCAAAAGAAAGGCAAGTATTAAAACTTACTTGTTCATACTGGGTAGTTGACATAGGCGACGGAGTATTCGGGAGAGAATGGGCTGATGTATAATATGCTTCTCCCAACTTCAAAAAAATAATAAATAAATAAAACTAAAAATAAAATACAGAAATGAAAAATAAATAAATAAATAAATTAAATAAAATAAGAAAAAAAATCCAGCCTTCAATAAAAAAATAAATGAAAACTAAATAAACAAATGATGTCGAAAATTCCTTATCAAATGAGTATTTTAGACGTTCTCAATTAATATCACAAAAATAGAAAAAAAGTTAAAAGAATAACATCACACCAAAGGGAGAGAAAACCATTATTTTGTCATAATTTACTAAAATTATATCTATAATCCTTAAATTCTATTTAAAAAAGAAAGACTAAGGCATTCAAATAAATTTGATTTTAAACATTCAACTTTATAAACCAAATGAGAAATTAAAAAAAAATAAATAAATAAAATTTTGTAATTCGATAATCCCGGGTTCTCGATTCTACATGAGCCCCCACACCCATCATTACCCCGGACAACAGAAGGTTCTACAATGACAAAGGGTTATAAAAAAGAAATCATTTACACAATTTATTAATATAAAATTATTGAAAATAAAAAAATACAACAGTAAAAATATTTTGTATTTATGATATATTTAAATACTGTTAGCAATACACATTATTTAAAATTATTAATATTTTTTTTTTAATATAATAAGAATATAATCTGACATAAGGTACGCTAATTATGTCTATTCTATTTGATTCTATTCGATAAAATCAAGAAAAGTATCAGAACAAATGTTATGTACATTTCTTTTGGCTGGGGTCTTATAATTTTCTTGTAAACGTTTTTTTCACCATCAAAATGTGCAACGTTATCTTCACACTCAAAATTGTAAGTAATATTTTTACATGCTCTAGGTCTGTTGGTGTAGCTCGGATCTTTGATTTGAAAGACAGTTTACTCGTCAGAAATTTAATGGAGAATATTTTTTGCTATGTTACATTTTCGCTAGGACCTGCTTTTCACGAGCTATACTGGTTTGAATGAAAAAAGTCATGTTTTGCTGACATTTTTCAGTGTTCAGGCTTTTTTGAAAACAGTTTTAACACTTTAAAAAGTGAATAAGGCCTTCTTTTAGCTAAATATCTACACTTCAAAATTTAGTTTATTGATATTTAAATTTTAATTTTTAAATTGTCAACTCACGTCAACGTAATATTTTAACTGCATTAGCATTTATTAATACATTAAAAAATAAATTCTTGTATTCATGATTTCTAAAGAAGATGGCACAGAAATAAAAAAAAATGTGTATTTTACAATTTTACAATATTGAACAAGAAATTTATAACGAAATATTGTGTTAAATGACAATTCAAATTGGAATAAACTATTGTATACAGGGGAAATGAAGCAATAACTTAGGAGAACTAATGGAACTAACCAACCAAAATTTTGTAACTATTCCAAAACGAAAGAAAAAAAAAAAAACTTAAAATGTAAATAACAAGTTTAAACACCTTATTACAATAAAAACATTAGGCGATTAAAATAAAAAATAATATAGCAATGTCATAAAGATAATCATTAAAATAATTAATAAAGTCAATATACCTCAGATCTTTCGAGGATAGGAGAATACAAAGGTAACTGAGGGGCTGGAGGGTCTTTGGTCCTTTTAAGAGAAGTGTGTTGCGTTTCATGAGGTGGCACTATAGGATCTGAAAAATCATAAAAAACAACTTGCATCTTGGAAAAAAAGAACCTAACATCTGTTAGTGAAATTAAAATATGAACAGTTAAATATAAACAATACATAAATTTTCTATGAAAGAGAACTGGAGACAGAGGAAACCAAAGGCAATGGAAAAGAATAAGAGGAAATAAAGTTCCAGCGAGATCCTAAGTGGTCAATTCATAAATTTTCTGTAAAAGAATAACTATTGGAAATGTAAGTAGTAAAAAACTTAACATGACTGTTTGAAAACCTGTGTTTTATTCATATGGAAAAAAAATAGGAATGAAATAAAAAATATTCAGTATGTGTACAACATGACTGTTTGAAAACCTGTGTTTTATTCATATGGAAAAAAAAATAGGAATGAAATAAAAAATATCCAGTATGTGTACGTAAATAGTAGGATTTTCTGAAATACAAATAATAGAACAATTATTTGCAGAACCTAAGAAGTGAAGACGAAGAGGTTTAGACAAGGAAAATTGTGAAGAAAATTGTAGAGGTCGATTAGCTCGTGGGTTAACCTAACACCACCGAGATGGACTAGTCCAGTCAATGAGTGCTTTTTCTCAACTAAATATGTTTTAAGTATTTCTGATGATAAAATGACATTGTTGCTTTTATTGGTTTATATATAGTTTATTGGTTTTATTTTATTTTTTTATATCATATATATATATATATATATATATATATATATATATATATATATATATATATGATATATGATATATATATCATATATATATATATATATATATATATATATATATATATATATATATATATATATATGATATATGATATATATATATCATATATATATATGTATATATATATATATATGAAATAATAATCAAAACAAAAATTAAAAAAATACATGTACATTGTATCCTTTTAAGTATGGTAAGTAGATAACTAAATAAAAAATAAAAATAAAATAGGGTTATAACATGTTTTTCCATGTAAGATGTGGGTTACTGTGGTAGATTATAGGGCAATATTGTTTTTTTCTTTCATCATTTTATTAAATTATTCCTAGCCTATTATATATTCATCATATATTTTTGTCCTTTGTTGATTTTTATCGCTTTGGTTTTTATGTTTTCTAACCGCTTAATTTTAACAATGTAATATGTTACTCTGATAGTATTGATGATTGGCTGTCATTTGTTTTAAGAGATTGTGAATTTTAAATTAAATTGAATTTGGTAAACGTCTGGTACATTAAATGTTTTAATATATGATTTTCATTGTCATTTAAATTAAAGATAAGTAAATTAATTCATTTTTATTCTTTTTTTTTTTTTTTTTTTTTTTTTAATTATCTTATGAACTCACAAAATACCAGGTTTTCAAGGAATTCGTCTGGTAGCCACCTTGAGTAGAGCAGAAGAGAGGAGGACCACTATAGGTCATCATAAAACAACTAATTACTGGAACTATCATAAAAAATTTGTTTTAAGTAATAATAATATTTTTAAATGTAAAACAATAAATCCTGTATAAAAACAAGAAGTTAAAATTAACAATATATATATATTATAAAAACATTAATTAACAATAACAATAATAACACATATTAAATTCAATACACAATGAAATAGATTAAAAACTTAAATAAAATGAGTTATATGAGCATGAATGCTTTCATACACATTCCTCCCTTCATTGATCATAGTGGCGAAAAGGTATTAGAATCAAAGGAAATCAAGGGGTATGCAATGACAAGTTTCATATTTATTAAAAATAAAATAAAAAAAATAAAAATAGAGAATAAAACATCCAGCCATGACTGGAGAGGGCGCTGAAAAGTTGATAGATGTGACAATAGTAAAATAAAATTGTATAATACTTCTAAATGGTTTTAATTTTCTAAAAGAAAAAATTTTTGAATTAAATAACATAAATAAAAAAAAATTGGAAAATGGCATTAAGAAAAAAAATAAATTAAATCAATCTTGTATCTTTTAAATTTACTATGACCAAAAACTAAACAGTTAATTATACAAATTTAAATTACAACAGTTAGTATAATTTCAATAATTTGAAAAAACAAAAGGTAATCACAAACACAACAAAATGCACCACATTCATACATGAAAAATGAATCTTAAAAACATTAGTAGTTAAGTATTATGGGGGGAGGTAAATAATATAGACGGCACAATAAATACCTGCCTTGAAGTTTAAAAACCATTTTTTTCGGAAGTAATTGTACCATTAATCCTTTTAATTTTTAATTAATGGTCCCTTCATCACTTGAATAAAAGGATGCATCACCCTTTAAAATAAAACATGAAACAAAACAAAACAAAAAAAAAAAAAAAAAAAAAAAACCTACTTGTAATAGGTCTGACAGTATGCTGGGAGACTCTTGTATTGCAATAAAGACTCGAGCTATGATCAATAAGAGAAGGAGTGTCAGCATAATCTGCTGTATCTGAAAGCAACACAAACTTCTACAGAATTTCAACAGAAAACATCAGTTATTTAAATGCTTATCAGTAGCGACCCAGTAACGTTTTAAGTGAACATCCAAGATAAACTTAACAGGTATACAGTTGCAATAGATTAAGTGGAATAATTTTACCTGAAATTGCACATCTAGCACAACTATCACGTATCACTAAATAAAATGCAATTCTTTCATGGTGTTTTAATATTAATTAGAACCTCTTAAGAATCAATAACATACCCTTATAGTGATTACAAAACATAATTTAAAAGATTCCTCAGGTAAACATGAGATGGTAATAGAAAGGGCTTCCAAATAATTTAATATTAGAAAAATTAATATGAAGTAGAATAACAACAGATAAAATAGAATAATAACTACATAGCTGCACAGCGAGACTTATACACAAAAAGGGGGACAAATTATATCCTTTATTCTGTTATTACAGATCTATTTTTAAAATTTTATTTTCTGAAGTTTTGTTTACTTTATTTAACACAAAAGATTTAGTTTGACATATATAATTTCTTTAAATACTTTGATTATTGTATTTTTATAAATTCTCTCCATGATCTGAATTGGGTCTATTCAATAGCCTGCAATGGTGAATTTCTTTACTGACCTATAGTTTTTTTGTTAGCTATAAAGTGGTTTGAAAATTTAGTCATATAATAAATAAAACAAAATAAAAATTTAATACAAACAAATACTGAATTCATTTAGACCGATTCGAAAAAACACATCATTGTTTACCTGTTTAAAATAATAAGCCCATTGAGCACTCATATGAGAGCTCTGATTTGCTACCCGGTATGGAACTTGATACTATCCTGCAGCAGTAATGGCGTTTCACGAAACAAATGAAAGAAATGTCAAGAGTAGGCAATAAATAAAAAATACAATTAAGTATATATGATAATGGTTGAGAAATTGTTGTCAAGAGTACAAAGGTGAGCATATATACATTACATAAAAAAACAGAGCAGAAAAAAAAAAAAAAAAAAAATCAAAGATCTGTCACATATACTTTGAAAGAAACTAAAATTATGAATTCCTTACAACTTTAATTTGATTTTGAAGCCAGCCCCAAGTTACAGAAAATACATTACTGAACCCAAAACTACCTATTCTGAGCCGAACCCATTAAGTAAGATTATTGTAGTTTTAGGATTAGAATTTGAGATCCACATCCCTAAGATTGTTTTATAATACCGATAGGATAAATAATAAAAAATTATAATATAGCATAGTACAAGTGCTGATCAGATTTATTTACCTGAATAATGGGGTGGGTCAATGTATCCTCTACTGGTATTAATATAAACATGATGGTGGGATGTAGTTAGGAAATCGGGGTCTAAATCATCAAGGACATCATCTTCTTCAGAAGAGCTCTCCTGATTAGAAACTGCTTCATCATCAGCAAATTCATCAGAATCGGAATCCATATCTCGATGCCCCTTTCCAGTACCACCTCTGCCTCCTTCATCATCATCTGAGTTAAGAGAATCCGTTTCTTCTTCTGGTAGCTGTCCAAACTTGTAACAGCCTATCAACAAAAATTCACTACTAAAATATATAAAACTTGACAAGAAAACTATCACCAAGAGTTAACCTACATTACATCAATCATACAAGATTAAACATCGATCATGAATATAATTGAAAAAAAAAAAAAATTATATGTTAAAACGAAGACAAATTAAAAGTCTGAGGGATAAATTTCCACTTATAAACAACAATTGACAAGTTTATAAATATATGTGTGTGTATATATATATTAAAAAATTAAAAGTATGGAGTAAATAAAATATTTAAATATTCAAATTACAAAAAAAAAAAATTGATTCAGAAATATAATCATTAACAAAAGAATATTAAGCACAATCATATATCTATTACAAATCACTATTTCTGTGGACAACAGAACAACTTTAATATCTGAAATAAAACCTGAAAACTAAAATAATTAACTATCGTGTCACTAAACTTGATCTTATAGGTTTAAGTTCATCAAGAATAAAAAACAGTCGACTACACTTTAATTACTTAACAGATGCTGACATTGATTCAGGAATCTCACAATTTCAGAGTCAAAGCGTGTCTAATATAACAGGAGATAGTTAATAGATAATAATATTATGGAGCAATATAAATAAATTAAAATAGGTTTATGTAATATTTATTTTTAATAATTTTTATGTATAAAAAATAATTTTATGATTGTCTGTCTATCATTAATTAGAAATTTGAATTGGAAGAATGTTAAACATAAACTACTTCAAGGTTTCAGTTTAGTGGGAACAAATTTATATTTATTTCAAACTTGGGTTTGGAAAAAAAAAAAAGTTATGTTTATATTAGAAAACACCAGCCAGTTTAATAAGTAAGGTTCTGTACTGCATACGGTTTCAAAATAATATAAAAACATATAAAATTCAGCTTACCAGAAGATTTTGCTTGCTCTACAATATATCTGTGCAATGGAATAATATGTGGTTGTAATTGTAATGGAAGACCAGATCCATAATCTTCTTGACTTCGATCGTCTAAGCTACTTGTTTCACGTTTTGATTCAGCTAGTTCAAGAATAGTACCAGTTTCTACAAGAGGGGATAATATTAAAAATTTATGATATAGATTACTACTGAAAAGAATTATAACTAACATCTGTTTTTCCTTACCTTGATCCGAACAATGACCACTTGGTTGTTTTTTATTAGATGTTCCCCAAGCACCATTTGAATCCTCAATATCACTTTGAGTTTCCCTAAATAACAATATTTTAAACCACTATTAAATTAATTAAACTTAAAAATAACAATAAATAAACCTATAGATCTTTATTTAACACTGGTCTACAGCTATCCTGAAGAGAGGAATAAAAGAGATAATTCTAGCCTAGGTACAGGAAGTTTCATTTAGCCCAGTAACGGGGATAATAAGCTTTTATTAGACTGCATACCTCATCCCTTTAAATAAGATCCCCAGCAACACAGATGTTTAAGTAATTATTTCTTGAACAGGTAAACTATAAAATAAATTTACCTTCTTGATAAAATTGTATTCAATAAGATAAAAAGTAAAAATTTGGTGAACTTGACAGTTATCAACATTCTTGAGGCAATATTCCTACTAAAAATAAAAAAAAAATAATATAAACAAGTTCAAAATTACAGTATCTTTTCATGGATTACTCAAGTTTAAGCTGTATTAACTACTATCATTGGAAAAATATTTTATTAGATATTTAGGAAAAAATAAGATACTGACACTATAAGGAGTATTTTTAACTGACTAATAGAATAGAAAATCTTTTTTTAAAAACTGTCTTTTAAAACAATTTATTATTATTATTTTTTAAATTTAAACCTTGAGTGTCAATAACTGTCTTTGTGTTTTTTACTTACTCAGGATTTAGAATATATCACAATATGAAATTTTGTGTTAAAATTATGCAAATTTAAAGGTAAGAGAACCATTAAATAATAAATTATTTCAATAATTTTTAGAATCTCTTTTTGTGATGTTTACTATAACGTTAAATAAAGAATCATAAGACAGTTTAATAAATCTTTTTATTACTTATTGATATTTACAACACTATACAGTATCTTTTAAAGAATTACCCAACAGTAGTAATTCAACAGAAGTTATATTACAAGGTGCTCAGCCTAGGGGACTCGATGGCCTAGTGATTTGGGGCAAAGCTCTGAGCATGCACGGTACAAAAGGTAGTATTTTGAATTTCACTTGGGCAGACCCCCATAAAATGAATCTTTCTTCCCACCGTAGCTAGAATAGGTTGGTAACCAGTAGTTTAAGTTAACCTGTCTTTCCTGCTCTAATTGCAGTAAGGACATTGAGCCCCAAAATAAACAAGGTCTCTGGAGCCACCTTCTTTTCAGACGCCTTATATGGTTATCAGGAATTAAGTGGGAAGCACATTGGGAGATCAGTGGATTCGGGTGGGTCTGGAGATTATCATGGAAGGATGATAGTTTTCTAGTTTTGGCCAATTCAGCAACATAGGACAATATAAGGAAGAACATGACTATCACAGAATTCGGATATTTTTTTTTTTAAAATCATCTAATCAAAATACCTCATTTTAAGTACAAATATTTAAAAAATAAGAAGCAAATATTAATTAGAAAAACAAATCACTATACCTTAATGGACGAGATGAATGTTCATAATTTAACTTAAGAGGAGGTGGGATGAAATTTGAATACTCAGGACTAAGTTTTGAAGGCGCTGAGTTTTTCATACTGCCCATTTCTTTGTCCAACTGAAAATTAGCAAAATAAAACAAATGACACAAAGATATTATTATTCATTGGTATTATAACCTAGGGAGAACTCGGAGACCAAAAACTGATCTGCCTGAAATAGAAAAAAACATATAGCTCATCATTAAACAGAGCATATCGTCTGCTTGGAGGTAAAAGTTGTTAAGTAACAAAATCAAATTTTTTCAGGAGAGCCAAAAAAAAATGGGAATATGCTCATTATCTAATGTTCATATATAGCATTTATATTCACTTGGTGACTTTTTATACTTATCCTTCCTCAATGGCGCTACAACTCACGAAGGGTCAGGGCCACCTTTTATACTTATGGGAAATGATAAAATCAGCACAATGACTTTTTGTGGAATTTGGAAAAAATTGCGCTTAACGACCTTTCTTCCGAGCAGAGAATAATTAGAGAGAACTGAGGTTACTCAACAAATTAATGCAATTAAACTAGGCATCAGCAAATTTTTTTCCTCATGGTAGTAAAATAGTTGAAATTAGATAACATTTAAGAGATACTACTAGGGAACCAACACTACTGTAAAAATAAAACAGAAACTATCCAATAAACTGATATTTTGGATATCCTTTTAATCCAGACACATGCAAATTTAATTGGAAAGAATGAATATGTTTCCTGATCTATTCTATAGTATCATCCGCCTTGTAATGATATACGTGGTCTGGCAGCCTGTATACGTCGGAAAGCATTGTGGAGTACGCTTAAAATCGCCTAAAATAGCAAAAATAATTGGAAAGGTATGTTCTTGAGTTTGTTCTCGTTCTTTAGTGTATCCTTTTCTAAACAAGAATCAAGTGGTCTGGCAGTCAAAAGCTATCAGAAACATGCCGCCAGACAGGTTTATATATCGTGGGAAACTGACCTGAAAAGTAAACCAAAAATATTTATCTACCATTTTTTAATATGTTAATAGTACTCATAAGAGTAGTTAAAATCCAAGTTTGCAACCCTCAAAATCAAAAGCGATTTGTGTAGCATTCGAAAAACCACAAAATTTTAGCACTATTTTTTTACTTGATCAAAATGGCATCCACAGGAGCTTATATAAATTTAACCAGCTTTCAGATGAAAAAAATTAATTTTGGATCGGAGAAATAGTTTCGGATTTAGAGCCAAAAGAGTACCAACAAACGTGTTTTCATGGAGAATCGCAAAGGGGAACTTTACTCACAGTGAAATTCCTCGTACTAGTAAATAAATAAATAAAGAAAGAAATTGATACTTATATGTATTTATTAATAAATTAAAAAAGAAATAGGTTGCAAATATGCTATTTTTAGCCAATTAACATATTTTACGAGATAAAAGCGAAAAACTGAAAATAGTGCTACAATTTTATGGCTTTTCGAGTACTACAAAGTTACCTTTTAGTTTTGAGGGTTGCAAACTTAGATTTTAACTACTCTTATGAGTCCTAACAACTTTTCGGGTCAGTTTCCTGTGATATAAGAACCAGTCTGGCAGAATGTTTCCAACGGCTTTCAGCTACCACTTGATTCGTATTTAGAAAAGAATACACTAAAAAATGGGACCAAATGCAAGAACATACCTTTCCAATTATTTTTAAGAGTGTGCCACACCACATTCCTACGGATATAGGCTGCCAGACCACGATATAACACTTCAAGGCGGATGATACTATAAAATGAGATAGGAAACAAATTCAGTCTTTACAATTAAATTTGTATGTGGCTGGCTCACAGTCTATTTCTTCACCATTTTGCTCATTCTTGAATTTATTAAATGAATTTATAATGCTATAAGTTACCTGATCACCAATAAAATATTTTTCATGCATCGCTTCTTCCTCTTCCTTGGCCCTCTGCCTTTGAGCAAAAGAATGACTCCTCGATATACCATGATTTGAAGCTGAGCCGGTTAAAATCCTTTGAGGTCTTTGAGTAGAAACTCGATTTTCCTGACCAAGACTATACCCTCCGCCAATACCTAACAAACCAACTTGGTAAGATCTATGTCTCGTTATATTAGTTGAAATAAATAATGTAATACCTATAAAATAAAATATTGAAGATCTAGAACTTACTAAACTAAGATTTATACATCGATGCCTTAGCTCATAGATGTGATAAATGTTTTAAATGCAAAAATAGGGCATTTATATGTTGAGGTATTCAACAAAATCTTGTTTGAAGCTCTAATGTAAACTTAGACAGTTTGAATAAATTTTGTTCACAAAATAGAATCAAATTTTAATACTGTAAAATTTCCTTTTCTGCATTTAACACATCTGTGAGCTAAGGCATAAATAAACATTATAAATTGATCCTATTTAAACTATTGACATTCAACATTATACTACGCAAAATCTAGCTGAACTAAAATTTTACATAGTCTAAATAATAAATTACTATTTTAAGCACTTAACCTTAAAGCAGTCTATTCTCATAATTTCTTGAATAAACCAAATAAGGATAATTTGTATTGTTCCACTGGGTATTGTTCTATAATATGCCTAACATGCCTTTTATGGTTAATTGTGTCAATACGACCAAATTTCTATTGACAAGTGTGGACAAATAAATACAGTTAAATTTTTTTTTTTTAATCAATATAAATCCCTGGCAATTGTGAAGAATTCTGTAATTTAAAATCATAAACTTTTCAGGAGGGCACCCCAAGAAGTTTTTTTTTTTGTTGATGTTTTTCAAAATCCTGTAATTACTCTAAAAATTCTATTTGCGCTAAAATAGGAACTTTCAGGCCTTATAAAGAAGCTCAACATAGCTTCTTATTTTACACATATTAAAAATTATATTTATATATTAAAAATCGAGCACTGAAGATACAGAACTTATTTTCAAGGTAGGACTTCTTCATGACAACCATTAACATATAATATTGGGTTGGCAAATAAGTCCATTTGGTTTTTGAAGGTTAAATAAAACTCTGTGTAAAATAGACAGAAACGATTTATTTAATCTACAATATATTCACTATTATTTAGTGTAAATTATTCCCATCTTTTGACCAATTGCATTATGCCATGGTTCACAGAACGTCTGGGATTAATTGTTAAAAATCTGATCCAAGTGGTTTTTGATGCCTCGTTCATTTTGGAATTGCTTTGTGAAATTCACAAGTTCTGCAGAGACCAGAATAAGTGGTAATCACTTGGAGCTAGGTCTAGTGTGTACAAAGGATAGGGCAAAAGGTACCATCCAAAGCTTAATAATATATTGTGAGTAACTAACAAGGTGTGGGGCCTTGTATTGTTTTGATAGAAAACGACACTCTTTCGATTAGCCAGTTCTGGGCACTTTTGTTTAATTGAATGATCCAACTTTATTAATTGCAAACAGTATAGAGTTGAATCAATTGCTTGTCCTGATGGCTATAGCTATCTATATATATAGTATTAATAAGCAACTTACTGATGTTTGTGTCAAAACTGTTAGCTTTCGCCTGGGATGGTGACCTCTTCTTCAGGAGGGGTGTCGAAGGCGATGGAGCAAGTGCTGGCTTGATCTCACCTCCCTGGCGGCAAACTGATACTGAGGAGGAATCTGATGATCTACCTGAATCCTATTCAATGTACAAAGTAATATAAGCCAGCTCAGAGCTAAGCCTAAATATAAATGCTTCTACAACAAAATCTTGAAGACTTTCCTTGAAGATAACGAGAAGCAAGCAAAACCCATCACCTCATTTTGAAACACAACCAACTTTTAATTGATTAAACATTTTAAAAATCTGAGAATAAATAAAAGAGTAAGACAAGTGACATGTCTGTTGATAAAAAATAAGACCAATATGGCAAAAGAGACAACAGAAAGATATTTTTCTTCCAAGGAATATCTTGAGCCATCAAGTGTTCTATAACACTTAGATGTACATCACTGGCAAAATAAAGTAAGTCAGTAAATAAAGCAAGACAGCAGAACCTCGCTAATCCGCCTTCCACTAGTCCAAGTAATCTGACCCTCCCACAGAGTATAGTGGAGTGGAGAGTATTTCGTGACAAAACCCTATTAGCCCAGTAAAATAGTACATTTTGATGTGCAAGTTTCAAATGTGAGTTAGTTTGCTACGAATCTAACAAAATATAATGTTACTACTGTCAATGCCTCTATACTTAAATAGCTGGCTAAAACATATGCATGTAAATATACTATTATATTAGTACGTTTCTATTTCCTTCAATTTTTTAAATGTTAATATTCAGCTTTTAATATATTACATTTATCATATTGAAAACATGTTTCATTGAAACCTCTGATATTTGGCTGTTCCACCCTATTCCATGGTCCCTTAAGGATCGGATTAAGAGGTTCTACTGTTGTAGTGTACGAGAGAAACATAAGCCATGTGAGAAAAAACATTTACAATAACCTTAAGAGGAAAGTATAGCATCTGGATGGGGAGTGGCATCTTCGTTTGAGCCTTTTTTAGTAAAAATATTTATCTACCATTTTTTTAATATGTGGTTAGGACTCCCCTCATTAAAAGTGATTTTTATAGTACTCGAAAAACCACTAAATTTTTGCACTATTTTCATTTTTTTTGCTTATATATTGTAAAATATGAAAATTTACAGGACAGAGCCTATTAGTAATATTAAAGGGCTCTAAATTTTTTGTCAAATTCAGTCTAATTGAAACTCTGTACATTAATTGATTTGAAGAGACATAGATCTCCAAAAATGCTGATTTTCCACAAAATTTGAAATTTTTTTGTTAAGAGTCACAAGTTCTCGGCTGGATACTGATGAAAGTACTGGTTTTACAAAACCACCTTTCGGAAATAATTTAAAGGAAATTTAATTAGCTTTAATTTGAGACCTAAAAGATCCCTGTAGAATGTAATCATTTTTTAAAAAAAGAGGAAAAGATTACAAAATAAGAAAATCGGGTTTAGAGAGAAAATCATATTGACTGGTTTGACGAGTATCTGAGTCTGTAGGAACCAATCTATTTCATTTTTAATTTATTAATATATATGTATAAGTATCTATTTCTTTATTTAAAAAGATGCATCAGTACAAGAAAGTTTCACTGTAAGGAGCGCTATGGTTCTCCACAATAATGAGCTTGTAGGTAATCTTTTGGCTTTAACTACAAAACTATTTGTCCAATCCAAAATTACTTTTTTTTTTCATCTGAAAGCTGGTTAAATTTACAATTAGCTCCTGTACATGAAATTTTGATCAAGTCCTGTAAACAACCTATGCCAGCACGCTAAATACCGCTAACCGTTTTGGCATATTTTTCACAATAAATCCAAAAATATTTGCCCAATCCCAGATTTAATTTTTTCATCTCAAAGCTAATTAAATTTACTATCAGATCCTATATATGAAATTTCGATTAAATTCCGTGAAATACCAACGCCAGTCCACTGAACATATCATATTTAGCCAAAACAGACACATTTAGCATGCTCTACAGATTAGGGTTTGTTTGTTGGGGATTATAAGCATAAAACCCTAGGGTCATAAATGCCTGTGTAGTTCTATAGATATGTTTACTTTCACATAAGAATATAATTTAGGGAGCATTTCTAAAGAGAAATATTGACGTAAAACCTTTATCATCCAGAGATTATGATAGATAAAAATCTATTCATAAATACTAGTAAATAAGATTTTAAAGCAAGTTTTTATTTTGTAGGATTTTAACAAACACAAACTACCAAAATAGAAATAAATAAATAAGAGTCAGGAATATCAGTATCACAGATGACAAAAGACTTAGTCATTTCCACCTACTGTCATCAAGGGAGATAAAGAAAGCAAAAACTACAACCCATGTATATAACAATAGAACTAATTTCCTGAATCTATATCCCCCAAGTCATTTGTTAAGAAGAAAAGAACATGACACAATTTTAAACCAAAATTAAAAATTATAGAAGCTAGAATAATTACACACAGACTGGCAAAAGATTTCACCCAATTGATCTACACATTTTCTCAGCTTAAGATTCTTTTTTTTATTTAATTTAACCACAGCATATGATATATAAGGATTATTAATAAATTTTGAGTTTTAAGGACTAATCTTTGAGTGGAAAAATAATTACTGATTTTTTTATTTCGTTTAAACCTTTATTAAAGCAATAATTTATAAATTGAATCCAGTGCTCATTTCATGTAAGCAAATACCAAATAAAAAAATGAATCAATAAAAAAATGTTTGTACTCTACGTGACTATTCATTTTGAACTATGTGAGTGATGGAAGGTTTAATTAAAACTTTCTTAAAATTTGAATTTGCTAGGAAATTTTTTTTTAATACTGCTTTATTTATTTATTTTATTCCTAATATTTTTATTAGATTAAAGAATATGGGGATGTAAACACTTAATGAAAGATAAAACTTTTAGCTGTTAAACTGGAAAAAAAAAAAAAAAAAAAAAAAAAAAATTGGGTGGAATTTTTTGGTTCAGTATGTTTTAAAAAAACATTAAATATTTGAAATAAAAATAATTATATAAAACTCTATACTACAAAAAAGAAAAAAACAAATCTAACGCACAAAGCAAAATCAAATTATGCTAATTTGCTGAATTATTAAAATTATTTTAATAATTGCTGAAGTATTACGATAATTTCTTTTGATTCTAAAACATAATAAATATGAATACTTAGCATACCTGAGATTGTGCATTCCTCCTCCAGGAACTCTGGCTACCTCTTCGATTCCTAGAATCACCTGACCTGCAGCCATCTTGATGCCTGAAATTAATTGACCAATAAATACAAGAAAAAATATAAGACAAATCAAATTAATATTTTAACAACTAAAATGATATTTCACTCAGAAGTTATAACTTATCAAAAGAATAATGACTTGTTTTAATTATTTTAAATCCATTATTTAAATTAATAATCCCATAATCAGGAGAAAAAAATGCATAATACATCCGAATTCTAAAATTCTCTTAAACATAATTAACCTTCTGTCACTCGCCATTCTTCCAACATGAAATATCACATGGAATACACAATTGTACTCCAACGTTCTCTATGTTATTGTTTCTCTTTTTATACTTATGATTTGTTAACATGTAATAATCATTGGCTTTGACTTATAAACTATAGTTTTAAAAAAGCATGCTCTAGTTAAAATAAATATAAAGTACTCCATCAGATTAATGTATATATTTAAAATGGGAGGTGCGATAGCTCAGCGGGTAATGCACTTGACTACCATCCTCCCTGGCCCGAGTTCAAGGTCAGGAGACTCTCATAAGTGCAAACCCAGCCTCTCAAAAGTGGGTACCCTTAAATAGGGAAAAAAGTGGCGGTTGAGGGTGATTTAGACCAAATCTCATTTCACAACCCTTGGCCCAGTAACAGTACAACCATACCTAATTACTGAACCCAAGATGTAAAATTGTTCTTAACCAATATTGGAAAGTTGTATCAAAGACAGAACGGAGCTCCAACTAACAGAATTTAAGACTATGCATCATTTTGTATGGTCAACTTGATATATTTGTATCATATGTAGAAGGGTAGGTATGTAAAGACATATTTACTTAACTTCTTTCATTCATTTTGTTAAAATTCTCTTTGCTTTAAGCCATACTTCTTTTTATAGTTCTGATGAAGTCCAGCAAAATAGTCAGAAATATCAGCATAATAAAATAACTACTATTCATTTGGACTAAACATTTCTATTTGTATATATTCAAATAGCCTATACCAGTTTAATATTTCAAAATTGGATTTGGCTGTAGTATGAATTCAAATTTGATAGACCAAATAATTCAAAAGTTTTACTCTATACTAGCATCCCCCATTGCAGCTTGGCCCACTCTCAGAATTAAAGAACTGAGATCATTTTAACAGATAATTGAAGTTTCATTTGTTTATTTATATTATTTATTGCATACATGCCGCTTATATTTTTTTAATTCTCTGATTGGGAATATCAGCCCAGAGAATGAATAATAATTTAAGGTAGTTAAATGTTAGAAAATAATTTCACCAGTTCTTTCCAAAATGATAAGAGCGACAATAAAAATATTTGGGAAATTATTAGAATGTCAACTGTGGAGCACGTACGCTAGGTTGTACATCATTTTAACAAAAGCGATTTTTCAACTGTATGATAGATGCACGGATTCAAAGTACATTCTAAATTGAAATACGGTTCTTGAACATTAAAATTCAATTAATACTTTATGAAATTCTTTTACAAACCTGTGATGGTGGTGATGGTGATGATGGGGGCGAGAGGTTCTAGGAGAACTAGCACTTTCCTCTTCACTAGCTTTTTCACTTGTGTTGAGAGGTGTTGGCATATTTCCTCCAGTCTAAAATTCACAGCGACCCATGCAGTTTATTTTAAATAAGGATAACTTACTACTTAAAAAGTATGTAGTATAATAAAAGACAGTTCATGCTGCAAGCTTTATGTAGTGCAGATAAGGAAACATCAGAGGCAATTTTGAGTCCTGTTCAAATTGGCCTTATTTAAATTCATAAAAGAAAAAAAAAAAAATTAAACTTTAAATGTTCATCCATCTAATAAACATTGCAAACAACAGTTATGCAAAACAAAATTATTTCATACAGTTAAACAGTAATAAGAACTGATATTTTACAAATAATACACGATTATAATTCCAAGGTGAGAGACCTTAAGTATAAAAAAAAAAAATTATATGAGATTACCATTTTTCATAGATCTGAATTAAATCATAAACTATCAACAATAAAACTGAATATTATTGTAAATTCATGGTCTCCACCTCAGAATTAACCAAATAAAAAAATCTGATGCAACATTTAAAAAAAAATAAAAATAAAATAAAATAAAAATTATGGATAGCTAAATTAAATACAAATCATTATACATAACAAAGGGAAGGGAATAATTAGCCTATAATCTAGCTAAAAAAAATAAAAGTAAAAAAAAATTGACTTTTAATTCAAATTTTAATAGAAACAGAAAATAAATAATAAATAGAAGGATGGGTGTTGAGGAAGTTTACTAATTGTATAAACATCAAAAGAAAGGGACAACAGCAACCAGGAGTCGATACTTCATTACACACTTCATATTTAAAAAAACAGAACAATAAAACAAACAAAAATCAGGGAATCAATATTCCTAAAACGATCAAGAACAATCAAACCTATTACCATCTAGCAGGGAGTTGACAATAAATAAGTAACAGGCGATGAAGAACAACTTATATCACTTCACATCAAGTTTTCAAGCTTCAAAACAGTTACTTATTGATTTAGGAAGGAACTGTAATCTTCAATAACTATTATTTTGAATTGGGTAGCAAGGATTGAGGTTCCAGAAATCAGGGAATTGTGAAAGGAAAACCTTTCTAGATTCTAACAACAGAAACAAAGTTTTCAAAATGGTAGGTAGTCAATTACTATTACATCACATAAGAGGTGAATAGTGAATTAAATGGCCCATTGATGAATACAGCAAGATTTAAATGCATACCTTAAACATATAAAAGAATTCTAGAGTAAATCTATCAAAATATAAGTATATATTATTTATTTATTAGTGTTTATGTGTAAACATATATATTTCCTGCAGTTTGGAATTGAATCTTTTAAAGTTTTTCCACAAATTCCATAATTCTTTATTATTTTAAATATATTCGATTCTCACCAATTATACAGTTGGTGTCCCTAAGTTCAAGATCGCGGGTTCGCAGCCCGGCAATGACCTTAGGATTTTTTAAAGGGAGTAGATAAGCTTAATGGCCTGGAGTTAGGAGGTACCAGTTTCTATTACTTTTTTTAACACAATATCATGTCAAATAGGTGAGGGAATTTTAATTTTATTAAGTTATAAAGAAATAGGAAATTAGCAGAAAAAAGTATAACAATTTAATAACAAACTAAAGAAAATATGATGAATATTTCTAAACAGATTCCATATCATATTTCAGTAGTATACTATTTAGTTCAGACATGAATCGAATACACTAGATCAGTATATATTGTTTTGTTTTACAACATATGTATCATTATTATCTTTCCTGCAATTAATATACATATTTTTTTGTATGGGTGCATAAAACAAAAAATTTATTTATTAAGTATTTAAAACCTGTTTTAATTAGATGTTTTTGGGAATTGTAAAAGTAAACACCCAATTTTCCTTATAAAAGCTAAAACTTTTTTCATGTTAATTTGGATGGGAGAATATTATTGTTGTGGTCACCAAATTTAAAACTAAAATTTTCTAATGAGGATGAAATTATCAATAAATTTTAATATTTTTCAAATTTTTATAAAACAATATTTGATGTTTTTGCTCAGAAAGTTGCTCTTAGTTTGAGAATCATCCATAAAATTTTAATATGACTAAATTAAATTCTGCATAACATGTTAATATGACCAAATTAAATTCTGCATAACATGTTAATATGACCAAAATGAATTCTGTTTTCATAAGATTATTACAATGGAAGAAAAATATTAATAAGAAAAAAAAATTATTTTGATAAGCATGTCTTAGAAATCTTTTTAACATTAAAGTATGCATTCAAATTGCTTGTACTAATAAGAAAGCTTCATTATTACTGTAAGTTTTTACAACATATTTATACAATATTTAACCCTTTTTAGGGCTCAGTGTACTACAGTATACCATAACTTGATAGATTGAAGTGACCTCATCATTCAAAAACATTAAATAAGGTTAATAAAATGTAAAAAATTAAATTACATTTTTTAAGAGATATACTCAATTTTAGACCAATAAAAAAGAAAAAAAAAAACAGTTATGTTAAATATATTTAAATAGGTATGCTTGCCCTGAAAAGGGTTAAGGAACAGTTTTACCAAAAATCTCACTCAGAGAAGAAAAATGTAAATAGAAGGTCATTTAACATAAATAGTTGGATTAATAATTAGAAAGAAAAACAAAAAACAGAAAAAGGCTTTTTATCGAGTGTTAAATTAATAGCACAACAAAAATCACTAACAGTAGCATAAGAACAATTGCTTGGGATGAATTATAAATTTACAAACAAATTGATGAATAGAGCTATTGATTAGAAATTATCTATTTCTATTCCTGAAGGGTGAACATTCATCATAAAGTTAAGCAACCATTGATTTTGTTAAATTATAAAATTATACTAGACATATAAAAGTAATGTTACATATCAATTATCATCAAAATAAAAAAAATAAAAAAACATTGAAGAAAGTACCCTAACCCAACAACAGATAATGAAAAGCGTATGCCTAATCAAATCAAACCTCAGCTGCACCTGAAAGATGGTTTTATCCATAAGTCTGAAAATTTTGAAATGAAATCATACATCATAACACTCTTAACCATCTTTAAAACTTTAGCCATTAATAGATTTAGGTTTAGTATTCCCTTCCCTTAGATATACAAAGGTGTAGTAACTCTGAAACCATTTGCCCAACTCACATTCAGTTTAATGTTTGCAGGCGGCAGTGCCCTAATAGATCTTCCAGGGGTCTGCGTAGATACTGTCTCCTTCTTCTTTTCATCTTCTTTAGGTGTACTTACAACACCACAACTTCCACCACCAGGAGAAGGTTCAGTATTCTGTTTCAGCGTCTAAGAACACCGGACATAGCAGATCCATTTAAACTCTAACTGTTTTCCAAAAAAGAGCTAAGATTCAAAAGAAACTCAACCCATAAGTCAGACTTTACTATAGGTACATGTTTTATTATTAAAGCAGAACAATCTATTTTTATAACCTTTTGAATATTATTTTTAGTCCCAGTATTAAATTAAAAGAAAATTCTATACCATAAAATAATAATAGAAATCACAAAAACCAATCTATGTACCTTATAGATACTAATTTCTTTTAAGAAACTGGAATTTGCATAGTTTTCATTTATAACTTTATCTTTACATCGATAACTTTCCATAAAATAAATAAAATTAAAAATGGAAAAAAAAAAAAAAAAAAAAAAAAAAATACCTCATCATACTACTAATAACTGAACTGTTAAAGGAGCTCGAATGTGAACTTTTAATTTTTTTATTTTATACTTACAATGAACTTTAATACAATAAACTTTAATTACAATAAATTAATTTAATAAACAAAGAAAAAACACCTCACCAGACAGCTAAAATGATGTAACCTTTCATCTTAAAACTCAAAAAATCTTTTTATCTTTTTTTGAGAAGACAATGAAGAATTATCAAGATCTAATAACAAAGGGATAAAATGGAAAAAATTGACAGATAAATCAACAGACTTTAACACTTTAAGTAGATTATGTAATATTACTTAGATAAATCAAAAAACTTAAAAGATTTGGAAAATGAAGTAATATGACCTTTGTCATAATAATTACATCAGGTATATAGTATTTTAATTCATACGTACAAATAAACGAAATAGAAGAATCAAGACAAGCTAAGGTAGTTCCAATTAAAAAGGAACATTTTAATCAGATACTACATTCAGTGACTAAATCATATTTATTATTGAAGACATGCATTGTTTATAAAATGCATAGAAATAAACAGTACAAAACTCAGAACTATCAACTACTATCACAAAACTCTTAGCACGGAACCAAAAACAAATGATCATAATGGAAACTCACTGATAATAGTAAGTGCTTAGTACAAAGTTAGATAGATAAATGTATTTTAATCGCTGAACCATCATTCAAAATAGTAAATTCTCAGCTTTTAAATTTGTTTCTAAAACTAACAATAGTATCAAGTAATAAGGTCTAATTGTAGTTTTTAAGTTGAGAGAAAAGTAATGAAATTAAACCCCATGTAACTGACACACATACTTTTTTGATACAGCTTAAATTTTGATAACTAAATTAATTAATTGAAATTTACCTTCATAAGAAGCTTTAATATCCATTCTAAATGAAAAAAAATGATATAATTTTTCCCAGGATATATTTTAACATAAAATATTATTTAGCTATCTTCATAGTAAACAAAATGTTGAAATCTTTTAGAAAATCAGCATAAAATCCAAGATATTGAAGATAAACATACACATTGATATTATTATATTTTGGAATGATAGAAGCCAAACAACAATTTCCTAGGTAACGGTTCGGATCGGCGACACCACCAAACTAGGTTGACCCGCGCTACACCGACCAGTTCGATCCTTACGCTTCATGTTTACATTTTTCGATAGTTCATTCCTATAACCTCACATGTAAACAATCACTTCTACAGTTTCAACTTGGATTGTGTTTTTTAGTTTGTTATATTGTTATTTAGACTTCTTAAATGTAAATAAGTGAAACAGAAGTTAACAAAATGAGTTTCATAAAGGATTAAGTGTTTTATGAATTCATGTTTTCTTATTTCATCTAATCGAATGTGTAAAAGTGTTATAAAACTTAAGAAGATTAATTTGTACATGGATTTGGTGTTTTGCATATTTATATTTGTTCTATCAATTTAAGTGATACAATTTACAATTTGTAAAAGTGTTATGAAACTTAACAAGATTTATTTGTACATGGATTTGGTGTTTTATATATTTGTATTTGTTGTTTCAATTTCAGTGATAAAATTTCAGTATACATATTTTGTGAATGGATTCTTTGTCATCCATATTACTTTTTGTGCTAAAGTGAGACAGATTGTATAATTAATTCAATAAAACATATCAGTTTATAAATAAATGAGAGAAAGTATATCACAGGTTTTTTATGTTTTCCTATTTCCACTTCCCATGAGAAAATATAGCAGAAATTAACATCATCACTTTCAACTAGGATTCTGTCTTATATTATATAATGTCTTATAACATGGAGAATTGATAATGTGAAAATAATCACAGATTAAGAGGTAAATGACACATTACTCTATAATTGTAGAACTATTGGTATAATGTTATAGATTAATGTGTTTTAAAAAAAAAAAATTAGAAGCCTGATGATGGAACATTATCTCTGAAACATGTAGCTACAAATTTTAAATAAATAGGAGTTATGCCAAATAAATACTTAAGGATTCTGTCTTTTTTATATTTATAATTTGTTATTTTCACTTCTCTGACAGAAAGTTCATCAGGAATTAACTTTACTGGTGGTTCAGCAGTATATTAATTGTTGATTAAATTAATATTAATTCAAAATTGATTTAGTGTCTTATATTTCGATATTTCCTTATTTCCACTTTAATATTTCCTTATTTCTCATTTTAATATTAGAAGATAAACAGGAGTTAATATTACTTTGAACAGGGATTTAGAGTTTCCCAGTAAATGTAAATGTAGGAGAATAACCTTTCCCCTCTAAAAGCAGCGACTAGAACATCGAAATAAATCGGAACAAGGTTAGAATCGATAAAAGGTATTCTGAGCGGGTTTAGGGGTTGGTGTCGCCGATCCGAACCGTTACCATTTCCTATATTAAACAATAATATTTTCAGACACAGGTAACATGTTCGACAATATCAAAGGCAACTGCCTCCTATATTGATAGGTTTATATAAATATATACAATCATACATCATAAACCCGCAAAAATGCCTTAGTTTGTATAATTTTTTTTTTTCATTGTTTGTTTTAATGAAGTACATTGATAAATCAGGGTAAAGGTTATTAAATAAAATGGATAATGTAATTTTGCACACCAAGAGTTGCTCTCATTAGGTGATGTTATTTGAAACTATTATTAATTTTTCTTCATTTAAAGAGATAACAATATATCTATAGACACCAAAAGTATCCTTATTTATGAAATGTTTTAATAAAATATACATCAATACTTTTACCTTCAGCTAATATTCTACTTAAATAATTTTTTGTGTTGTCTCCTGAAAGCTCAACCGATTTCAGAAAAAACTTAAATTGAACCAGACATAACAAGAAATACAGTCCTAAATTTAAGGGGTCCCCCCCCCCCTTTTTTGAATCAATCAACTTGAATATCATCATTACTGGTGGTTTACCCTATGGCTTCAGTGTTACTAAAAATAAATGAAATATGGGAGTCCTACTATTGTTAACTACCCACCATATATCAGTCAACCCTTATTCTCGCACGATATCATGCCTGATACCTAATATTAATTGATTTAAGTGGGTTCTGGTAAAAAGTTTTGTTAAAACAGTTTATTGGTGTCTCTGGGTCTTATCAGAACTTAAATACTACAGCATAAATTCAAACCTTGCGAGAATAAGGGTTAACTAAGATAAAAAATGATTAATTTTTTACAGTTCAGCTAAAAGTCAAAGTTAAGCTTTTTTAAGGCTGAGCCAAAATTGAAAACAAAAATTCAAATGTAAAAATAAATATTAGCCAATGCCTAGAAAGCTATCTCAACTAAAACAATATTGATGTATAAAATCATAACATTCATCAAAGATTTTTTTTATTAAAAACACATATACAGAAAATTAACATCCTAACTTTCAACATAGATTCTGTCTTATATTATTTTATATGTTAATGTATTTTTTTTTTTTTTTAATTAAGAAGCCTGTTGGTCAACATACGAGAAAAAATAAATTAACCGAAATTAGTCCAGATATTTGATGTGATTGGCTTTTATTCATAGGAATTTTTCATCATGTTTTATTATCTATGAACTGTAACTTTTATATTTGAGATTTAGATATCATACTAACAAAATTAATTTTATTCCATGGTGATTAATTATTATATATATATATATATATATATATATATATATATATATATATATATTTTTTTTTTTTTTTTTTTTTTTTTTTTTTTTTTTTTTTTTTTTTTTAAGAGAGGTTTAATAAGCTTCAGTTTTAGTATTCAGTAAAAAAGGAAAGAAAGTCTACATTAAACTGACCTATGGCTTGACCCTTTTTTGTTGTACTTGTGCTGACATAAATAAAATGATTTTAGCAAAAAATGAAGGTTTTGTGAATCGAGAATAGAGAACAAGAGAAGAGAAATGAGGTTTAGTACATTGCGGACTGAATATTTTACTCAAGTACCAAAAATATTCAACAATTTAACGAAAGTACATAAAAACATACTGAGGATATTATTAAATGACTGCATACTACCTATAGCTTTAATTTTAAATATTCTATACTTTCAACTTCTGTAATTGATTTAATCTTATAAAAATGAAGGTAGATAAATCAATTGGATATTAACACCCTGTACAATTGATTGCTAAGTTTTTAACAATAGCTTAACATTTTAAACTTTAGTAATAACAACAAGATCAAATAACTTTAATTATGTTAATGATGTTATAGTAAGTTGCTCATTGCAATAACAATGATATCAATACTCTGATATTTCTGCTGGAAGAGGTAAGAAATATTTCAGTTATTTATACAGCATTTAGAGAAGAAACTATGTATTAGCCAAATGGCTATTAATATTTAGTATTAAATATAAGCAATTTATTCTAGAAATAAATTATATCTTAAATTTTATAATTAATAAATTAAACAACGTTCTAATCGAAAATGCATTACACTGGATACCACTTATAACGAGGAATCAGCCATAGTAACTAAATTTTCAGATACCTTGAACTTGCTATCTATATCACCTGCATTTCGAAATGGATATAATAACATTGCTTATAACAACATATCGATCATAAGAGACCTGTTTTTCATTGATCATGGGAGTAAAGCCATCGGTTATAATGTCACGGTGGATGAAAAGGAAATCGTTTCTAGGTAAATAAATATAGTAAACATTGCTTTGTCATTTCCTTAGAACCCTCTTTTCCCTTTCATCCCTATAACCTATCCCTCCTACCCCTACACAATAACCCCTTCCAAGTTTTCTTCACTTGACAGTGTTTTTTTTTTCCGTTTTATTGTCGGGGCAGTTCATTTTCTGTGATCTGAAAATTTATCGTGCGTGATTTGTGAAAAATGACTCAGAAGCGAAAATAATTTTCTCTTGAAGATAAAATTCACATTTGCAATAAGATATCTTTTCAACAAGGACATCTCTAAGGAGTTAAATGTAAGTCATTCAACAATCTTGTTAATATTGCAAAACAAAGATAAATTTCAACAAATGGATTCTTCCCGCATATTAAAACCCCCCGCAATTTAACGATGTAGATTCAGCTCTTCTTGTTTGGTTTAAAATGAAAAGGAGTGAGAAAATTTACCTGAATGGGAAGGAAACACTTTCATCTGTTTTAAAAAAAAAATGAGCGAGTAAAAGAGGAACTGGAGGAGAAAGAAGATGAAGAGAAACCTCCAACAATGAAAGAATAATGATATTGAGGCTAAAATATCTTTCCAATATTATATTAAAAAATTTTCAAGGCAGGCTAAAATACTGATTATTTTGAACAAGTTTTAATTTTCTTAATTGTTCAATCTACATATGTACAATATATATATGATATTGAGGCTAAAATATCTTTCCAATATTATATTAAAAAATTTTCAAGGCAGGCTAAAATACTGATTATTTTGAACAAGTTTTAATTTTCTTAATTGTTCAATCTACATATGTACAATATATATATAATTTTTTTTTCACTTCTGTAGTAAACCTGCAGAAGAGGCGTTTATTTTATAGTTGTGCATACACCATGCAAAAAGCATATTATATGCATATAATGTTTTAGGTAGCGTTTCTTCTTTAATACAATACAATATTTTTAAATTTCAATAACTTTCAACAAAAATAAAAAGATAAAAAAATAATTAAAACTGAGAAAGAAAAATGAGTATAAACAAAAATAAAATGGAAAATTTTTCAATGCACAATTAGTTGTTCACAATTCTTCAAGTAGTGTTACTGCAGTTTTAAATCATTGCTGTATTCCAGTAGTTCCTTTTTATACTTGCGGAATAAAGCTTCTTGTTGAAGAGGCCATGTAACCCCTTCCATTAGAGAAGCCCTAACTAATTTGTGTCTTTCGTCTTCGTACAAGTGGCAGTCATTTAAAATGTGCAAGAATGTTTGTGGAGTTAGTCCATCACATTCACAAGCGTCTGAGTTTTTTAAGTGAAATCGTTTGAGATAATGGTTCGTTGGTCTGTGTTCTGTAAGTAATTGAGTTAGTTTGTGATGAGTACATTTGGCTATTTTATAGTTTTGTGGTGTTATATTTGGAATGTATTTCTGTAATGGTCGTCCCTTAGTAGATTGTTGCCAATGCCTGTTCCAGTTCCAGTCAGTCAGATAGTATGTATTTTTTTATATACGTGAAAGGAACTGTATTGTATTCGTAAGTTAAGTTTGTATCATTAGCAGCTGTCTTAGCCAATGTGTCCGCTTTTTCATTACCTGATATGCCACTATGTCCTTTTATCCTTGTCAGAAACGTTCTTATGTCACGGTCCATTAATTTTATTAGATTTTTTCTAAGTTGTACAGTAAGTGTGTCTTGTATTTTATTATTTTTTATAGAGTCTATCACTATTCTATTGTCAGTATATATATTGTAAGTAAATTTTGTGTAATCTGTTTGTCCTAAAATATAATTAGTTGCTTTTAGCACTGCCAGTTTTTCAGCTTGATTGTTCGAGCAGTTCTGTCCAAGTTTGTACAATTCTTCGTAAGAAATTCCGTTACGTTCAGTCGTAAAGGCACATCCTACTTTGTCTCCTTGCTTACTTCTGTCAGTGTATATGTCCATTATATCAGTTTCTAACGTGGATTCTACTAGTTCGTCCATGTATTGTAAAAGTTTTGCGTGTACTGCGGGGTGTAAACGTTGTTCTGTAGTTAGTTCACGTTTGATATCGTCATAGTTTATAACTTTGTATCCAATCGTGTGTCTTTTTATTTTATATATTGTAGTCAGTTCAGTAATTTTATAATTTATAGGTAATTTACCTGCTAGTACACAAGCAGCATCGTAAGAGACCGTTTTGAAGGCTTTGCAAATTCTTAATGCCATTAACCTCTGTACCCTCTGTAATTTTGTGAGATTAGCCTGTTTCTTGGCTCCCGATTCCCACACAGGTATGGCGTACAAAAGTTTTGGAACTATTGCGCCTTCATAGATTAGTACCTGAGTTCCCAGTCCCCAAGTCAATCTTGCCGCAATAGTTAATGCGTTCACTGTTTTTAACGTACTGTTTACTACATTGTCTGTGTGTTTGTTCCAATTCAGTCTCCTATCAAACGTTAGTCCTAGATAAGTCATTGTTTCGGTTTGCTGTATTGTTCTAGAATAGAGTCTTATATTTAGATTTGGTAGATTGTGTTTTTTCGTAAATATCATATATTTTGTTTTGTCTATGTTGAATTCCAATTTATTAGCGGTTGCCCATTTCTCCAAAATGTTAAGTGATTGGTTAGTCAGTAATTGTAATTTTGAAAATAGTTTGTTATTTGTTAGTAAAAGAATGTCATCAGCATAAGCTAAGATCTGTGTTTCTTCAGGGAGATTTAATTCAAAAATTTTGTTTAAGAGAATGTTCCTAAGTGTGGGAGAAAGGCATGAGCCTTGTGGTATTCCTGTTGTTAAGTCTTTCTTGAGCGTATGTTGGTTAGTCCTAATTTCTATCGTCCTGTTTTCGAAAAAAGTTTGAAATTAATAAAAATATATTTTTGGGCAATTGTACTTTATCAAATTTTCTAAAATCTTTGGAATCCAAGAATTGTCGAAAGCTCCGACAATATCTAATTTGAGCATAAGGCAGTTTGATTTTCTAATTAGTGCATTTTGGATATACATTTTAGTATCGTAGAGAGCGTCTATTGTACTTTTTGGTATGCGGATTGGGTGAAAGTATATATCGAATCCGAATTGCTATGGCTAATCGGGTGAAAGTCCTAAATTTTGCCTATCCAGTTACATGTCCTAAGTAGGTAATATATCGTTACATGTTAAGTAATATGTTAGTCTGTTGTTTATTAGTTTGTCTAGAACCTTGCTCATGATTGGTAGTATTGTTATTGGTTGCAATTTATTTGAGTCTCGTTTTGGTATTATATGTAGTATTCCTTTTTTCAAAGTCTTTGGTATGTAAGTCTTTTGCCATATTCTTTGATAAATTTTAGTTATTAATAATGGATAGTTTTTTTTAATATTTTGTATGATATCGGTATTAATTTTGTCATGCCCAGGTGTTTTTTTATTATTTAAGTCATTTATAATCTGTAAAATCTCTGTCTGTTCCAGTGGACTGTCATTTTCGGTATTAGGTGGTATTTTACATATATATCTTGTGTTAGTTTGTTCAGGTGTTTCGTTAGATGTTATGTCTTGTTTAACTAACGAATTGAGCACATATTCTATAGTTGTCTTGAAATCTAATGTGTGGGTGTTGCCGTCAGTTAGTAAAGTTTTTAGGACATCTAGGTTCTTTAAAGTATTAGATGCATATTTATATGCCCAATTCCATGGGTTCTCTTCCTCAGTACAATATTGTTTCCAAGACGTAATTTTAGAGTTCTTTATTAATGCTTGGTATTTATGTCGGCTGTTCAAGAAGTCTTGTTTTGCGTTGTTCTCTTAAATGTTTGTCTGTTTTAGTCTTTTGATATAATGTCCTAAGTTTGTTTGTCGTTTTCCTTAGATTTGTTGTCACTGTTCCACCAAGGTACAGTTCGATGATGTTTATTTTTTATAAATTGTCTGTTGGTCATTTTAAAGGTTTTGTTGCAAGCTTTAATTATCGCTTTGTTGAAACAGTCAATAATGGATTCTACGTCATAATTAGAGAAGGTATCTATAATTTTCGTTTCTATTTGGGATGTTGTGCTCTTTTCATTATTTTCAACTTTAAAACGTTTGGTTAGTTGGTCAGCTAAATTTTTCAATTTTTCTTTATATATATATATAACTATTAAATAATAAATTATTTTTAAATGAAAGTATGTGAATGTGATCGATTTTACGAAGTTCCTATTTCATATTTATGTACATGTTGTAGGTAGTATGATTGGATATAACAACGATCAGCTATAGTGACCGAATACACCTGGCCCCTTAGAGGTTGTTATAAACAGTATCCAGTGTAATTCTAACAAATCAGCAATGTTTATTTTTATGTTATTTATTTTATTTCATTTCAAATAATTTTCCACCCTCATGAAATAGTTAAGCTGAGTAATATCTTTAATTAAATATAGACTTACTCATATCTAGGATTACACTAAGTACTTGATTACATTTCTTCAATGGATGGTGAATACTATTGGACAAAGTACTCAGTAGCAGTATGACTGACACTGAAAATACTCGTGACAAAGAAATGTTAAGTACTTAAGTACTATCCTTCTCTACTGGGATAAGGAAAGGATATTTGTGTAAAATAGCTGATTAAATTAGCGAAAAACACACAAAACAAGCATTTTAATAAAACTAATATTTCTACAAATATAAAAGAATAATCAATGAACCAGGAGAAGGCAATCCTTACACTAAAGGCAATAAAAATACTCATGCTGATAATTGAAAACATGCTAATAAATTGTTAAATAAAATAAAAAAATTACAGCAAAAACTAAATAAACATTTAGTGAAGGGGCAAATAGGACATCAATAACTTTTCATTGTCTGATTTTTCATAACTCAAATATTTCAACAAAACCAGAAAACAACTAAAGTAAACCCATAGTATAGCAATTACATTACAAGGATAAAGCCTACTGATTCAGCAGTCTCCATATTGGTAATTGTTTAAATAAGATGATATCTGATTAAATATAATTTTACACATTTCGAATAGGTAATACTGTTATTAAGAGTTTAATAAGACCCTCTTCTATACCAAGCCTCTTTCAATAAATCTATTTACAAGCAAGCTGAAACACTATACAATTACTTTACGGCCGCTCTTTCTTTTTGATCATTTCATCAGCCATAAGCCACGAAAATAATACTAATACCATTAAACTAAAAATACTATAGTAGTCGATGGCATGGAGATATCCATACTATATGGAGAGGTAGCAATACAAAATCCCCAAATATATACTCCAATACAACCTATCAGACAAAAAGCTAATTGAGATTAGGAAGAAGTAGAACACTGACTGTTCAAGAAGAAATCTTGATATGTTCAAGGGTAAAACCTTAATACGACAAACAAAACGAAAATTTGCACAGGTATAAGGAATTCCAGTGAAGCCAATGAGCAATTATGTACACAAAATAAACTATTATATGAGTTAAAGTTTATTATTAAAATCATTACTAACATAATCCTCTATTATCAAACAAATACCATTGCTCAATTTGCAATGCTGTATTTAACATGAATGTATAATTTCAATAAATGATCTACACCAACATAATTTTCTGATTAGCATGGATAGCTAGTGCTAGCACAGTTTATAATCTATCTTAAATATTAAGAGGATTTATTAGGAAAATACAAATTGACTTAAATTAAGCCAGCTTATTAAGTTTGTAGGAACATTAAACTTTCTAAGGATAAGAAATAAGGACTTATGTGAATATCAGAAATTTTTTTTAACAAATTAAATAAAACCTTACTTATTAATTTAATTTTTCCTATCTTATAAATTTAGTAGTTCAATAGAAAACTAACATTTAATAAACAGAAGTTGGGTAAGCTTTTTCTTACATTTTACAGACTCTGTAGTACTTTTAAAATCTCCATTGTTTTGCCCTTATCTCCTACCAAGTCTCTAAGAGATTCCAACCTTGCATTGAATTAATTAACAAATATAGTTAAGTTGTTGGTATAAAATATAAATAAATAATCATTTTATCAATCAGAAAACTATTTTGTATCAAAACCTTAATTACTTGTTCACAATATATTTCTAAAAATGAGGCAGT
Organism: Euschistus heros; assembly: GCA_003667255.2. Lineage (NCBI taxonomy): Eukaryota > Metazoa > Arthropoda > Insecta > Hemiptera > Pentatomidae > Euschistus > Euschistus heros. The sequence continues at coordinate 2,909,571 of RCWM02000096.1, read as the reverse complement.
AACTTACCGCATTAATAAGATCCTGTTTGCTATAGAAACGACCAATCACCTGACTCGGCTTTGGCCGACTCAGTTTCAATAAACCCCTACAAACAAGCATAAAAGCTTAAAGTCTAAGGTCTATTTATTTCTTAATATAAAAAAATAAAAAATAAAATACAATAAAAAAGACCTTAGCTTTCAGATGATATCGAGATAGCTACAATAACTGTTGCTTAAAGAATTAAAATAACTCAAGGAGACGGGGGAACAACCAACAGAAGCACTGTACAAGAAAATAAATTATTTGGCAGTAAGCAACACAAATCACTAACAAGCACAATCACAATCAAATAAATAGGAATTAGTGTAATAACAATGTACAAAAGCAACTATTAAACATTGAAAGCTGGTAATGATAAATAACATTTAATAATTAATTAATATTTTGTTGTTTCTAAATGTTGCAATTTTAACCTTTTCAAAGAATTTCTGGTTCATTGATTATGCCTTCTTTCAAATGCAAATAGTAATAAGAATAGGAATATTTCCAACAGCTCCAATTTTACCTGGAGTTTTGCAAGAGGAATGATGTCACAGTTAGGTGGTCGATGCCAGACGGTCTTTTGTGATGTAGCATTATAGTAATAAAATCTTCCAGTATTGTGATCAAAGAGCTCCCACCATTGCTTGTTATCAGTCTTCTTTCTGTATTGAATATTACCACTTATTTTTAAATATTGCTAACAGTTTGAGAATACTTTTATTAAATCACATTGATTAATAAAATTAAAAAAAAAAAAAAAAAAAAAAAAAAAAAAAAAAAAAAAAAAAAAAAAAAAAAAAAAAAAAAAAAAAGGAAACAAATAACAATTTATAGATAGCCTGGCCGTATAAACATCAATTAATAAAAATACTAATTATTAAAATCATAAATTTAATTTATTAACATAGTTTAATAATTCAATAGAAAGAATTCAGCATACATTTTTCCGGGACTAATGGATTTATCATATTTTATAATTTACTTGTTCATATTTTAATCCTCATTTTAGTCAATCACATTTGAGTTAAATGAAGAAGATAGAAGCTTGGGCTAGAAATAAGCTTGAAGTCATCATATGGAACTTCATTATTGTTGGTCAATATTGACATTTAAATAAACATTGACTGATACTCAATTCACATGCTGAATTTACAGTCATCAATCATTTAAAAATTATTCACAAAAAAGATCATACAAATCTGCACAAGTTCATATACATGGCAAAATCAATTTTTTAACTCCTTATTAAATTAATAACAAGTAATTTATAAAAAAGAGTAATGTTTAAGTGCTGAATAACTAAGACATAAATATGGAGAAATAGTTGTTTTAGTAATTAATGTACTAAACAGTTAAGACAATTTATCTATATTCTCGGTTTTATATTAAAAAAAAAAAAATGTATATTAAAACATTGTAGGACTATTCCTGTGCTAACATTTCTTATCCTTGTTCTTTTATTTTATAAACTACATAGATATTATCAACAGTCATTACTTCATCATACATTCATACTTACTAAATTAACGTATTACTCGATGAATATTAAAACTGTTAATAAATTAATGGACATAACTCTCCAAATCTCTATTTTATTTTTATTTTTCAGAAGTTGATAAAACGCTAAATTTTTATTAATATACTTCATCATTTGTAATCACAACAACAGATTACATTACTTATTAACTGAAATTCATTGATGATACACAACAAAATGTGAATAGGCTTAAATCAGTTTAAAGTTTTAATCACTTTTAAATCACAGTAACTGTTCAAGTTTGGAATGGATTGATCAACATATTTCAAGACAGGCCAATAATCTGAATCTTGATTTTCACACTCTAATAGAGTAGGATATTGATAGTGTGTATGGTAACCTAATTTTTTTCCCATTTTATTGTACAACATTAAAAACAGGTTTTAAACAATTAGAATATAAAAAAACAATCTTAAATAAAATAAACTGAGATGAAGAACAAATAAAATACAATATATTACAATCTCCAAACATATCGCAACAAAAACCGTGTTGATATGACAATCTTCCAACTTTCTCTTTAACTAACAGAATCTGTGTTTTAGATCTATGAAACCAAGTTCCATTCATCACATTTATTATTAAACTGCAGGCTTCACACATGATTTTTTTCTCTACTTTGATTCTATAGAAATTTAAATTAAGTTACCTGTTCACAGGATATAATAGATAATTGCAGCATATTCTTTACAGCTCAGAATGGATATCGAAGAAAAAAAATTCTGATTTATAGGCTAAATTACAAAAAACCATACTGATGGCAAAACTTGGCTATGATAGAAGAAAGGAATGAAAAATCTCTGCTATAGAAAAAGTAAGAAAATTACTTAATTTCTATTAGATATACCAAATTATAAAGTTACTAATCATAATTTCTTCAAGTGGAAACCAATTATAAATGAAATACACATGATATTGAATCCAAAGAAGATTTAAATAAATATATTATATTAAACAATAATTGGTTTTTATATAAAAACTTCTAAATAAGTATGTATTCACGAACTAAAATATAAACTATAGTAATAATGAACAATAAACTAATGAGATGAAAAAATACTTCTAGTTCATTTAATAAATAATTTTAAGTGACGTTGACAACCTGCCGATTGAATGAATTGAAAATAGTAATAATACACAATAATAATGATTACAAAAAAAAAAGAATGAGAGATTACTTCTTTTTAATTTTAAACTTGTGTGATGCCATTCTATTAATCATATCAACAAAACAATAAAATAAGCCCACTTAAGTAGTGATTGCGTAAGATGAACTGGCAGAAAATATAAATACAGCAGTAAGGAATACAGAAACATCATCACCAATATTACTATGAGACAACAAAAACGAAGTTGTTTTCATCACCTTAGATGCATATTTTAAAAGTCCTACTATTTTAAACAACAAATAAGGTCATAAACAATATGAAGCAGAACATTTGATTTATAAATATTCCACACTGATGAAATTCAATAGTTAATAAATATATAGTCAACATTCTTTTGGAATAAAAATCAAACAAAATCTGATATCTAATTCTTTTTTTGCAACTATTTGATACAGAAAGAAAAATAAATTATTAGTCACAACACATTCACAAACAAGTAAACGATAAAAAAGCCTTAGCAAATTATATCACAATAAATAAAGAAACAAGAAAAGCTCTTTACTATTATTAACTTATTCTAAAAATGTTTTAACAGTAAAATAGACAGTACCGGATATTTTAGTAAATGTTATATCATAATATTTAGTAGTATATACTTAAATATACATGTAATACTCATTGGTGCACAAGTAAGCTATACATTTCACAAATGTCAAAAGAAATAGCAGACTATCACATAATACTGAATTTGTTTCTATCAAGATAAAATTGTTTATTACATTTATAACCTTTCCATCTAGATATAGTAATCTACATGATAACTACATTTGACGAAAAACATCATGCTAGAGTTTCTCAGTATTAGCACAAAGAAGCATTGTGGGCTATATAAACATAGAAAACAACAATAGATACTACTATAATAGGTTTGAACAGCAAATATAATAGAAAAATAAATAATAGTTAAACAAAATGATATAAATATATAAAATACAATACATACACTGGAACACCTGCTGGAGGATCCCATACACATTCTCCAGTTGCCAAATTTGCATACATATGTTCTTTAGTTTTGGGTTCGATGATTTCAACCCACTCAACCCTAAACATGTAAAGATGGAATAGCATTTATCACTGAGTTGATAACAAATTAATAAATTCAAAAACAAAAATTAAAATCACTAAAATAACAAATCAAAGAATTGTTCTGCAACTCCTTAAAAAAGTTTCATATCTTTGATAATTTATAACCAAAACAATAAATCTGAAAAAATGACATTAATGTGGTTCAACCTCACTGTGGACCAATACGGAAAATAACTAACACGGAAAAAAAGCTAAATAATTCTAAATTTTATAATTATATACAGAACAACTTACATGTTACCTAGTTTATTTACAAAAGGAACGAGATAAACACAATTTTAAATGAATTTTGGATACTTCTGTAAAACAAATTAAGAAACTGACACGGAAAACCTGCAATAGTATGAAAGGAAATGACAGAACGTATCGTAAAATGAAATTCATACAAGGGCCAAACCCAAGTCAAATATTGATTTGCACAAGGGTTATAAGTGAAAATCAAAAGAACACTAGGAACAACATTACTCACTTTTCACCCGACATGGTCAATCGTATTTTAGACTTTTCCGGTCGGATTTCACTTAAAAGAACTAGTGTCATATACAAGTAATGATAAAAGAGACATTGTATTCGAACATCAACCAGGCAGCCATTTTACGAACTCCGAGATTCTCTTATCATTAAATCATGACTTTTGTAGAAAAAATTGTTTTTATTATTTAAGATTGCATAAAAATAATAAAATTTACTTCTAAATGATCAATATAATTTAACAGATCTAAAAAGGGAGTGCATTCCAACTGTTTACCGATAGACAGTATGAAATGTTGTTTTAAAAAAATATTCAAAATCGCAAATATACCCGAATAATTGTAGTTTTTAGGCAAAAACTTAAAATAATATATATCTGAAATGCAACTTCGGTAGAATATTAAAATCAATGATTAAATAAAAGAAAATTAGCAAATAAATAAGGAAAGGTTAAGGTTGGTAGAACTTAAAAATAAACAATCTGTCAAGAAGGTTATAAATAAAGTAAGGCAATGTTTGAAGTGTTGTTTATTTAAAAATAACCTTCTGATATACATAATCATTAAAATAAATTAAATAACAGACATGTGACATTCTAAAGACCTGTTTTTAGCATGTCAATAACAATTATACCCTTGTAGTTTTAGAGTTTATCACAAGAACAAATGCAGATGATGCACACTAATGCATAGGTTCCATGAAGAATAAATTGAACACTTTTGGGAAATAACAATTACAAAAACCAACACTAAAATCGATTTACAATGTATTTACATATTAATGATCTAGAAAATGGGAATAAAAGTAAGTTTATTAAAGGTACATGTGTATTTATTTCTAAATAATTTAACCATCATCTGAAAGTCCTTGCTCTATTTGATGGCCAAGTAAAGATAAGTCTTCTTCTTCAGGATCTTCTTCATCTAGAGATGATTCTGAGTTAGAATTGCTACTTTCTCTACTAATGATTCCACTGGCATCTTCTTCCTCATTTTCTGAAAAAGAAATATAACATTTTAACATACTTGATATTACAATGTTAATGATATTTGACAGCCACCATCTCAATGTTTTCTAAATATATTTGACTTACTCGCCTCCCTCATTTAAAACAAAAAATCTATAACTATAACTGTTTCATAAATTTACAGTTTTTAAACCATCTTTTTTTTCTGAATCATTATCTGAAATTCTCTGCAAGTATTAATCAATTATCACTACATAAAAAGTTATAAACTTTATTTACATAAGACATATATGGGCAATACATAATAATTTACAATTAAGCACAAAGAAAACTAATGTTATCATCTTTTTAAAATCCTTTTACTGCACTTCTCTACTACTATCCATTACTGTTCCTAAACAAACATATTCATTTCCAAAATTTGATCAAAAACCTTTGTCCTGGAATAACCATATTTCACGAGACACTAAAAAATCGACCTCGTAGCAGTGATTAGCCATTGCTATTCTCCTATCTACCTCATTATTGATATTTTTTGGGCTCACTAATGAACTCTGATGAAGCCATCAACTCTCTTGATTCCATGATAATTCAACTACCACTGGTTCTTCTTTGCTAATTGAAATGGCTTTTTACGTATGTATTTTGTCTGAGAAGTGTTAATGATGAGGGCAATTCTTGCAGCTGACGACTCTTGTAGAATATACTCTCGCAGAATCCATTATAGCTTTTTTAAGAGAGAAATTAAACATTAGATTAGATATGAGAGAGGGATTTCTCCTCTCTACCTAACTATAGTCAATGCTGTAACCTCCTTTAACAAATCTTGCACTCATTACCATCCATTGCATATGAAGTATGTATTTAATATGTTGGTGTAGCTCTGGATCTCAGTAGATTTAAAAAGATCCATCAGGCTAAGGTTTAAGTCAATGATGAGTGTTGAGTTGTTTCCTATTAATTGGTCCAGCTAACCTTAGTATAGCATCCCTAATAAATTTGTTTTAAAGGGAGTGGATTATCAGACTGCTGATCACCAGTCAGGTGGAGAGGCTGCTTTCTAGCTGCTATCACCCTGACCTGACTAGCTCCTCCATCAAAGACGGTTTCCTAGTAAAGGTGTGTAATATGAGTGAACTTGGGATACCAAATAGTCTAGGAACTCAAAAAACTAAACCATGATAGGTTTCCCAAAAAAATCAAAAGCTTATCAGAGAGATCATCAATTCAAAAACTGCCGAACCTTTTTTTCTCAATGCGTCTTTATGTTTCTTAAAAAACAAAGATTTTTTTTCAAAAGAAAACAGCCTTTTGGAACCTTATACCATGTTGCCCCCATTTTGTTCACTGTTTGAAAAAGGGAGCAGTAGTTTTTCTTACACAAAAATTTATGATCTTTCAGATAAGCATTCGTATTTTGGTAGACCTATCATGAAAAGTTTAGTGCCATGGGCTCCTAGAATAAAAGAAGTGTTAGACCTCAGTGGATATGCACTTCTACTGGACTTGGGGCCAGACTCAAATTAAGGTTCAATAAATAAAAAAACAAAACATATTAACAATTGGTGCTTGCTCAACGTTAATAATGATGTAATGAAATGAAAATAAACTTTGTTTTCATTGGCCATTGCCCCAATACAATTAAGGACAATATAATGGTGGCCTAGTAGTCATAGTTATAATTAATATAAAAACTATAGAAGATAACAGAAACCTAACAATGATAATATTAATGAAAATAATACCAGCAAATTTAGAATTTAAGTAATAGAGAAAATAAGAAAAAAAAAAAAGGGCAATAATCATTAGATGTAAAAATCAGTGCAGGAACAATAAACAGATGAAACTGAAATCTGGATGTGATGGACAGTAGAGAAGATATCTCAGATAGATAAGCTATAATAAAAATAAAAACAAATATTATAACATGAACATTCTTTTATATATATATATATATATATATATATATATATATATATATATATATATATATATATATATATATATATTTATACAGTCCAAAAAGAAAGAATAAACGTAATAGATACAGTTGAAATATCTTGAAATCTCTAAAACAATACATAACCAAAGTATTATTTCAAACTTAATTCCATATAAAAATAATTTAAATGCCATTGCCTGAGTTTATAATGTTAACAACAACAAAACATGTAAACAAATCTTATTAACGTTGTTAATAAATATGGGCTCACAGTATTTATAAATATTTAATATAATTTCTTTAATGTTTATGAAAGACTGTCCAATTCACAACAAAAAGAGACTGTTAGTGTTATTTATTCTTTTAAAATGTGCCAAACAGGATTTAATTAAAAGGCTTAGTGAACCCAAAGGTTCGATGCTGCACCACCAGCCTTTGACCACAAACCTCCCTCAAAACCCAAATCCGCCAGATCGGCTCTGATGCAATCCTTCCTTCCATCTATGTAATGGCTTACCCGACGGTTCAAAACTGATTATTTTTCTTGGGGTTTGATTATTACTAAACCCAATTACTTGACTGAATTATATTAACAGTTCATAGTTCAGGCACAATGGTTAAAATGGGCATGTAAAGTTGTTGGGTTTAGTAGTAACCAAATCCCCCAAAAAATAATCAGTTTGAGGCATCGGGTGAATGACCAGGGAGTAAACCAATACGTAGATGGATGGAAGGATTGCATCAGGGCTGATTTAGGGAATTTGGGTTTTGAGGGAGGTTTGTGGTCAACAGCTGGTGGTGCAGCATCAAACCTTTGGGTTCACTAAGCCTTTTATTATTATCATGTAAGTTTTAATGAAATTTATATAATTTCTCCTTTAATTTTATTAATATAAAATCATTATATAACTAACGTCACAATTATCTTCTGCCCACACTATAAAACTGTTCTTTAGGTGATTAACCTGTCGAAACCCTTCCAACACCTTTTATTACCCTTTCATTATTTTCAACCGTCCCACCTCGTACCCTCTACTTCATGTAGTATGCTTATAGCTCTTGTTGCAAACAGACATTACTTACTTAGTAGTACCTTTAGTGCGTTATCAAAAATCAGTTTTTTGTAAGTTGGTCCATTTTTTGTTTAAAAATGTTTCATGGAATATCTTCCCGTACCAAGCATATCGTGGAGTTGGCAATGCAAAATAAATTGCCTTCCGATTCGGAGTCAGGTGAGGATACAACAGGTAAATAATTTATCAGTTTTTCCAAGTCATTAATAATTTTAATTAGGTTAAAATAACTTAAAAATACACTAAACAATAACAAATTAGCTTCCAGGAATTGTTATGGCAATAGAATAAAGGTAAACTCAACCCAAGGTGATAATTATGTTCACAAGAACCATAGCTATCATAATAATGAGGTAATTTGATTTTACAATGGCATTAAGTATTCCTGGAACAAAATTGTTTGTGGGTTTCACTAGCGGTCCTATGTGCCTGTTGTGGTCCCCTTGGTAAGTTGCTGAGCGGGCCTATGTGCCCGCTGTGGTCGTTAAAGTGTTAATAGGGGTGTCAGAGTGTTTAAGAGACACATTATTTTTGTTATTTTGGAAAAACGATACAGTAAATGATATATTAGTCTTCATAGTTTCTAATTTTACCTGCAATATTAATTAAACTGTTAATGAAGAAAAACAACTATATATTGTTATTACGTCTCTCCTCTAGACATCATTTCTTTTTAAGTTACAAAGTTAATCCAACCATATTTTAAATATCAAATTTTTTTATTAAACAATAGACAAAAATATATAAATAGATATGATTGTGCAGGAATGAATAAAATAAAGATATAGTTTTATCTTACCATCTTCCCCTGAGTCACTGTCAGAGAGCTCTCCAACTTCTTCTGCCATGGCATCCATGTCTTCCTACAATGATAAATCATTATGTTGAAATGAACTAAATTGCATAAATAATACTAAATTTTTGCTGAAAACTACATGTGTTCAAACAAATAAATTATTTTGATACTAGGTTGAATGTACTAAAGCTTAATATTGTTCATTAAACATTTAATTAGAAGTTGCTGACAACAATTGAAAAACTATTTCTTCCTAATTGCATCCCAAGTGAATGGATTGATTTTTCTATTGTACATCTTTCAATAAAGATCTTAGGATGAATACCAGGCACTGTGGTTCAGAATCACCATCTGGCATGCCAAAAACAATTCCTTTTTGAGAAGACAAATTCTTTTGCCGAATATATCTTTTATATTAGAAAGTCTTTTTGGGTCCTAGGAAAATACTCTTATAAATAAGCTTCTGTAAAAATAATTATATTCGAAATATCTATAAACCAATTAAACCCTGATTGTTTATCTGACATGGAAAATTCCTTTTAATAAATTGTTCACTTTTTATTAGGAAATCATTTCATTCCTATATTGGTCTTTAACTTATCTCTATGCAAAAAGTCAGTCTTTATGTGTGAACAATATTGTTTTCTGATTTTATATTTATTACAATTTATTCATAAATATTGATTAATAATTCAATTACACTGTTTCAAAAATTTCTTCTCTCACCCAAAAAATAATTAGTAATTTCACTAAAAAAATATATATTGATAAAAAAATAAATAATCTTTTTTTAAAATTATATAAAATGAATAGAACTAATTTGAAACTGTAAAATTCCTTCAAAGATTCAAAGAGTGATTATTCAGGAATATATGTACAAAATATAGTTAGCTTCCAACGCCTTTTCAAGTTTTTCTATGTAGGAAGTCACATAACCACAACTAATTTTTTTTAACATCATTGGAAGTGAAAGGAACTGGAAAATTCCTTCATGGATTTAAAAGGTGATTATCCAAGAATACATGTACAAAATCTTATTTTCCTCTTTTTGCCTTCAAATAACTCCCTAGTTGTTTTCGAGGTCAGATAAATGATCAGGATTTAATTATTCTATAAATTGTTCGAATATAATCATATTTACAGAAGCTTAAGAGTATTTTTCGAGGACCCAATAAGACTTCCTAACATAAAAGATAGATTTAGCAAAAGAATTTGAGTTTTCCCAAATGAATGATTTTTGGTGCACTATATTGTGATTCTGAACTGTTCCAGGTACGGAAAGGACTTTCATCTTAGTTCAGATGCCAAATTTTGTTTGATTTTTTTTTTTTTAAAACTCATACTTTGCTGACCAGGTAAGAGACTTCCATGCCATCTTTGTCTTGAATTGATTCTTTGATTGATTAAGTTTGAAGGTAAAAACAAATGAGAAAGAACAAAGAATGTGCCTTCTGATAGTTAAATTTTGTATTATAAGTCTTCCACAAACAAAGTTTTAATCTACATGATCAAAAAAAAAAAAGTCTAATACTGAATGATAATAACATATTTCAACTTTTTTTAAGTAGAATTTTTTTAAAGTATTACATATTAAACCAAAATTTGGTAAAAAAAAAAAAAAAAAAAAAAAAAAAAAAAGCATTTATGTTTATGTATTTATACATCTACAGCATTATTTAACAGCTTTTCTCTGGATCAAATTGTCAATCTTAACTTTAACAAGATCTCATCGAGGCTGATCTTAATCTACTTAACTAAAGGTTGACAGTTTTATTCCTACACTAGTCTCAAGAATATTAAATCCATACAACGGCCGAATCATATCTGCAGCCCTAGCTTACACCGGCACCAACTCATAAAATCAGTGATAGGGCAAATCCACACATGCTGTAGCTGCTCCTGCTGATGAAAATAACCGTAACAGTAAGCAAAGAAACTAGAATCCAGTAAAAAAAAATATATTAATCCTGAACAAACTATACTTGCAATCTGTAACAAACAACCTTCTCAATGTTAAAATTTTCCAACGTAGAGTAGTCCAATGGAAGTATTTTAAATTAATAAAACAATCTAATGATTTTTCATTGTAATCAGGGGACCAATATATTAATCCAAGCAAACCAATCAACAATTCTATCATTGAACTGATCTAAAGGCCCCAATGAAATTAATTGAAATTATCAGGAAGATATCATAAAACAAATATTCACTCACTCACTGTTGGCCGCTACAGTCCTTGCAGGACCTGGGCCTCTGCCACCGTTCTTCCCCATGCCTCGCGGTCTCCAGCGAGACTACTCCAGTTTCCTATTCCCATCATTCTTATATCCCCCTCCAAGTCCTTAATCCACTGCCGCCTGGGTCTGCTCCTTTTCTTTTTTCCTCCTGGTGCACCATTTAGCATCATTTTAGGCAGCCTACAGGGCTCCATCCTTTCCACATGCCCTAACCATCTAAGCCTGCTCTTCTTAATAACACAGAAGATATCAGGCTCTCCTTACAATTCAGTTAATTAGTCATTGCTTCTGATTCTCCATCTGTGTTCTTCTTTAACGGCTCCAAAGATCTTTCTAAGGACTCTTTTCTCCTAAACGAGTAGAGCTCTTCTGTTTTCCTTGGTTAGAGTCCACGTTTCACTGCCATACATTGCTACTGGCCTAATTATTGTTTTGTATAACAAAAGCTTTGCCTTCTTGGAGAGACTTTTTGCAGAGCACAGAAACATCTGGTTCCAGCTACCATTCTGCCCTTAATTTCAACTTCTAAATTATTGTTCTCCGTCACAACTCCTCCAAGGTACTTAAATGTGCTGCAGCTGTTAAACGTGTTTTTCCCCACATCCACAATATCTCTTCTCTCTCTGGTCTGTCTAGAGGTTTTCATATACTTAGTCTTTTCATGATTTATTTTCAGTCCCAAATCTTGTGCTGCTCTCTTGAATTCTTCTACAGCACCGGCCAGTGCTGTTTTGGTTCTTCCTGTGATGACTACATCATCAGCATAAGCCATGTGTTGTGTGAGCCTATTGTAAATGGTGCCACCCGGGTTTGTTCTTATATTTCTAATGGCAACTTCTAGGGCGAGGTTGAATAGTACCGGTGATAATGGGTCTCCTTGTCTTAATCCACTGTTAACCTTAAAGCTATTTGAGATACCAACTCAGATTTTAATTTTACAACTTGTCCTTTCAAGGGTCAACTTTGTCAATCTTATTAGCTAGCTAGGTATCCCCCAATGTCTGCAATGCCTTTAATAATTTCCCTATTAGCTAACTTAAAATGAAGTTTAAAAATTGATAGAATTCATAAATTAAACTTTTTTTCCCCTCCAAATATATATGTTAAGGATACGCAAGTTAAATAAACATATTTTTTTTAAAACAGCTTACCCGTTGATGACTTCTTTCTTTTATTATACCATAATGGAAGAGAGCACGAATTAGTAGGGGAATAATATTGAAACTAAAAAAAGAATCCTTATATTATCAAGAGGATAATTAAAATTTGTTAACCACTAACAATACTTTCTACATTTAGGATACATTAAAAAAAATTATTATTCCAGAATAAAATTATAGTAATAATAAAAAAAAAAATTAATAAATCGATATTCAGAAAGAAAAAAAAAAAAAAAAAAAAAAAAAAAAAATCTTAAAAGGGAATACAACCACAAATATTTAATCTTTGTTTTCTTCACCTGTAGTAAACTAATTAAGAATTCGTTAAGGTAAAGATTGAACTGCTAAAGATATCACCCAAAAAGAAAATGAAAAAAATTACAGGAAATATCATGAATTCATTAATTAAAAAAATCTGGAGATTAAAAAAAAAAAAAATACTAGTGAATTAACAGATAAAAGAAAATTAATATGATGATGTATACTGATAAGGGGTCACACTATACAGACCACAAAAAAGTTTAACAATAAGTTAAAATTTAATAAAACAAAACCCATGACTCAATGAGAAAAATTGAGTGAGAAGGTAAACTAGGTGTCAAGGCAAAACCGACAATTAATTATATCATTGCAAATTAAAAAAAAAAGACTGAATTATTAATCTATTGAACTCTAGTAATGAGTAGACATAGTTTGGTGAGGGCAAAAAATATAGCTGTATTTCATATAATATAATCATAATAATTTTTTTTAGGGATGCTTAAACTGAATTTCGTATCTTTGCCCTGTTAAAAAAATTGTTTAAAATATACGAGGAAGTGGTAGTTTTTCTTTCAAATAAAAAAATTCAACACCTCAAAGAACAAAAAAGAAAATTGAGAAAACAATGTCTATATTGTTTCCAGTTACAACACTACAACTTCATAAATAGTTGAATTGACAATAAAAATTATAAGAAAAGTTTGTAGAAAAATTAATATATAATTTTTAAATCATTTTTATCATAAAAATGAGATGTTTTAGCTTTGGGATTGTGATATCTTTTGTGTAATTTTTATTATTACGTCTGAAGAAGTAAAATAATTATGATCTCATTAATATTCTTTTGTTAGGCGTAGAGAGGTGGCAACCCCATCATCCGGTATTAAATCACAGTAAGCCATTGTCCCTCTAAGTAGGGGGAATATCTACACTGATTACACAGCACACATCAAAATGCCCTCGCACTACAAAGGTCACCTACAGTACTACACACCCGAGGATCACGTTCTCTAGGTAGCCGCCTATGGATGGGAGAGCGAGTAAGAGGGCTCTGAGGAGGCAGCCAATCCATTTGAATTGCGGGCTATGAGGGCTAATCACCCTATCCCTTAAATTCAATTCATTGGAACTCCAAAGAAAGAAAAGCAGGAGTGATCAATAGGAAACAAAATAAACAAAGAAGACTGGCAGCTGAGGCCCTGACTCTTCTCGAGTTGTAGTGCCATCAAAGAAAAAGATCTCTTATCCATTTTTTTTTGGGAGCTCAAGTTTTTAGAAGTTGAAAATTGGAACCAGCACCATAAAAAAACAAAAATCAACTGAAAAAAAGTCTATATTTTTATTCTGGATTCACTCATTCTTTTTTCAAACAACAGAACAATTCCCTAGAATATCGTACATAAACAGACAGATATGGTGAACTAACACATTATTGTCTTCAAGTTTTTTACTATGAAAAAAGTCAAAACAGTCAATTACTAATGATACCAATAGAAGCCTCTAAATATCTCAGCCACATCAAATAACAATAATTAACCTTGGAAAATAATACATTATCAAATGGGAGTATGAAAAAAGAATATAAGTTCAAATTTTCAATTGAACACCCTTAGATATTTCATATTCCTGTACAATAAAGAACAGTTCTAAATTATATATACTAATTGTAAGATTATTCTTCGTGTTCTTTCTTTTGTTTTTATAAAACATAAATTTTGATTCCATTAATACAACCTATCATTGAATCCTCAAACAAAAAGAAATCAATCAAGATACAAAAAGAAATCAATCAAGATAAGTTCTATTCATTATGTATGTATGTAAGAGCTATTTAAATCTCTGTGGAAAACGAACTTGGAATGTAAATAATTGAATGATTACAATAAAATATACCTGCGAAAGAGTAATGAGACTCGTAGGAACACCTTTTGCACCTGTCCGACAGAACTGAGGAGGTAATGGCCCAAAATCTGCTCCTATGTCATAGAGTCGTTCATCAACTTTTTCCCACCTGAATTCAAAAACAAAAATCATACCCCACACTTAATAAATAAATTAATTTAACTTAAAAAAATAATAATAGAATAACAATACTTTATATTCTCAACAGCCTATCATTAGAAGAAAAAAAAATAACAGCATTATTTTTATTTTTAGAATTAAATATGGTGAAAAAAAATAAGAAACAAAAGAATGACCTCAGAAAGGATAAGGGGCTAGTTGGAACCAGACGTAACATGTTAATGTATTAAAATTTTGCCATTTCTAATGCAACAACAGTAAGAATGATGAAACTGCAAGATTTGGCTAAACAGAACATATTATTTTTAATCATACAGCTCTCATATTTAGAATTTCCAGTCTGAATTATTTTTTTTACTATTCTTATATATTTTGGTCTATCATAGCTCATCAGTCTATGACAGCTAACCTGCCATATTCATCTAAGTAAAAAGACAAAGTGAATCAGTTGATATATGCTGATACCCAAAATAATCATTGTCCATAAATTTTTCATTAACCTCATCAGAACATAAATTTATCTACAGACTCAGAACAGTGTGTAATATATTATACAGTTGAGACCCGCTGATCCAAATCCTTATGAGTCTTTCATTGATCATAAACAGAGTACTTAGATCTAGATATACCCTTCACAGGGAGGAGGGTAGTTCAGTTGGTGAAGGCACAACATTTTAATGTCTATTATTGCAGCCATGTGTCGATTTCAGGGTTTGGATACCCTCCTGTGGATACATTTGAAATGGGAAAACAACTTAGTTGTTGAGCATGATTGTAGACCATATAACCTCTAAGTACAACTGTAGAATTCGAAACAATTCTTTCTTATCAAGTATTGTATCATAGCGTTATCCTAGCAACTGGATAGACCAAAAATTTTTGGTCCATTTATTTGATGGAATTAATTCCCTGCCCTCACCCTCTCGTCCTAGAAAACCCTGTTTGCTGAAACCACGAGGAAGAGAAGGGAGGAAAAAAATAATGAACCAAGGATGCAGCAGTAAAGGTTAATTACTTTTTTTCTTGTTAACTTTAAGAAGTATTGAAAATAAAATTAAGCTGAAGGTAAAAGTGCTACTACAACAGTATATATATACATAAAAATAAAACTAAAATCAACAAACATAAAAGATAGCGTAGAGCAACATTAAACTGAAGTATTAATGACTCACCTATGAGAGCAAGTCAAGAGCCAATGAGGATTTACTACTTTAATACCTTTCATTTTCTTAGCTTGGTGTACCTATAAAATAAAAAATAACACAATAATAAAAATTAAACAATACAACATTTAGTATAAAAACACACACATACTGCACAACAAATTATAATTTAAATATTCTGTCAAGGATATACAGTGAATGGTTAATTCAATAATAAATATGATTTTGGATAATTATAGTAACTATGTTTAATTGAGTTTTTGTGAAATATTAGCTTAGTATTAAGAATATATGATAAATCATAAAGATAGCCTTTGGTAAATAAAGTTTTTATATTCAATGAGTAATATTCAATATAAACCAATGTTATCAATTTAAATTTTAATATTGATTTAAAAATATATTTCTTAATATGTACCTTTCTCTAATTTATTGTCGATAAAAAAAAAAAAAAAAAAAAAAAAAAAAAAAAAAAAAAAATATATATATATATATATATATATATATATATATATATATATATATATATATATATATATATATATATATATATATATATATATATATATATATATATATATAACAAAATTTTAAATACGGCATAGGTTTGTTGACCGTGTATCAAAATTGATGAGGATAGTTTAGGGTGCAGCATAAATACACAGCATTATATTTTTATAAGGCAAACTTTGTAAGCATGTAATACTTATGGTATTTCTATCTTCTCCACAATATAAAAATGTATACAATAATACTAAATGACCATTTATAATTATGATGCAATACAATCAGACCAAAAAATAGGTTTTGTAGCATTAAATCATGTAGCTTTCAATTTTTTTTAAGATGGGGTAAAAGGAAGGTTCTTCAAATATTGCTTAATAAAGTCCGATCTGTTTCAATCATAATGGGAGTTGAAAATGGCTAAAAGTGACAAGTGAATTATTTGACTATCATGTAATATTCAATAGTTTTGCAATGTTCTTGTGATATAAGTAGAAAAACAAACAAAAAGTTCAATGGCACATGTAACCTAACCAATAATTGTAGATTATGCACTACTAATTTTGAGTAGAGGTATAATAACCTACTTACTTCCACAAAATACAATGATATTTCAAAAATCAACAAAACAGTAACAGTAACTCATAATTTTCTGAAAAGAAAATATAAAAATATATCCACAATTACAATTACTAAATACAAGGAAAAGTAATTATATTATCACCTTAGCAGTCCCTTTTCCAGCTGCAATGAGATGTGTAGTAGACGGTTGCAATGTTGCAGATATTTTTGCTCCCAGCCTAATAGCTACTAGAGCAGGTTCAGATTCCTCCAGTTTCGTACGTAATGGTATTAGACCAGAGAAAGCAAGTTCACAACCTTTTAAGACACTTGACCTCAGGTGTTCTATGACCCACTTAACTTCCGCAACACCTTCCATTTTCTAGAACACTTACATTGTTTACAAAACAAGAAAAATCCTCTCACTGAGATGAAATGCAAAGTAAAAAGGCTAGAATTAATATGATTAGATTTCAATTCAAACTAATGTTTAATCAAAGTAAGAAAATAAAATCTAATTTCTAATGAAATAGTCAGAAAAATAAATAAATTATACAAACTACTGAAATTATTTTAGATAATCATTTAGATCATTAAAATTTGGTAGAAAAAATAATAAAATTTAAGATAAAATCGGAAGTATCATCCCAAACATATAAGAAAATAAAAGAAAAATTAGAACAAACAAGAATTAATATAATCCAAATTTAAAAAATGGTACCCAAACCCTAAACGTCTGGATTTAAAAAAAAGAAAAAGATTAACTACATCTTCTGAAGAATCAGGTGAGGGGATATCTCACATTAAGGCATAGTGAACTCTTAGCTCCAGGCTAAATATCAAGCGACAGATTCTTCATTAACACCTATTACCTCAATCTGCACAATTTTTGATAAGTCAGAAAAACCAAACAAAAAAAAATTACAGAATTTCAAATGGCAAACCTAATAAGAGTGCTTTATAAACTGCACTTTCCAATTACCCATTTACGGATTCATTGATATGTTGTTATTAAAATAAATAAATATGAATATTTTCTAGTTATAACTTTAAGAAATACAACATAATTAAATTCTTACAAAAAAAAAGTGATATCTTCTAGTTTTACTATAATAACCTGCTACCAGTAATATTTTAAGAAGCAACTAGGAACAATTATGCTTATTCAACTACAAGCAAATTATAAAATTTTATTAATTTTAAGTCCTTAGGAGAAAGCAAGCAAAATTAAAAAAGTGAATAAAAGCATATTATTCCTTAAAATAATCAAGTTTTTTAAAGGATACAGTAGCAGCAACTGTTAGGATAGTAATAAAAATAAAGATAAAAAAAGTGAGTGATAACTAAATGCAAAATAATGAAGATTTGGTGATTAAAATGAAAATGAACTCATCACAACATATGCAGTTTTCAGGTAAAATACTCTAAAACTATCTTAAATACCCTTCAATTCTATAAATCAGCACCCATTTGTTTACAGCAAGAGGACTTGTCTAACAACTCTACTAAATACTGAAAAAGTTATTCAGATAGTATAAAAAAATCATTCTTTAATTTAAAAGACTTTTCAATGAGTATTCTCCAATTTATAACTGATGGAAGCGTATGGTCATTTAAATTTATAACGCTTTAACTGCATGTTCAAATGCAATAGATGTTTTTTTTAGAATACCTAACAAAATAGAACATAGAACACATAAGTTATTCCAACTAAAAATTTAGAAATAAATAAATAAAATAGATGTTAAAAAAATAAACTTTAGAGTTGCTCCATAATAGGAAATAAGTTGAACTATTTTCTTAACTTTTATCAATGATGCAATCCATAGCTTTATTTAAAAATGTCCAGAAGTAGATTTCCTTACTTCTTTTAAGAATAATTTTTAAGTCTAACACTGTAAATAAAAAGTGTAAAATGAAAATGAAATACCTTATCGTAAACACTATAAAATATTTTATGGACTCTTTTTAAGATGCTCGTAAGATATATTAAATAATCATCTTCCTCTTCAACTTCTATGTCATCCACAGGCTCACTGTGTTCTGATTCATCTTCAGGAGGCTTTTCTTTCACTTTGACTCCTATGAATAAATAAAACATGACAGAAAAACTTTTTCCTTCATTGTAAAAAATTGATAAATAAATTAATAACTAACCTGGTGCTAAATAATCAGTTGCCACACCAGTTGAAGGAGTGACACGAGGATCGCTATGAATGTCACCAGTATTTCGAAAAAAATGGTAAGGTTTTACAGGTATAACATTTGGAGAGTAGTCCCACACATCTTCTCTATCATCTATAATACAAACAAGCTCATCTCCACAAGGAAACAATGCTCTGAAAATAATATGAAATAAATAACTATCATATACGTATCCAATCATAATAAAAGAATCAGTGGAGGTATGCATGATAGTAAAGAAGGATCAATATGATCACTAAGTTATGAATTACTTTGATACTTTGAGAGATGTGGTTTTAAGTACCACAAAAATCCCAAATAATTCATCAAATCTTGATCTTAATAGAAAAATCTTTTGATAGATCAAGTTTATAAAAAAATTCAAACCTTGTCGACACTTAATTTTTTTTTGTTTTTGTTTTATAACTCTACATCTTTGATTAATATGCCTTACATTATGGAAAAGCTGATATGTGAGGCATGATGAAGACCTAAAGACCCAATGAAAGAGGGCATTGGTACTTTCTTTTGCAACTTAATTATAAGGAAGCATTTGACAAAATATGCTTATTAGACACTTTTTTTATAATAAAATTTAAATTTTATAATGTTTTGTCATTGTTTCATTTCATTTTTTCACATAAATAGCAATAGTTTGTGTTTTAGATTTGATCCCATACTCACTATATAGAACATACAGTACAACAATGATATCTGGAAATTCAATGCAGGGATTATGACTCCATTAACAAATTCATCATAAACTTAATATTCCTTTAACAATTGTATAATCAACAGAAGAAAGACTCATCTAATTGAGGTTTATAATATATAAATAACATTCATGTATAGATTACTAGCCTTATTACAAATGCCATGGGTTTCTCTGAAACCCCTTTGTGGCAAGTAAATTTTTTATTAACATATAAATAGTTTATTTAGCGAAAATCTCAAAAGGGTTAAAAAAATGCCCTAGTTATCGAGGAAGTCTAGGAAGCAAGTTTCTATTGTAATACATGAAAGATTGTTTCACAAATCAAGTTAAAATCTAATGAATATTTTACTGATGGTGTTCTTGGGCTAAATAAAAGGGTTTCCCTAAATTAAACCTTATTAGAACTTGTTCTTTTTAAGAAAAGATTAGACAATTCAGACGATGTAAATGATTTTGTACAAATTGAAAATCACAAATTCCTTTTCTGTTGCTTCTTCTCTTGAGGCCCAAATAGATTTTTCAGTAAATATTTTTTAATTCTCCTTTATCATTTATCTTACTACATACTAAAAATAAATAAAAGCAGAATTGAAGAAACATAACCAAGTAAAATTACTTATTTAAATAAATAAATTACTAGTAAAAAGTTTGACACATTCATTTATAATAGAAATATATTATACTTATATTTATAAGTTACAAAATATTAACTTACTTCAAATTAGCATGTTTAGAATTATAATGAAGACATTCATCTCTCGATAGTATTCTGTTAGAAAAAAGTCTGGCTTCTTTGTCTAAAATATGAGCAACCATATGGGCATAGGGACGAACACCAAATGTACAAATATGCAGTTCAAAATACCTAAATATGAAATTAAATTAGAATTGAAACAATATCAATAGTTTTATCACCATTTATTAAAGAAATCCAAAGAGGAAATTGGTTTTAACAATCAAGCTAATGGTGAAAAAAAAAAAAAAAAAAAAAAAAAGTATATACCATGAGGTTACAAATGAAACGCACTAAGTGAAAGTTTCTGGCTTTTCAAAAGGCTTAATTGCTGAATGCGATAACATAACTTCGAAAAAAATAAATCCAAATATGACGTAGGTTTAATGTATAAAATAAATCAATGTATATTATAAAGATATAGTGTGTTTATTTAGTAAAAAAATCATTTGTGGACAGAAAAACAGAAAACTAAGTCAATTATTAAGTCTTGTAACTCCTCTCATATGCAAATTGTTTTATAGTGGTAGGAATACTATATGTCCAAAATCTAATAAAGCGTTCCTCTAATTAATAAATTCTTAACATATAAATAAAGAACGTTTACAGAATTATTAATCACAAAATGGTGTTAGGAGTTAACAACAAAAGTAATACAGCGGACACTCAAATATCATTTAATTTATTTATTAAATAAATTTAGAAGATCTAGCTTATTAGTTTCATAATTTACTATGTGAACCCAATGTTGTTAATCAAAAAATTAACATTTTTATCTCCTAGAAATTATATATATTAGCTAATGCATGAATTACTGAAAATAGAAGATATGAAACCTAAGAAATAGTTATAACACTAAAGAATAAAACCACTTTAACAATTAATTTCTACTTTGTTTTAAAATAGAGGAAAATACATTTTATTAATTTAACTGAAAAACATTATTAAACTATTACTTTGACATTTCTTCTAAAAACGTTTGTGTACCAGGTCTCAAACGTGTATGATACCAGGGATTTCCAGATCCAAATAACTGAAAATGATGGACATCCTAGAAAAAATATTAATTATAATGATTTAAGTCTAAATCATTTTCCATTTTAAATTTTAAATCAAATCAACTGAATAGTAGCTATAACTTATAAATACATATTTAAAAAAATTATTGATTATGAGATTTTTATAAATTTTATTTTCAAAATATTAAAAACAAACTGATAATGCTAATAAACAATAAAAATATTTTATGTTCATAAAATGAAATAAGAAAAACTGTAAATACCTTCATGTTATTTGGAATATTATCGTGAGTTGTGTGAATCAGTGTCTGATCAAGATCGACTAAAAGTACAAGCTTCCTATCTTTTAAAAGTCTTGTAGTATCAGCACGACCAATTATTTGAGCTTGCTAGAATAGAATTTTAGGTTGAAATTCAAAGAAACAGTTTTCACAAGGTAAGAACTAACAAAAATAGTAAAAACAATATACTACCTCATGACTGACTTTCAAACTTGGAATGCTATGGACCATCGGAATTGTAGCTTGAGATTGATTCTTGCCATCTTTTTGCAAATCAGCCCCACACTCCGCACATAAGTCATTAACAACAGTGGGGTGAGAACAACCCTTGCCTAATATAAGCAATGGCTCCCTATTAAATATATAAATAAAAATTAACGACCAATATATGATGATAAATCAACAACTGAGGCTACAAAGCAATGAATACTAGCACTGATAATTCAAGTTCTCTATATTATTAATAATGTTAAAGATGAATTATAAGGCAGAAAAAATCCTACACTACCCAGGATTAATTAAGGTGCCCTCCTTTGCAAGTAATTTAGAAACGGTTCCAACATGTTTGGATTTGAACTTATGGGTTTTGTCTCCTTCTTCATAAATGAGAAGTACTCTCCCATCATAAACAATAGTTCCTTCATTAACTTTCCATTTAGATAATTTTACAGTTTTGTCCAAGCACAGATCCACAACACAAGTGTCTGACATGACCTAACATTGATAAACAACGAACTCAATTTTTGAATTTAACGCCAAAGCATGGAAATCCTCTTATTTATAACCTTCCATGACCTGTTACCACCTTCCTTGATCTAAGATTAAGATAACAAACTTATGATTATTTTAGGTTATTGATAAAAACAAGTTAAAATAAAAATTAATGAATGAATTTATAGTTTACATATGATAGACAACTAAATGATTAAAACAATTAAATTAAAATTTAACATATAGTCCAGTCAAATAAGGATTTCACCTCGGAATGTAAGCAATGAAGCTGAATTTTTGCATGTACCTTTGTTATTGCCTTATAAATAACGGGTAAAAAGTCATCAACCTCAGCGTGTTAGCATAATTAGATATCAAAGGTCAAATGTCACAAAAATCAATATTTTTTTTAAATATCTCGATTTCTATGTCTCGGACGTCAATCAAGAAAGTAACGAAACTTGTAGATAACAATATTCTTTATAATTTTGGTCCTATTTGTTTTTGTTTTAGGATTAACTGTTTTCGAGATGTAGCGCGGAGGAGGAGAAGCGGATACCGGTTCAGACAAGCATTTGGTTCAAGTGCCTTCCACAATCGTTTCTCAGAAAAAACGTCGAAATCAAAGTTGTAGAGCATTAAATTTTATATATACGTTTTTGGCACGTCGAAAATATTTGACGAAAAGTGAGGTAACAATTTTTTTTCTCTCGATATTATCGATTTATAATAACGTATATCTCGAAAACCGTTGATAGTTGGACATATATATATATATATATATATATATATATATATATATATATATATATTGATTTGTAGCATATGTTTCCAGAGTCTATCGTTTTCAAGATAGAATTGAAAAACCTAAACATGGAAACTTCTTCTATTCCCGCATCGTATACTGGGAAATCTCGTACCCCCAGGGTCGGGATACTTCAAGTATCTTTACCTTCTAACTACTCCTAATGGTATGTTCTAAGTAGTAGCTTGATAAAATAACTAGGAAACCGTTACTTTTAGCACATTTTAAATTCTATGCGTCATTAAAGCGAACCGAATTTCCAACAAATTGGTTTTATTTATTTTTTTCTCAGATCAATAGTTTAAGAACTGGGGGGAAGAAAAAATTGAAGAGTTTTGCTAACTTGAGATAAGTCGCTCTACTCCGCGAAAACACGTTGGCATACTTTTATCTTTAACTCAGAAACTAATCGTTCAATCCTAAATATATTTTTACCATATGAAAGCTAGTTAAATTTATTATAAGAACCTGAATATTAAATTTTGATTAGGTCCCGTAAAATACCCACGGCATTTTTGCAAAATATGATGATTAATGACACTTTCAGCGTGCTGGCTTCTGTGTACTGCGGGACTTAATCAAAATTTCATATAGGTGGTCTGATAGTAAATATGGCATGCCTCTCATGCCAGAACCTTCTCCTTGTTTTACAGCCATCTCATTCTCATTCGCTGGTTGTCATTTTATGTATATACCAGTTTTGAATTAAAATAAATAAAGGGAAAAAAATAATGATATCCTGTTTCTTTTTAATTATATTTTAGTAAAGAATTTTTTCATTTAAGTACAAAAGGTACTCTCATACACAGGATTTGTTTAATAATCATAAAAACTTGAATTACTGAACAAAATTTATGCTTAGTAATTGAGTTGACTAATCACTTCTTACCAAGCCATTTCATTGGCAAATTTGAAGATAACTCTTTCTATTGAAGTGCTCATAGTGCAAGAACTATTGACCAAAATAAGTCAAAGGCTATCAGATTATATTGCTCTCCAAAATAAATTCGACTTTTTTCGTTTATTAACGCAACATACCGTTAAAAAATAGCTAATATATATTATATCCCAGTATGATATTCGGAGGCCATTTTCATTCCTTTAAAAAATAATAAATAAATTGAGAAAAAAAAAAATCAAGTTATTTTTAAGTTTTCTAGTTCAGTAGAACAAAATCGAGAGTACTCATGAGACTCTAAACACAAATGGAGTTGCATATTCCTGCTTACAGACTCAGTCTTCAGTCTCCCGTTGGTGTTGGAAGAGTTTTCGAGGTGTCGGAGACTTGAATGTTGCGATTTGGAATAAAAATGAGGGATAAAAGAAAGTTGGCAAACAATAAAATCACGGAGTTGATTCATCAGTATGAGGAAAAAGAGTTTTTGTAGAACGTCACTACAAACATACATTTTACAGGAATTGTAATAACGAATGAGTTGGAAGAGTGAATGATGAAATTTTAGTACTGACTGAATCAAATATTATTTTAAACAACCGAGCTGTCCATGTAAATCATAAACTGGTGTAAAATACGATCGATGGAAAGGTAACACAGGCAGTTACAAACACGTCATCAATGTCGGTATGCCCATGCTGTGCAAAACCATCTGAAATGAACAATCTAGAAATTATACGGAGCACTCTACTTCTGAAGAAGCAATTAAAATTGGTCTTTTAACAATGCATGCAGGAGCCATGTTCACGGAATGTATATTGCACATCCCGTATAGCCATTCATTTGAAAAATTGAGAGTAGACAATACACACAATAAAAAAAAAGAAGCAGCGAAAAGGATAACGATACATAAATATAAAGGATACATTTAAGAGATTGCTGGGTTTGGATGTGAACGTTGTTAAACAAGGTAAGCGGACGACAAATGATGGGAATACGTCTCGAAGATTTTTCCGATATCCATATAATACAGCAGAAATCATTGGCGTAAATAAAGATTTAATTAATTGGTTTGGCTTCATATTGAATATAATAAACTGATACTGCCCAACTATATGTCGTTCTATAATTGGTATTATGTGCCAATTATAAGTTCATAAAATTTAAAATTCTGTGCCACAAAAACCATTATTGCTTCAGCGGTTTTGCCCATTGGAATGCTGACGGAGGAGGCACAGTAGGTGCGCAATAAATATAATAATCGATATCGTGTAGACTATTCAAGAAAATACTTCAGAATAGCTACCAACAAAGATGTTTACCATATGCTATTGGTTTCTTCCGATCCATACATAAATATGATTCGAACGGAAACTTAACACAAAATTACTTCTTGATTCTTGTGATAGTGTCAAACGTTTATTATTGCAGAACAAATTAAAAAAATCATAATATTTAATGTCGTTAATTTTACGTTTTTTTTACTTGCTTTAACACAAATTTTATATGTATTTTAATCAAATAAACTGCTTAAATTCTGGACTATTTTCACTTCAATGCCCTGGAAATTTGTAACTTGACAATTTCAATACAATTTAGTATCGAACAACAACTTAATACAGGTGTAGCGAAGATCGGGTTGGAGATCAAAATGTTTCAAGGATTTTTAACCCTTTTATTATACCATGTACCTAAACTTAAGGTTTCATTATATTATTATATGCCTGCAATGAATTCCAGACGAAACTTTGTCAAGTAAATCCATTTGTAGGACCCTTAGGTCTCAGGAAGACGTATTGCAAATTAACTATTTGGAAAGAGCATGGTGTCATGTGCTTGGGCCGACGGAATATACATTTGTTTCGACTATTCCGGGTAATAAAATTTCAATCACATGACTAAAATAAATAAAATATGTTATAAATATTGGGCCGCATATTATTATAACGATCATCTTGCCCTTAAAAAATAACCATTATATTCCATTTGTAAACGATAGATTCCAGTTGTGTTATAGCTCCCGCTGTATACAGACGTATTATAACCTAGTGCGCTACATAGTAAATCGTTTTCAAACTTTAAAACAGTAATTAATACTTCAGAATTCTTTTCGGTGTGTAAATCGAAGTGAATTTTAATATCATTGAACTTAGTCGCAATAAGAATGCCCCATCAGGGAATATAGCAAATATGGAAGACGCTATTCCAAGCACTTCAAAATCAAAAGAAGATACTGCCGCTCCTAAACGCAAAAGAGGTGAGTACACTATCTATAATGTACCTATCAAAAATGCGTACTCTATATTCTCGGACGAAGAAGATGAAGAAGGATATATATAATAAGTGAAAATAATGTTTCAAAAATTAAATTTCCACCAGTGGTAGCCAATACTACATTTGAAGACCACAAACACATTTTGGACTATTTAAAAACGAAATTAACTAAGGTAAATATAAAGTATGCTAGAAATAAAACCATATTTTATGTGCAAAATAATGAAGATTTTGTGAAAATTAAAAATGAACTGATATCTTTGAAGATAACTTTTAATAGTTACACGCCAAAACACGAAGTTAAGCCAAAAGTTGTACTTAAAGGCATGCCCCCCGAATATCCAACCGAGGACATTTTAATTGATCTAAAAAACCAGGGTTTAGAAATCCATAAAATGTTACAAATGATAAAAAAAAACAGACGGAATAGAAATTAAACTACCTTTATCTATTGTTATATTAGAAAATAAACAACAGCTGGCAAAATTAAAAAATATAAAATACTGCGAAAGCGTCCATATCACATGGGAAAAATAAAACAGTAAAAAATCGTTAACTCAATGTTATCTCTGCCAAGAGTTTAATCAAGTGGCGAGAAATTGCTTTAAAAAACCGAAATGTTTAAAATGTTCAGAAGAACATTTATCAAAAGATTGTCCAAATATCCTAGCAGACGGATTTAAACCAAAATGCAGTAACTGCTAAGAAGAACATTTAGCCAATTATGAAAAATGCCCCAAACTGATTAGAAATCTACAAATTCAACAGAGTAAACAGAGGCCTAGGTTAAACCCCTCCGACCGAATTATTTACAAAGCGAAGCCTACTGAATACCCAGCCCTACCAAAATCAGATACTAAATGGTTTGAAAAAACGTTTGTAAACCAAAATGAACCAAAAAAGAATAATAACGAACCTTCTATTATGGAATGTTTCAAAGAAATCAAGAATATGTTCTCTATGTTTAATCTTAATGACATATTAACCAAATTTAAAAGTATTGTATCAGATGTAAAAAACGCTGAAGACAGCATGTCAAAAATGTTTATAATAATAGAAGGTCTGTTATCATTCTTCGATTAATGGTTAATTTTAAAATAATCCATAACAATAAGAGTATATCCCATATCCAATGTTTATTATATTCCAATGTACTATATAACCGATTTAATATTGTATATAACATAAGATATATAGTGTACTTTAAAATAATAATCTATATGGAATTACCTGTAAGAATAATCATAACATCACAATATAAAAGGACAACTATACAATATCCTATATACATGTATAATAATAAACCATTTTCTTATATACAAACAACACCACCAACTGACAAACATCCTGAATTATTAAAGCTCAAACAAGTTTTATCAGAGTCCCGTTCTTCAATTTATCTTACAAATAAATTACATTCGTACCAATATCACACGAAAAATATGTTAATCCGTTTAAAAAACATTTATCGCTTATTAATACTTTTTAATAGTTTATTATACTTATTAATAATTTCAATCGTAACAAAAAATGACTGTTAGCAGTTATAAATTAAATATAATGATGTGGAATGCCCAATATTAATAATTACAATCGTAACAAAAAATGACTGTTAGCAGTTATAAATTAAATATAATGATGTGGAATGCCCAAACATTAAAAGGCCATGAAATAGAATTCAAACAATTTCTATTCGATAATAATCCTGACATAATATCTGTTTGTGAGACTCGGCTGGCTGCGGGTGATAGATTTTCGATTCCTGGCTACAAAGTGTACCGGAAGGACAGAAACAGGCAGGGCGGTGGTGTCATGATACTTGCCCGCTCGGACCTTAGTCACACTCTTCTCCCGGTAGAGGGCCTCCTGCACGCAGAAGCCATCGCCATTCATTTTAGGCTCAATAATAATATTACTACAGCTGTCGCCACCTATATCCCCCCTAATAGATTATGTGTGCACCAGACCTAATCAAATTAATTAATATTAGTCAAAACTTGATTATCTTTGGCGACTTAAACGCTAAAAATAAACAATGGAATTGTCACAATAGCAACAAAAATGGAAAAACTCTTCTAAACATTATTTAAAGATTCAATATAGAACTACATAGTCCCATGGAACCGACACATATACCCTCTCAAAAACGCTATAAACCTAGTATTATAGATCTGGCCCTCACTAAAAATATACGAAATATTTCGCACCTTGTCTCCCTGCTGTGTCTTTCTTCGGACCACAACCCTGTGATTTTCAGGGTAAATGCACAAATTCATAAAAACCTATCTTCCCCAAAAATGAACTTTAAAAATGCCAACTGGTTTATTTTTAGACAAATTATCGACAATGAACTAGAAATAAACCCCAAAATAACAACTCCCACGGATTTAGAAACAAACATAAATAAATTTAATACATTAGTCTCTTCAGCAATGTCAATTACCGTTCCTAAAATATCCCATCTAGTTCAAGAAAAATTACCAGCACACTTAAAATTGCTTATCAAATTAAAAAATATAATTAGAAAAAAATATCAATCCTCTTCAAGCCTAACTTATAAAATATTAGTCAAAAGACTGAATTCGTACGTTAAAAATAAATTGAATATCTGGAAAAATCAAAAATGGACCCAAACCCTCAACAATATAAAGCCAGGAGATAAATCTCTGTGGAAATTTGACCGTAACTTTACAAATCGCTCTCAATTCATCCCACCTCTTAAAATACCTGATGGGTTCGCCTACTCGGATAAGGAAAAGGCAGCACTACTGGCTAAAAATTTTGTTTCTACCACTCAAATTACCAAAGACTTTGGCTCACCACATCACAATCGCGAAGTAAACAAAACTGTAAAAATGTATCTTCAGAAAAAGGTGCCCCTTAACTTTTCTTCCGTATCACCAAAACAAATTACCAATATTATTAAACATCTTAAAACAAAAAAAGCTCCGGGTGAAGACAACATACCTCCAATAGTCAAAAAAATCTTAGCAGAAAAGCAATAATATTCTTAACCAAAATTTTCAATTCCATATTCCGCCTTCGTCACTTTCCTACTTCCTGGAAAACAGCAAAAACAATCCCAATTCCCAAACCCAATAAAGACTCAGCGTTAGTCATAAACTATAGACCAATCAGCCTTCTCAACATTCTTTCAAAAATATTTGAAAAAAAACTCTTGAAGAGGTTAAATAGTTTCATATCTCTAAACAATATTATAATTAGTGAGCAATTCGGATTCAGAAACCATCATTCCACAGTAGCACAGTTAGCAAGATTAACAGATTATATTACGGCAGGGTTTAACGAAAAGAAACATACAGGGATGATCTTACTGGACATAGAAAAAGCGTTTGATACAATATGGCACAACGGTTTATTATACAAACTTATTACCTATCGGTTCCCTCCCTACATCGTACATACTATCCATTCATTTCTTTCCAATAGATCCTTTATATATTACAGTTAACAATTGCACTTCTCCCAAATACCCCTTATCAGCAGGTCTTCCTCAAGGATCCTGTCTTTCACCAACGCTATTTAATATCTACATATCCGACCTACCTTCTCTCCCTTCAGTTGAAAGATCATTATATGCCGATGACACGGCGATTTACACAAGTTCCTTCAGGATAGACACAATAGAAAACAGATTAAAATCATTGTACTTCAGATTTAATAAATATTATAAAAAATGGAAAATAAAAATAAACGAACAAAAAACAACTGCAATCATTTTTACAAAAAAAAAGGCCCAACATACCAAAACATATCAATCTAAAAAATATTCAAATCCCTTGGACTCAAACTGTTACCTACCTTGGTTTGGAACTAGATAAACGATTGACATTCACACCTCATATAAATGACAAAGCCAAAAAACTCTTAAGTACTATGGCTCCGTTTTTCAGAAGAAAATCCCCTCTATCGATCAAAAACAAAATCATTCTGTATAAATCAGACATAAGACCATTACTGACGTACGCCTCTCCCGTATGGAGCTACACCTGTGATTCAAACTATAAAAAAATTGAAAGGGTGCAAAACCGATGCATGAGAATAATAAACGACTACCCCAGATACACAAAAATAACCGACATGCTACTCGAATTAGATTTTCAAACTATTAAACAATTTATTCACACACAGACCAGAAACTTTTTCAACTCCACAAACAATTCAGGAAATCCCATAATTCAAACAATAGGCAATTATAACAAGAAATCCTTAAGAAGATACATACACAAACGTACAAACCACATACTACTATAACAATATTTTGCTAATAAGACATCCAAAAGTTATTGCCTCGGCTTGAAATTAAATTTATTGGAACACAAATTATATATAAGTTAATTATCCAAAATGTTGATTAACTTATTGTACAAAAAAGTTAATAAATTATGCATTTTAGTTTAGTAAATATTATTATGTAGGTATTTGCTTTTATCAATCTCTTTTTTTCTTCTAATTTTGTAGGTTTTTTAGTATTTTTCCTACTGTTAAAATAAATGCATTCCAAATTATACCCATTTTAGCTAAGCTCAGCTGTCAATGTAGAGTAAATTGTTTTATACCAAAACATGTAACAATGTTTAATAAGTGAAATTGTAGACTGTTTAATCATTTGAATAAAACTTTTATTTAAAAAAAAAAAACAACCAATGTCGTAAAACACACGATTTTGGAGTATTTTTAAGAATATCTCAAAAACTGTTGGTCCGATCGGCTCCCAACCAGATTCAATCGATTCAGGAGTGTATTTTACATGAGGGTTAACAGCAACTGAAAACATAAGAAATACATGTTGGTAGATTTAGAGTTTTTCCGCCAAATTAGCTACTCTGGACCACTGCGGCCAAAAGAGTACGACAAACGTATTTTCTACAACTTTTCCTAAAACAAATAAAATCGTTAAAACAAAAAATAAATAAATAAAAAATAAAAATAGAATCCTTACGGACGAAAACTAAATATACAGGGTGTCCTGAATTTAAATGGCAAAACCTCAGGAACTTATAGGGGACCGAAAAACTAAGACAAAAAGTCCTTTAGAGATTTGCTCGTTTTTGCTTAGTTTTAGAGAAAATCGTAAAAAAAGGAAACAAAACAAAAATGTTACAGGTAGCGATTACCACCTTTCAAAGTTCGTCAGGCTAGTAGGCAGTGAGATATGTAAACACTTAATGTTATCCTTTACATTCTTTTATTTGTTTACATTTTGGCTTCCGTCTAGGATTATAATTCCTAAATCAGTCTTCAGTCAGTTACTCAGATATTTTTGTGTGAATAGCATCAGCCACAATGCCGCATACATATTCTAATGTTGAATAAGCTGATATGATTTTTGTGTATGGTTTCTGCAACGGTAATGCTTTAAAGGCGGTGCGGGAGTATGCGCGCCAATTTCCAAATAGAAGAGTGCCTAATCGGCGAGTCTTTTCGTTACCTTTTATTAGACTACGAGAGACTGGGTCATTCTTAATACGTAATGAAGGCGACCAATTCCAGGCAGCAATAAGAGCAGATTATCGGAGAAGAAATTGTGTCCAACGCGCTTTCGATAACAATCCTGAGACTAGCATCCGAAGAGCATCTGCTGCATTAGCAATATCGCAGCAAGAAATATGGCAACTTTGAAAGGTGATAATCGCTACCCATACCATCTTCAAAAAGTTCAGAATTTATAATCTCAAGATTATGTTAAGAGATTGAATTTAAGTAACTGGTTTTTGACAAAATTCGCGATGATAATTTATTTCCATTAAAAATTATATGGACCGATGAAGCTACCTTTACAAGAGGAGGAATTGTTAATCAAAGAAATTATCATTTATGGGCTCTTGAAAATCCCAGAGCTATTAGAGAGAATAGGTTTCAGCATTAATTTGCTATCAACGTTTGGCTTGAAATTTAGAACGGATTACTAGTGGGACCATACTTTTTACCTGGAAGATTGAATGGTATCACATTTACACATTTTTTGAAGAACGACTTTTCTAATTATTTAGATGACATCCGCTTACAGCAGCGGATTGAAATGTGGTTCCAACTCGAAGGATGTCCAGCTCATTATAGCAGAGTTGCTCGAGCTTGGCTGGATATAAATTATCCACAACGATGGATTGGACGTGGAGGAGTAGTACCTTGGCCAACCAGATCACCTGATATGACACCCATTGATTTCTTAGTATGGGGAACTTTGAAGCAGAAGGTTTATTCGGTGTCAATCAACTCAAGAGAGCAATTAGGAGAGCGAATCATAGATGCAGTGCCCAAATATCATCAGAACAATGTTTAGCTACAATTTATCAAGTGAGTTCTAGATGTAATGCTTGCATTGGTACAAGAGGACAACATTTTGAGCAATATTTACATTACAAAGAACATAACATAAATATAAATAAATAAGTATAAAAATGAAAACATGTTTTGTTTCTTTTTTTGCGGTTTTCTCTAAAACTAAGCAAAAACGAGCAAATCTCTAAAGGACTCTTTATCTTAGTTTTTCGGTCTCCTATAAGTTCCTGAAGTTTTGCCTATAAGTTTCCTGTATATATGTCGCCCAAAAGATGTCCTTCCGCCATCTTCAGACAGTATCCTTAAGGACGAAAACTAATTCTCATTGTGGAAGGAGGGTGGTCAATGATGTCCTCGGCCTTAAAAAATCGTCAGATCCTGGCAGATCAGTAAAACATAAAAATGCCGCGGCCCGCATTGGGATTCATGACGTCCTGCCTGTAACCGCAGCCCTCAGGCTGTGTGCCAGCGACATTTGGCCAACCTATCTTATATATTCGTATACGAATAAAGCTTGGATAGCAATATATTTTACGAAAAAAATATGAAGGTCCTAGATAGATGTTTAAACTTTGTTTTTGTGTAATGCAGCTATTTAATTAAAAATAACAAAATTCTTTCCTGCCCAGTAACATGGTACCTTATGAGCCAGATTATAAAAATTTTACTGTAAAGTTATTGGAAAAAATAACATAAAAAGAAAAAAAAAAAAAGGTAAAAAAACATAAACAGTTTCATCTCATATTTTTGAGAACTTTATTTTCATATATATTTTCCATAAACCTAATTTCCAAAAAAAATGGGTAGGATTAAATATTTCAGTTAATCCCAAGGAGACCGACTGTATAATTTTTGCTTTCCAATCAAACAGTCACTGCCTAAAACCTATCCGGTAACTTCATTTTCTTCTTCTTCTGGCGCTACAGACCGAAGTGGTCCTTGGCCTGCTTCAACATCAGCTGCCTCAGGCCACTGTCCTCCACTAAACGTATGCCTGCCAGTCGCATGTCCTCTTACACCTTTTCCTTCCATCGAGCTCTTGGTCGGCCCTATGCTCTTCTAGCGAAGATCCTTCCTTTTTAAATCTCCACTCATTCTGTATGTATGGCAAAACCATTTCAGCCTGCTTGTTCTTATAAAATATGATAAAGATCATTGTAGATGTCGTATACCTCTTTATTCCTTCTACTTCGCCACACACCGTTCTCAAGTACACCACCAAACATTCCTCGCAGCACCCTCCTCTCGAACCTGTCTTGTAGCTAGAAATACGAAAAGGCAAGCGGACAGTAAAGTGTACTTAGGCATCGACACCTTACACTATCAGGCCACTGCCATCATAAGCTCAAGACAGTGAGGTCGAAGTCTAGCAGACTAAATTACCTACTGAGTTCGCCGAACCTATTACTTCACCTAGAATTAATGATATAAAAGTGTGATTAATGATATAAAAGACTAGCTCTCCTTTATGGAGCTCCGATACTAGCGAACATCCCAAACACGACTGAAAAGAAACACCAACATTTTCAGAACGGAGTAATGATAGTCCAGGTAAATTAGACCAAGAAATGCCCAAACCTTGAATTCCAAAAATAAAAATGTCTGCTGGAAATGGTTCACCACTCCTAGTTTTTTATGTTGTAAAAAGTCTTCCTTGAAATAGCGTCGGCTTTGGGTTATGGATAGGGGTTAAGGTTAGAAATCTTATGTTCTTAGTAGCTTCATATTATAACTATTCATATTATAACTCGGAAACCGTTACTTTTAGCACATTTTGAATTCTATACATTATTAAAACGAACCGAATATCCAACAAATTTGGTTTTATTCATTTTTTTTTCTCAGATCAATAGTTTAAGAACTAAGGGAGAGGAAAAAATTGAAGAGTTTGGCTAACTTGCAATAAGTCGCTCTTCTCCTTGAAAACACATTTGTCGATACTCTTTTGGCAATGACTCCGAAACTATCTAAAAAAAAAATTTTAATTTGAAAGCTGGTTGAAATAACTATAAGACCTTTTTTTATCAAGTCTCGTAAAACACCCATACCAGCAAACAGATATACAAACAAATAAAACAATTAATAAAGCCCATAGAGAGCTAAGGACTACAGAGCGGTGGGCAGCTGGTGGGGGACGAGTGGGCGACGAGAGAGCAGTCAGTTAAGTGCCATGTCCCGGAGACTGCTCCTCTTCCTAGGCCTGTGGGCCCTGGAGCCGGCGTACTCCACTTCGCCGTCCGTCGGCTGCCTCGTGCCCATCCTCAAAACCGCCCCCTTTATCTTCACCGGTAAAGTTGACGATCTCCCTGCTCCGGGTGTGTTGTCTGTTCGCGTCAAACGGCCGGTCCGTGGGACATCCGTCGGTCGTCTTATGCTGAAGATGCCGGATGGTGACAGTTGTTCCGAAGGATTCTACAGGCCGTCTGTCGGCGATGTCAAGGTCTTCGCCGCCTCCAAGACAGGACATCTCCTCATATCACCTCTACCGATGAAGTTGGCAACTCTGGACCTCGTCCAAGCTGTCTTATCAGGTCAGTGATAACTATTTCACTCCTGTCAATTTTAAACTTTTCTCTCAAGTCTTCTGATGAAATAAATAACAAACCGTACTAGTGAAATTTGCATTCAATTATTTCCATTAATCATTATTCTAATATAAACAAATTTTGGATCTTATGCAGGATATGGGCACCAATTTTAAACATGGTTCAATTGAGATTTTTGCATCACTATCATATAGCACCTGTACTTCAAAACTGTCAATACACAAAAATCTGTATTTTTGATTTTTCATCTTGTTTAAGTTGAATACTCTTCTATGAAATATAAAAAATCAATGCAATGAACTTTAAATCATACCTGATACAGCTTACTTGCGATGGGGAGTAAAAGATAATTCAGATACACTTCCGATATTTCATACAAGACTGTGAAAACATTCCATTTCTTTTTCAGGTTCTTGAGTTGTGTAACTTTAGAAATACATGTGCGATATGTCATCTAGTAAGAAATTTAAAAATGATTGATAATTTGATTCGATACTGAATCTCATTTCTGTTATGCTTAACCTTCAAAGGCTTTCATCAATTTCTTTATGTCCATCACAACCAATAAACACGGATTTATAAGAATCGAATTCAGTCTGATATAGTATAATCTTCAAATACAGATTCTTCCATATTAGATTTTGCTGTAGTATATTCCAATAACCAGCAATAAATGAAACATATCGCAGAAATAAAAAATTGCATTAAAAAAAAAAAAAAAAAAAATTGAAAATCACAGAAATTTCCATAAAGTATCTAATGTATACCTGAATTATCTTGATACATTTTTGACATTTCATAGAAGACTATTAGTTTCAAAATATAGTTTCGAGTTGTGTCACTGTTGAAAAACGTGCGATATGATGTTTTTGAAATGAAAAATTACTATTCCCTTTCCTTACACCTATTTTCTAACGGCGGGATCTCAAATTGCATCTCCAAACTTCTCTCCTGATCCCTCAGACAATAGATACATATTATATCCCTGCGAGCTGTGTCTCGCCTATGTATCACTCCCTCTTTCTGCAAACAGAGAACACCATTCTCCATGTCAAACATATAATTAACGAGCTGTAAATGTCTTGATAAATAGCAACTATAGTTGCTAGTATTAAAAGGTTATGTAATTTCATATGTAAAAAAAATAATAATGAAAAATGCCATTCAGTAAGATTAAGTAATACAGGTGATGAGGATATAACTTACAGAGATATTTCAAATTTTAATTAATTCGTCAAAATCAACAAACAAAATTAAATCAGCAACAACTAAGCAATTATTCAGTTTATTGTTATATAACTCATATCAAAAAATACATCTTGGACTTGGGATCCTAAATATCATAGATATCAGAATAATAAACAAGATTTCCTGTTTGATATGACTTCCTTTGAAGAGTTCGAATAAATAATAAACATAATCCTCAATGTCGCAGTTGATACTGATTTGATTCAGGTGTTTAATATATAAGGTATACGAAATTACATTGCAATGGGAATGAACTGCTTTGAATTAAATTTATTTTTCAATTTAGGGTTCAATAAGGGGCGAGAACATCAAAACTTACAAATAAAAAATTAAAATAAACCTAAAATATTATATTGTATTAATTTAAAGTAATAAAGGACTAGGAAATGTAAACGTTAATAATATAAACTTCACCAAATTTCACAATCATAAATTATATATATACTAAGAAAATTTCAAGTAAGAATGATTTAAAAACAGCATGTCCGCTAGTTAAAGTAACACAATTAGAATAGGGCTGGCCATTCTAGACTGAATATATTAACAATATTAAAAAAAAAATTCTAATATACTATAACGTTAAAAACAATATTTATTTAAACAATAAAAAGCCTGTTAACAATTTGATTTCATAAATTTCGATTAAAAAACGAACGATTGTGTCAAACATTAAAAACCATCATTTGAAATGAACGAAGCAACACATTCTCCCCACCGTTAAAGTCTCTCATGCCGACATGAGAATAAGATACGTTTGCAATATACACTTCAGATTGAAGCTGGATTTATATGAATATTCAACTGACAATGTGTTTTATCGCCTAGTTTATAATTTATAGAAATAAAAATATTAATAAAAAAATTGTGTGTTTAGTAAAATCAGATTAAAATTTAAGGACGAATTTTTATTATTAGTTCATTTTCAAAACTGTAATACATAAAACTTTTAAAAATAGCCTAATAAAAGTTTTGAATAAAAGTGAATTCGAAATGCATGATCTCTAGTAAAATGTATATATCAATGATAATTCGACTGCCGGCACATCCTATTTTTTAAAACGCATATAGGCCTTCTATTATTTGAATAGGATTTTGAAGTGAGTCACACTTTATTCTTGTGTACAAAAAAAAAAAAAAAAAAAAAAAAAAAAAAAAAAAATAAAAAAAAATTTCTATGAAACCAAATTAGAATAATAACGTAAAAAATACATTTTTTTTTTTTTTTAATGAATATTCATTTTACTTAAAATAAAGCGATTGCGGAGAATGGTGACACCTTTTCGAAGTGAGTCACACATCTTCCGCCCACGGTACCTGTTACGCACATCTGAAGAAACCGGTTCTTTTTTTTTTTCATGAGCAGTTAAGTAGGTGAAGTTTTATTGTATTGTTACACTGATTAAAATAGAAATAAATCAGTTAGTAGATGATAAATCACGTTAAAAATGATCACTAGCTCTCTTCGATGTTTTTTATAAAAAAAAAAAAAAAAAAAAAATACTAAAAGCAATGGCCTTCTACAAAGAAAAGGGATCCACTAAAAGAATTATTGATGGATTTTGTGAATTGGATTGACTGTTTAAAACTAAAACTATAACAATCTATCTATTAAGAAGATAATAATTCAAAAGAAAAAAATATCCAGAAGTTAAAAAAAAAAACATTGGAGCACCAAAGTTTAGGCATGCCTTGCTAAGTTCTTTAGGGTGAGGTTCACGTTGTCCCATCTCGATCAGAAGTGAACGAATCCCCAAAGAAAAGCAAGCAAGGCAGTCTAAAACGTTTTTTCAACCTGGATGTGATTTTTAAAACCACTGATTACATTCAAAATCTAATTATACAGTCAACAATATTTTTTTTCTAACATTTCCATTAGTCAGTCTTATTCGTCCCTCAGTTTTCGTTGTCAATTATCAAATAGGCATTAAAATATTTTTCATTAATAATTAATTAATATTGCATTCTTCTAGTTTTCTTTAAATTTTTTTCTCTCTGTTTTTTTTTAATATTTTGGTTATATTGCTATCATCTCTTGCAGCATAACTAATAAGAAAACATTAATTTAAAACATTCACATACATAAGTATTTAAAAAAAAAAAAATCGATTGATAATCACAACTGAATTAAAAATATACATGCAGTAAATGTGTGGAAATACGTCAACATATAATTCGTAATTTATTTTTCGAAAACCAAGAAGAATTGTACTACATTTAGTACAATTAAAAAAACTTCATTAAGTTGAATTAAAAGTAAAGACTAATAACGATTGGTAATATAATGATTAATATGAATTATGTTGAGAAATAAAATGCACAGATATACCAGCATCCATATTACTCACAGGCGAAAATTCCACCCAATAGATATTTTCATTATCTTGGTTGAAAGTTTCATTCTTTTATTTGAGTTTAAGTGCCTATAAACTTTAAAAAGGGAATAGAAAACGTTTCAGGATTATTGAAAAAATAATTAAATAAAAAAGTGAGCAGAATTTGAAATAAATACAAATCAATTTTAAAATTTAAATGCTTTCCATTCATAAGGTTTATATATCCCCACCCCTCGCGTTCATTACACGTTTTGCAATCAAGGTATAGATCTAATGTGATTTTGAATAAATTCTTGAGGGATACGCCAAAACTAATGCGAATTTTTTAAAAAACTTGTTTATCACTTGATTTATATTTTTAACTACCATACTTTTCATATTATGCCTTGGATAAAGGATTTGGAGTGATACCAACTAAAGAAAGTTGAACATTTTAGCGGTAAAAATGAAAAAAATATTTTTTGCCTTTCAGTATATATTTAAGACATAGATAAAAAAATTTATGTAGAAATATAATTAAAAAAATGAATGAATTGAGACAAGATAGTGAAGTCATAATTGTGCCTTACGTTAATTTTTAGCAATTCAGAAGCTAACCTATTTTAAG
Organism: Euschistus heros; assembly: GCA_003667255.2. Taxonomy (NCBI): domain Eukaryota; kingdom Metazoa; phylum Arthropoda; class Insecta; order Hemiptera; family Pentatomidae; genus Euschistus; species Euschistus heros. The sequence continues at coordinate 2,869,940 of RCWM02000096.1, read as the reverse complement.
TACAATTAAGCAGACAATTTTTAGAAGTAACTATATTGACATATCATTAGTTTTATCGCCAATTAAAATAAAATAAAATTCAACAAATACATTCAGAATTTTGTAATGTAATAACCTAATTTAAACTTTAGACCATATCCTGAACTAACCATTCAGTCTAGAAATAAACTGACCTTATAACAAGATGAAAGAAATAAAACATAAAGTCTATTCCAAGGCTAAAATGTTTTGTTTTTTTTAATATACATTTATTGAAATTTACAACTGTACAATATATATACATCAAGTGAATGTATTGACAACGATAATAACATGTTAAAACTTAAAAATAACTACTCATCATTAGCACATTATTAAAAGTTTTACACTAGAAGGTCTCTAGGCCATCTTCGTTTCAGACGCCTCGGAGGATTATCAGGAATGGAGTAGGAAGCAAGTTGAGAAATAAGAAACGGATTTGAGTGACTACGGAGCTTACTATGAAAGGATAGGTATCGGGTGTGGGCTAAATCAGCAACATATGGAACATTAAGATCTTTATGGATAAGTTTATTGGTGACAAAGTAAGGAGCATTGAGGATTTTTTGAAGGATTTTGGATTGTAAGAATTGAATACGAGATGAATTGGATGGCTTAGTGGAGCCCCAAAGCTCAACTCCGTACGTCCAAATAGGTCTAATCACAGTCATGTATATGAGTCTTTTGTAATTAATTGGGAGGTTTAAACGTTTGTCTAGTAAATGTTGAAGTAGTCTGTAACGACGAGCTGTTTCTTGTCGTTTTTGTCTTAAAATGGAATTAGAAAAATATATTGTTATCATTAATTTTTATAATCAAGTATTGCAATGTTTTAGGTCAGATTAAATCCAAAGGTAAAATAGATCATGACTAGACCACCTCTGAAAATAAGCTATACATTTATCGCAAATAACAAAACATATTTATAGCATATAAATCCTATGATCATCAATGTTCCCAATACAAAATATAAAAAAAAATATGAATGCAAACATGAAATATTTGCAATAATATTTGAAATATTTATAAGAATCCCAAAGCGAATTATCGCGGAAAGATTTAAGTAAAATAAAATATAATAGCTATGGCATGTGACCCAGCAAATTTCTTTAAAATCGGAATATTACTACAAACTTTTGATTTAAAATATATAAAATAGAATTTGAAAAAAAAAAAAAATGTAATATAACATAATATAAGTAGATAGGAAGAATAGAAATGTTTAAAAAGAGAAAATTTTTAAATACAGCTTAAATAATTAGTGAATTGAAAAATACATATTATTTATATATATATATATATATATATATATATATATATATATATATATATATATATATATATATATATAAAGCCAAATGGAAAATTAAGGCAGTTGAATGACTAAAGCATTTGTACGGACTCAAAATGGTTAATCTTGTTCGATTTCAATTGGCAAAGGTTTAAGACAAGGCTATGCACAACGTCCAATCTTGTTTTCACTCTATTGATCTGGAACGACATTTATAGAAATGGAAGACAAGGCAAGAAAAACAAATGTATAAATGTTCCAAGATGATATTGTGAATTTAACTGATTTATAAAATAAACTATAAGATCAGATAGTAAAATTAAATGAATACTTACACTTGTTGGCAATACAATTAAATATAAATAAAACTAGGAGATTTGGTAAAAATTTAAAATGGGGAAAGGAACAAATTAAATATCTAGGAATAATAATCACAATCAATATTTAAAAGATCATTACAAGGAGAAAGAGACAGCTTTAAATAATGAGTGGAGCAATACATTTTCAAATAGTATAGTTCGTTTCGTGGTCAAATAAAATCCATTCATATCGGTGACACAATCCAAATTCTATTACAGAGCGCAAGCTTGTAGCCCAGTGGAATTTAGTCCAGTAAAATAAAACTCGAAAAGTACGTTCTCAAGAAAAAACTGCCGAACTTTTATTCTCAACGGATCTTCCTGTTTATTGAGGTGCTGAATCTGAATACACACTGCTGAACTCTTGAAATACACATGCCAGAACGCTAAAGATCCCGTACTTTTACGAAATCCACGTTGTTTTTTTTTGGCACTTCGTTCGCTATAACTCGAAAACTATTCGCCCGATCCAAAATTTCATTTTTCCATCTCAAAGCTGGTTAAACTATTAGATCATACATATTTAATTTATATATAACACCATGTAACACCCACGGCAGCCCACTGAACATGTCATAATTTTCGTATTTTGCCAAAATATACACGTTTAGCATGCTAGCGTGGGTGTTACATGGTGTTTAATATAAATTAAATATATATGTCTAATAGTAAATTTAACCAGCTTCGAGATATTTGAAAAATGAAATTTTTCGGACAAATAGTTTCGGAGTTATAGACAAAAAAGTACGACAAACATGTTTTCGCGGAGAAGTGGGACTGACCGACAGTTGGCCAATTTCTACACTTTTTCGTAAGACTATATCTTCCGATTTTGAAGTAGTTTTTTCATTTCGTAGGATATAAATCCAGCTATGATTAATATTTAAAGACTTTCTTTGTAAAAAGTTTCATTTTCGTGTTATAGGTAAAAACTGAAAATGACCGATATTTTGAGCGTTTTTTTTTTTTCCTCCCCTCCGATTTTTGGTATGAAGCCGACGTCTGCCGTGGTAGCAAACTTCAGATTCGGATTCCGCATCTCAAAAAAAGAAGATCCGTTGAGAATTAAAGTTCGGTAGTTTTTTCTTCGGCAAACCCTTATTTTACAGGACTAATTATACATCGAAGTTCGAAGAAGCGCATGTACGAGTTTATTCTTTGTTTTTTTGGGCCTAAGACTCCCATTGAAATCCTGACTAGAATAGAGTTATTCTATTAACTATTTATTTATTTTTGAGCACTACAGTCCTAGTTCGACATTGGCTTCACTAAGTACAGACAGCCATTCCTGTCTGTCTTCCGCCTTCCTCCTCCAACCATTCACTCCCAGTTTTCGTAGGTCATCCTGGACGTTGACCAACCACCTCATACTTGGTTTTCCACTCAATCTTTTTCCTCCCGGCCTGCCGTTCATCGTCCTTTTTGGAAGCCTATCTTCCGTCATCCTTTGCACATGACCGAGCCACCTTAATCTACGTACTTTGACTATTGAAATGATGCTGGGTTCACCGAACAATTGTTCCAGCTCAAGGTTGGTTCTTATTCTCCAATTCCCGTGGTTATTCACCGGATTCTATTAACGATATAGTTATTATTTTAACATAGAGAGTTAACAAACAATATGAATTATTGTATGTAAATAATTGAAATTATTAAGAGGTTAAAAATAAAATACAGTCAAAATAAATAAGACACAAGATGATCAAAAGAGTAAAACATGGACAAAAGTGTGAATAAAAACAGAATTAATTAATAACAAAAACATACCAAATGAAAATTAGGAAAACGAAAAAAAATACTAGCCAATACTAGAATTCTCCATATTTGTTCGATAATTCTAGTTACAAAACAATATCAACTAGTTAATACTACCTACAAACTAGTTGATACTAGTTTTTACGAACCAGCTGTGTTAAATCTAGTTCTATCTAGAGAATCCAAGTTTGCACTGATTTAGGGTTTTTCACATCCAGTCATTCTCTTCAATTAATTATAAGGATAATATATTCATTACCAGTGTTTTGGGTACCAACAGCGAAATAAATAGTTCTACTATTGAAAACGACAAGCATATAGATAGAATATTATTAATAAAAATACCAATTAATGACACGTTACCGATAAAATTACTATCATCTTCATTACCAATTTGGGTTTTTAAATAATAAGATCATTAAACAGTCATTATCTCCCATTAAAAACCTGTAAAGGGAATATTAGTACATAATTAGTATCAATTATCGTTAGCTCGTTCTATATCAAGCGGCATCGTCAAATTTAAAACAAGATAATTATGCAAATTAACACAAAGAAAAATATTTCTTAATAACACGGCGTCCGTATCTGTAGGGAAAACGGTACATTATTCATCTCTCCCAAACCGGGAATTGCAAAGGAGGGATAAATAAATATTTATAGACAATGATGACATCTTACCAAAGAGACCCCTCCCCTCCCCTTGTTTCAGAATAACTATTTGAAATGTTGATGCTGTGTAAACCCAAGATAAAAAGCGGCAGTGCTACAGTGGAACTCATAATTTCAAGGAGTGCCAAAAAAGAAAAAGAAAAACGAACAGAAGATAAAATCCTAGACCTCTTTAGAGAATAAAGGTACGGTAAAACCCAACGCGATCTTTGTAGTAGTCATTATTGTAACACCCATGCCAATGAACACAATGCCTTCTGTTTGATATCGAAGTTTAAATGAGAGGAGAAAGTCGCAGCTGGCAACCTACATGGCTACAGTGTAATATTTTTTGGATAATTTGTATATATGGGCCTACTAGTCGACTGCCAAAAAGCCGATTAGTCGGTCAAGCAGATCATTGCTTAGGTTAGGATTAGGGTGACATCGGCAGTTTTCGATTTTATTGTCAATGCATGTAGCTGCAAGTTTTTTTTTTTTTTTTTTTTTTTTTTTTTTTTTTGTAAAAAAAAATAAAGCAAAACCCAGCGAATTTACTTAGCTTATATAATTAATTAGTTAATTATGAATTCTGGAATTTCATCATTCCGAAAAAGATATCGTGCTTGTGGACTTAAGCATGTAACACAAAAATTTCTTACATGTAATTGTAACTTCTAAATTCAACTCATTAACTTGAATAATAGAAATAATGTATATTCTATAAATACTATTGTATAAAAAAATAATTTTTAGAAAAAAAAACAAAACCGACTTCAAGATTAAACCTACAAAAACAAACTTGAAGTAAAAAATAAAAAATAACATTTTCATTGCTTCGAAACAAAAACAATTAAATGGCAATCAACGAAATTATCGTTACTTATATACCTATTCACAATTTATTGCCAGCTATCTTTGGAGTCGGTGCCAGCCAAGAAGGGAAGTTTAATCTTGCCTTTACACTAAACTTTCGAATGGCCGGAGACAGCGGTGTGGCGGTGATGAAACAGTGGGAGGATCTTTACAATTTCTATTCAAATTCTGTTTGTTTTGGTTGGCACCGACTTCAAAAATAACTGATCATAAATTGTGAATAGGTATATAACTATCGATAATTTCGTTGATTGTCATTTAATGGTTTATGTTTTGAAGCAATTAAAATATTATATTTTATTTTTTAGTTCAAGTTTGTTTATGTAGGTTTAATCTTGAAGTCGGTTTTGTTTTTTTTCTAAAAATTATTTTTATTTTTCACTTTTTAGTGGTGAGTGTATTTTTGTTAATACAGTCAATTCTCGATCTTCAAGCTACCCTGAAAAATAGTTCGACTTACTGAACAAAGAATTATCGAGGTTATCGTTCCACTTATCTGCATGTAAATGGGAAAATTGAACACAAAATTGTAGTTGAAATCATTACGTACATTTTCATTAATGGGAATGTTGTTTGTACATACATAGAAAATCATTGATACAGAAAATTAAATACCTGCTACCAATTTATCATAACTTTGAACTGAATTGCGCTTTTTTCTGAGGATGCCTAAGTCTAAAAGTAGACTTACCGCCTTCCACCAGTGGTGATCTTTTCTTTATTCTTTAGGACGGTTAAAAGAGAACTACGCGAAATTCGGAATTCACTAGCAACAAACGCCCAACTTCTTTCTCCTTTCTGCACTTTGCAAATCAATTTTAACTTTTCGTTAATTAAAAGAATTTTCAATATCCACTGTAAAACCACTCGAGTGAATAACTAATAATAAGTGACTGGTGTAACTATGAACTGAAAAGACAAACGATGACAGAAAATAGGAAAACAAATTAAACATGAAATTCTTTTAATTTGAGTTCGAGTTATAAAGGTGATGTTCTACTTATTTTTGACACAATTTTTCACGTTCTTTGTCTGAAATCGTCTCATTGAGGTGAAATTTAAGTGTAATGTCTTTCCGACCGCAGATTTTGTTCGACTTATTGAAGAATTTACCTTATCGAAGTACAACACATCGAGAGTTGACTGTATATGTAAATTATTTTTGTTAATAATTTAGATTTAGTTACTATGGAGTTTTTAGATAATCGTAATCATAAATATGTTTTAAATGTAAGGTTATATAACAGTGATTTTATTAACTGGTTTTTGGATTTTTCTTAAATAGTGCTGCGTTGATTTCAAAATATTATTTATGGGACCACCTCTGAAGTAACAATACAGACAATTTGATTTGATTTGACAATTGGTACAATATTGTACCAATACAGACGAGTTGAGAACCTCCTCTTTTTTGAAGTCGGTTGAAAATAAATTTACGATTCAAAAATATATTACCGTTTGTTTTATTAAATTATCACAATCCTTTGTACCAGTCATTTTAAAATGCTTGTACAGTGCAAATTTATAAGTACTTGCTTGCACGAGTGTAAAAATGAAACTATAGCGATCAATAACTCAAAACATCGTTTATAGTTTCATCAAGGAAAAAGTTTCTGGATTAGGTAATTGCAAGAAGAATTTAAATAGGAAACATCCAATAGATATCCAAGTTTGTAGATCTATTTGTGTCCCTCACATCAGAACTAAATAAAACACGCGTTATATAAGGAAATGTAAATGATATACACACACAATATTGATTATATTTCCTCCGAAAGACCTTAAAATCTACAATTAATCTAATACATGTGCATTTTAAGTAAAAACATTTATAAAAGCATGCTAATACTTGGCAGCTTAAAGTTAAGTTCATTGAATACGTATTGTAAATAAACATTATTCTTTCCAATATTTTCTCCTGTACAGAGTTTTATATGATTTCCGGTACTTATCACTGATATTTTGTATTTAAATTTAATGTTGTAATAGTATTTAGAATCTTCAATTACAAGCGACTAATTATAAACCGATTCATGAATGCTTTATTTTTTCCATTATTATTAATATACATGGTCATATAATGTACGAGAAAACAGTTTTTAAAGGTTTGATTTTTTTTACTTTTCATAATTAACATATCTGTATTATGGAATATTATGAATAATTATTTGCTATAATAATGTATAGAACAATTTTTTTTTGTTAAAGTAACGGTTTCCCTGCTATACGATCAAACAGATAAGAACACACGATTTGATAATCATTCATTCAATCCTTTCTCCCCCCCCCCCCCCCCCCCCCAAACCCAACGTAATATCGAAGACAACTTTTTACTACATTTAGAGCTAAGGGTTGTGACAATTTCAAGCAGTCAGAACTTTTTATTTGTGGAGTTAAAGGTTCAAAGCTAATTTCCCTGTACTGTTTGTGATTTGTTTGCAATGTCAGTAACACAGTTTATCCAAAATCAATCAAAACTATTTGGTTCTATTGACATATCTCAAAGTAGGAATGAGCAAATTTTGACTTTAAAAATCCTATCTTGCACAAAATCTAATGATCAACAACATTTAGAATAAAACATTTTTTGATTGGATTAACCATTTCTGTATTATAGACTCTCAAATATGAAGAAAAATAAATTTTTGGAAAAACGAAAATTTTTTTGATTTTTGACAATCGACTGTAGCTTAACGCCTAAATCAAATTCAGCTGAAAGGATGACGCATTATCTTTAATTTAAACTGTAATTTTGTTAATAACACATTTTTCGATTGAAAGCACTTTTTGTATATTTTTTTTTGTTGCGAAAATCTGAAAAAAAGTGGAAACATTTTGGATTCAGTGTACAGAGAGTTACAACCGCTACAGGTTATGTGCTACTAGGAAACGACCGTATTTTAAAACAAGCTGCCACTAATAAGTAGGTCAAAATAGGACAAAGAAGATGGCGACATATAAACCAGTTGAGAAGGCAGGAAGTTTTGAACATTTATGGCATTGATTTTTAATGAATGTTTCGTGGTATTACCAAATTTTCAATTATTTTTGAAGATCTAAAACTTCCTAAAATACACATCGGTATAAATACTTTCTACATCTAGTGTAATTAATTCTACATGTACTATTAGGATTTAGTTTATCATTATATTATATAAAATATAAAAAATATAGCCTTCAGACGTAAAAATCTCGGATTCAGGGCCTGGAAGTCAAGTGTCTTACCAATGAACTACCACGCCTCCTTAATATTTTATTTATGAATTTAATAATTATTTATTTTCAGTTTTATCTTATGAATACTAACGTGTACGAAAAACGTATTCGGAACCACAGTTTTATTTTAATTTTAATAATAGAACCTCAATGAAAAGAACTGGCCAATTTTATAAAGAGCTCTGACGCATGAAATAATTTCTTTAAGATTAACTAAACTTTGATATACTTCCTTTTGCAATAACTACAACATTACACTAAAATCCAGTGTCCTGGAATCTGATAGACGAGGATACATCTTAAAGTCAGGTTATTTTTATTAAAATCACTAGTATATAACCTCTAAATTCATATACTCACACGCAAATATATATATATTTTTTCCCCCTCTTCTGTTGTAAACCCCACTACTCTATAGTTAAACACATCTTTTCCTTGATAGTTAGGGTATATAGAGATGTTTCTTTTTATTTTATTTATTGTAAAACGTTACTTGCTAAAAATTGTTTTTGTTTTTCTGAAAACAGCACTGCTATTAAGAAGCGAACTAGTCCCAGAAAAAATGTATATACTTTTAATGTCATGCTAATACCATAATTATAATAGGGAGCTAACACGGCTACCGATAAAACCCTAATTTAGTTATAATTAATAAATGAAAGGTAGATAGGGGAATGTCTGGTAGCCATATTTTTGTGAAAATCACAAAAGTAATTTACAAAGTCGGTATTCTTTCTCAGTAGGAACAGGTTCTTCAAACTCCAAAACATACGAAGATCTTCTTTCTAGTCTCCACGAGACGACCTGAAGTCATAGTATATGGGACAAGCTAGAAGGTGGTGGATGAAATCTCAGTTTATATTTTTTTTGGACATACCCTCATCTAGCCTAACACCCTTCAAATGATAATATCTAATTAGCTAGGTTTTTTCTATTATCATTACAAACCTAGTCAAGCCTTCAACTAGCAAAGAATCGAAAGCTATCCCTGTTAATCTTCCGTCATTCTTTTCCGCCCTCCCATTCCTGGTCCTCTTAAGTTGTCCTCGACGTTGTCCAGCGAACTGATCCTTAGATAAATTGAAGAAAAATAACGTTAAACATATTTGTTATGGAAAATTGTATTATTTTTTTTACACTGTTACATTCTTTGGTCTTCCTCAAGATGAAAAATTGTTGACTAAATTATTATTGTTTTTGTATGTAGAACAGCAATGATTATTAATGTAAATTGAGAATCTTTTGTATTTATTTCATAACTAATTTGTTTTTTATGTGCATATTTTCCTTGATCATCAGGGTAAATAGATATATTCTAATATTTTCTTTGTTTTAAAATATTTCTTGGTAAAAATGGTTTTGGTTTTTCTGAAAACAGCAACGCTATTAAGAAGCGACTAGTCCCAGAACAAATTAATATCTTAGTTCGAAAATCCTTATGATAATACAATAATTTTGATAAGCATTATTCAGCGTTCATTGTTATACCTATAAATTGCAAAATTTAAAGACTACCGATAAAGTCAGAATTTAACTAGGACAATTCAATATGTTTTTATTATCATTATTTAAATCATACATACATACACATATATGCATAAGTATAAATAATCATAGTTGTTGAAATGGAAAGATCCAGCAGTCCACATCATGGAAAAAAAAAAAAAAAAAAAAAAAAAAAAAAAAAAAAAAAAAAAAAAAAAAAAAAAAAAAAAAAAAAAAAAAAAAAAAAAAAAAAAAAAAAAAAAAAAAAAAAACTATCACACAGTTTTTGTTTTAAAGAAAAACTTGTTATTTTCAATATTAAACTACACTAAATTTTCAACAATATGAGCATAAATAACTGAGAATAAGAAAATAAACTGAGTAGCTTGAACGAAAACTGAGATGCAGACTTTTCACATTAACAGAATTTTATCAAAAACTAGATAAAAATGTGGTTTACAGCCTGAGAAAAATTCATAATGATCAACTGTAAAGGTAGTTTGTTATAAACCAAGCACAATACATATGCTGCGTCTACGACTAATGCTTCGATATATAAATAGATGGCTAAAACAATTCTATCCGAACTCATTATTCCAGTAAAAGTCAACATTTTAGTGTACAAAGGCTTGGAAAGTTTTGATCTTTTTTATATTGATAGTGCTGTACTTAAATATAAGGTTTGGACTTGTTAGCGCCACCGCTCGCTGATAGGTTGCGTCAAAATGTCATTTCGACCCTTAACACAAAATTATCTGGTAAGCGGTTGATTCTATAAAAAAGGTAGTGGTATTCAAAATTTAACTAGATTCTAAAATTGTTAGAAAGTGAGCAGAAAATGATCTCTGCAGCATAAAAGTGGACAACATATAAAAAAATCACAACTACCCGAAATTTTGCGTGCTAAAATCTAGATACTAAATACTAGATTGCAGATGAAGCCGTAAAAGCTAAGAATTGACTATAACACTAATATCTCGCTGTGGGAAGAACGAAACGAGGACAGAGGCTGAGAATTGAATTTTTTGTTTTGTTCTAGAACGGACGGGCCGGGAGGCAGGATTCAGTGAAAGGCGCCAGGAATGGCGTGGGTGGCGGACCATCTGTTCGGTTTCCCGCTATTTCCCAACTTCCATCGAGCATTTTCCAACTCCTTGAGGCTTAGCCCCACTCCCGCAGATGGTTTCGGCACCCTGTCAGTTCTTGATCCTCAGGAGCGGCTCGTACCGCCGCGGCAACCGCTAAATCCGACCGTTATCGCACCATCACATATGAGGCACCACGTGTCCCTGGCTATGTGCTGTCCTTTCAAGGTCCCAGGTGCCCTGCCTAGGGCCGTGGGTGGCTACCGGCGATGGCTTGGATAACTAGAAAGTACTTTTCCCAGAAGCCATCTGTTTTAAATATATTAAATGAAATTTAAAGAAAGAGAAAACAGATGTATCAATTATTACTTAATTGTTTTATTGATTTATTCACTTATTAATTAATTTACACTTATTATAACAGACAAGTTTAGTGTACATGTTGTTACAATGTGTACTAATGTCAGTGTTGTACAACTTGCATGACAACACTGACATTGAAAAACATTGTAACAACATATACACTATATTCTGACTCCAGAATATAGAACAATATAACCTACCATCAAGCATAGATAAAGCACTGGAAGACATAGAAGAAAACAAAAAATCAAAAACATTTTTGAATTGTTTCACAAAATTTAATATGTGTATAAAACTAAAAATGTGTAAAAACTTATTAATTAAAGAGTGTTTCCAAAAAGAATGCTGACGTCAATTCATGTTTATTTCATTTTAATATTAATTATTTTTTTAAAGCTATAAAAGCTAATTTTATAAAATATTATTACTATTTCAAGCATTATAGAACATTCAATGAAATTATATACACTTATCCAACTATTCACAATGTATGACCAGTTATTTTTGGGGTCCGTGCCAGCCAAGAAGGGCAGTTTAAAATCCTGCCTTTGCAACAAATCATATGCACTTCTTTACAACTATCAGCTTTCTTTATATTTCTTTTTGTCTTGGTTTGCACAGACTCCAAAAACAACAGATTATAAATTATGAATTGTTATATAAATATTTATTATTTCGCAGATTGTCCGTTGATGCTCTTTGTTTTGAAGAAATTAAAATATTATTTGTTACTTTTTTTTTTTCTTAAAAAGCGCTGAGGTGATTTCAATGAAGTTTTTCATAGAAGGCGGCCACAGATCTATTACCACATATACTAGGATGGGACCACCTCTGAAGTATGACCTATCAATCAAAAAGAATTCCTCAAAATCTACTCATTATTGACGAAGCAATCGCGTAACAACATACAAAAAAAAAAAAAAAAAAAAAAAAAAAAAAAGTCAGATACTAGGTTCCAATATTAAATATTCATCACCAGTTCTAAAAGGGTACTAAAAATTCGAAACCTCTGCACTTTGCTACAAAGGCTATATATATTAAATTGAAAAATTGTATAAATTAAATTTCTTGTCTTACATTTTTAAAATTTAATGTAGGTCATCTGTGTAGCTAAGTGCTGATGTTTTTATTAGTGCATAAATTATTTGCATGTTTTGCTGTTGCTAACCTTTCAAATTCTTTAGCACAATTCTATCGAAAGAACTTGACTAAAAACATTATAAAAAGAAATTGACATTCATACATTTACAACTAAATGTAAGTAGAAAAAAAGATTCTTTTTTGTGAATAAACTAGTACTAAAATTAAGAAAAGGGGACTATATTTTCACATATCCTAAAAATAAATGTTTATTTTTTAGGACCATTTCCCGAATTGTATTCCCTATTATTACCTTCAGATTATAAATATGAACTCCATATTTTCACTTATATCCATTATATACCGAATTATATATTTACACTATTGCAGATGATAAAGTTCACATATTACTGAAAGAATTGAAAACCATCCCAGAAAAAAATATTTTTTTTTAATTTTTGACAAGGAAATCCTTTTGTTTTTTTAGGAGTCTATAATTTTCTTATCTAACGTTTTTGTAACACTCAATGATGTATTTCGTAGTATTTTATATTATAGTATTTCGACGCGCTCTAGCTGATTCTTATAAAAAAACATGAGTCTGATTATGAGGCCATCGTTTTTTTAATACCGGCTTATAAGTAAAACACGCTAACGTATTTATTCAATATTATTGTCTCACGTCACTAAAAATGGAATTTATAAAACTAAAAATTGTAAAAATGAAAGATCACCGTGTTGGTTGTATATTTATCTGAGTTCTCCTGGCGATTTCTATTGAGGGAAATAAAAAAAGTTATATCTCACCATTCAGACAATTATTTCCCATTGATTTAGGAACTATATTGACAAATAAAAAGAAATCTCATTAATTGAAAAAAACTACAAGAAAAGTATTTGTTTTGAAAAACAGTTATTTTTGATATAACTATAATAATATGTGATTTATAAATAATAATAAAACGAATAAAGTCAAAATAAGTAAGATTTTATTTTCAATTTTTAACACACTACAAAAATATATTAATATAAACTACAAACAAATCAAGATCATATTATTTTTTTTTAGTATATATATTTTATTAAAGTACACAGACACACACATATATTGTTTCTAAATAAACAAGGACAAATTGGTAACCAGTCGAAACAAGGTTAATTTGTTTTTTAAAAGATGAAGGTGACAGAAGTTATAATATATAAAAATTTTCTTTATATAGTACTGACTAATATATGTTTCGAAGAAGAAAAAAACATATTTAACCCAAAATAATGCTGAAAAATACAAATTATACAACATATGTTCCCTGATGGTTTGACTGTCAGCCATAAATTTTAAAAGAGATTAGAGCAACATTGACATGCTAATGAAATTAACGGTTTCGAAAGAACGAGTGAATAACTTAGGATAAGAAAGTCTAAGAAAGTTCTTTTAACTCCATAATTAGAATATTTTTAAATATGATTAATTATATTTTTGGAAATAATCCAACTGCTAAGTTTTATCTAATAAAACATGGAATTAAAAGAATAGATCTAAAATGATAATTGGTTAATTAATTTAAGTCGGAAATTTTAGTAACTTATATATTTCGGACTTCATATTTCGGAAAAAACAAAAACAGTCAAAATAAAATTTTCTTTAAGATAATTAAATTTCTTTTAAAATCATAAGTCGTTATTCAGGATATTGATGAAAAATAATGCCTTGTAACAAAAAAAAAACCTGAAATATTTTTTTGGTGTTCGTCTCCGTATACATTAACGACTGGATATTATTAAATAGGCAAAATAAAATTCTATGTTAAAACCAAAATTTTACAGTAGATACAGTCAAGTAACCTTATTTTAAGGTTGAAAATACAAGGTGTAGTTAAATGTTACATTTAACAATGCATATACAACTATACATCTTTAACCAAACATAACATATCTATACTATTATATAAAAGGACAAGCCATTTTTCGTTTGTGATCACAAACCGTGAAAACTACTTAACCAATCTGAACCAAATTTTAACCACATCATCTTCATGGTTCAAGAATAAATAAATATGTGGTGCGCGGTGAAGTTTGGTAATCGACCGAAAGGTGGCGAGCATCATCCGAGAGAGGTTACAATGATAGGTGTTGTATAGAGCTGGAAATTTATGATGAAATGTTCTTATTTTCAATTCAATTCTTATTAAAAATGCTATAAATATATCCCAGTGCAGTTTAAAAATCGACCGATATGTGGCAATCCTGCAAAAGGGTTTGCAATGGTAAAACTATTAAACCCAATCGTACCAAATTTTAACTACAACATCTTTACAGTTCTATGAAGGTTTATAATACTAAATTTTACTATAATAATAATCAAAATTCATAGTCTTGGGGGATAGGAACGAGGTTTGCCACGCTGTCGTATACTTTAATGGTTAGAAATAAATCAACCAGATGGATCGATAAAATTATTTCTGCCGAATTGGATGTCTAATTATGCTGTCAAGTACTCATATTAAACACCTAATCAATGCAAAATTCCATACTTCAATACACGATGTTTATCGATAATCAAATGCAATACAATTATTAGTTAAAATGATTTTAGTTTTTTATTTATGAGAGCGGGCGAAGCCGCAATGGGGTATGCTAGTATTATATAAAATAACTTAAATAAAAACGATTAAATATTATATTGATTCAAAAGGAATTTATTTTAACGTATATTTGTCTATAAAAATTATACATCAAAAAGTAATAATTCTTATAAATACTATAAATAAAAATATGCTCGGGACTCGATTAACTTTAAGTTAAGGGACTCATCATTACAGAATATAATGCATATAAAAAAAGAAGTTACTATGAGTTTGAAGCGATAATTATGCTAAAAACCATTTCAGTCCAACTCAAAGTATCAGGTAGTTGAGAATCCATAAATTCAGAAAACGTGCCAATAAGACCTTTAATAACTTTCTCATACAACCTATTTATCAATAACATAGTTGCCGATGCAATCAATTCCGTTTTTTTTTGGTTATTATCAAAAATTGAACTTAAAGGGATTGAGCATAACAGGACTCCTATGATATAATAGTGAAACTTAAAATATCTATTCACTTCTAACTATTATATAAACGTCGTTGTTTAAGAGAACCCTAAAACATAATCAGCAAATTTAAAAGTTTAATATTCAATGAAAAATACAGGGATTATTATAGAATTAAATACATGCATAAAACATAGTGAGTCCAAGGACATTAAGATACATTTGGCTGTAAAGGAAACAAAATAAATTAGTTAACAATATTACAATACATAAAAAAAGAATACGTTTTCATATTTACATCAACATTTGAAATGAGAGCTAAAAAGAATAAAAGAAAATCTTCTAGAAGCGTAAAATGAAGGCAACTGGATTTCTATGTTTAACTATTTCAATGATACTTAGAGATTTCTGAACTAAGTACCGTTTCTTCTAACATGGAATATCTCGTTTCTCTGTGAACTCATGAAAGGAAAGAAAGTGTTCATAGAAGTAAACCTGGAATATATATATATATATATATATATATCCCCTTTTTATAATTATTGATTTTTTTCTATGTTTATACATTTTTCGGGTTCACAAATTCGTACTTGTTCGTTACTAGATTCCTGGGAATGGATTGTCTCTAAATCGTCTTCCGGTGGTACTTCTAAGTCCTCTATTATCGCGTCATACTCGGAATTGTTTTCGTCCGCTATTTCCTGATTTATAATTCTTCGACGTCCATTTCCTCCACGTCGCTATTATGATTCAATTCGTCGCTTCCCTGGAAAGTGCATCGGCCACGTAATTTGTTTTTCCCTGAATGTGTTTGACTTCGAATTCCAAATTCTTGTAATTTCCAAACCCACTTCATTATGCGCGTGTTACCATTTTTTCATTGAAAAAATCCACGTTAAAGGTTTATGGTCCGTGCATAAAAGAAATTTTGTACCGTATAAATAAGGCTTAAAGTGTTGGGTTGCCCATACTACCGCTAGTAAATTCTTGGATAATAAAAATAGACATAATAAATAAAAATGTTAAATACGACTTCATATTAATTGATGAATATCATGATACATACGATGTAGATTTGACCGCATTGAGAATAGTTTTAATGAATGATGAGTTCATAAGCAAAAACACAGGAGTAAAAATAGTATGTATTTCTGCTACACTTGAAAAATCTGAGTGGATGTGTACACCCAACACTGAGATAGTCAATGTAACTAATTTTGAAATACATGAAACAAAGTACAGAATAGATTACAGTAATTTAGAAAAAATACCAAAATCAAAGGATAAAATTATCATACCTTATAATTTGGTATCTGGAATAAGTGGATTATCTGGAATAAAGAATTATATTTTAGATGTGCCTGAGACATTTGACGTTAATGAAAAATTGGGAGTAATGATAGTTCCTTCAATTCAATCATGTGAACAAATTAAGAATTATTTGAGTAAAGAATATCCAGAACTTGGTGAAATTAAAACAATGCATTCAAAGAATTTAGATTTAGACACTTTTGCAAATAAAAAGATGGGAATAATAGTTGCGACTGATGTTGTGGCTCAGTCGGTTACATTGCAAAATTTATACGTTGTTTGGGATTGGTTACATCACTTCAAACCAGATGTGCGATATACTGACGACATGTACATAGAAGAATTGACACCAAGAGTTATTAATGTTAACGAAAAGATAGAGCGGATGGGTAGACTTGGTAGGACTCAACCTGGTTACTATGTACCTCTGAAAGGATATGACTTGACAGAAGCTAGGAAATTTGAAGAAAGCACAATAGTTCCAGCTATCTTTAAAATACGTTTGTTGAAACAACAACTTCTGACCCATGAAGAATTACCACTTAATTGGGATAATGATTTTGCTAAATCTGTGAATGATTGGGTAGTGGAATTCAATAAATGTGCAGATTTTTACAATAATGATTATAGTAAGAAAGTGTCAAATAATTTTGATAAGCACCTGAGAGTGAATGAACCAGGACTGTGTCGTGCATTTTCAGCTAACATTGACAATGCTGCATTGTACGTGTATTTCTTTAGAGGAACAATACCGATAAATTTATATAATAGAATGGCAGACAACACATGGAAGCGTTTTGAAAATGCGCAAAGCCAGAAAAATTGGTTGGAAAGTTTATTAAATTTATTCCATGTGTCTGATAAAGTACTGTATAAAGATTTCAGATCATTTAAAGAAGATCCAGAATACAATGATAGCACTACCATGCATAATATATTGAGTAGAACATCAGAAAAACAAGAAAGCTATCTATGGGTAATAGGTGGTATTTCAATGTTAGCGGTTAGTGCTGGAATTGGCATGAATTTAATAAATGAATGTTCGGATAGAATAGTTGTCAAGAACGTCAGTGTTTCAAGATATGAAACTTCAAATCATGTTATAACAAATCTTATGAACAACAATAAAGAAGATATTAAATATACATCAAGTGTCACATGCTTCTTTAAGGATATTATAGCATTTATAAAATCTATGTTTAATAAGATTTGGTTAAAATTAAGTTCTGTTTTTAAAATTAATAAAGCAAAAGAAGAAGCTTTAAATTCTGTTTTATACTTTTTACAAATACTGAAAGTTAAAATTTTGAGCATTGGAACCATTGTTTCAACAAGTATAGGTTACGCAAACTTAACAGCAAGCTTTGGTAGTTTGGGACTTGGTGCCTTATGGTACCATATTCAAAAAATATGTGGTAAAAGTTTAGGTTTAGTAACAATTTCTGTTTTAAATGGTTTATTTGGTTTTTTCTTGAGTCCCATGTGGGCATCAATTGCAGTTGGAACACAATTTTTAGTTTTTATTATGGAAAGATTAATAAATAAAAACAGCAACAACTGTTTGATAAGTGACTCTTTCAGTGGTGAAGCTTGGATAGGACTAATTGGTGCCTTAGGTGGTGCTTATGTTGGAAATACTCTAGCTATACCTGTAGCCGCTGGTGGAGGATTAATGTTACAGGTTGGAGCAATGGCAAAAATAGGTAGAAATCAACAATTTTCAGGAAATCCTTTTATTATATTCAAAAAATTTTACTATGTTTTTTTAAGTATGTGGAAAGGAGAAATAGATGCCAAAAACATCTGGCCATTGGTCGTAAATGGATTGACATTAGTTATACAAGCAAAGAATTGTTCGATAATTCAAGGTATAAACTTTAGCTGGCATTGCCTTCATTGCCATATTAATAAGAATGTCAATTCATAATTGGATGCTATCCTTTGCCGGAACAATAAAATTCCCTGCACTATTAGAAATTCTCCAAAATGATGAAAGATTTATGCAAAATGTTTTTGACATGGTGATTTGTGGTGTCGCTGTACTTGCCGATCCATCTTCAATAATTTCTGTTTTGGTAAATGGTATAATTAATTACTACACTGATGGTGACCCTAATTTAAAAAATTGTTTCACAAAGGCTTTCTATGATTACTCTGGCATAAATGCTTTTGACGGCATTTGTGGCGGTATTGGTAGATTGCTGAGCAACTTATCGGTGCAATTAGATGGAAGACAGGAAAATCTTACAACATTGCTTGGTTTGTTTGCAACCCTACCAGTGGGAATTTACTATTTATATAAACTAATAATGAAATATAAAGCCAGTGACAGACAAGAATCCATGATAGTCAGTTTCTGGAATTCAATGAAATATGCATGTAAAAGGTTTATGGACATGATTGTAAATATTGTAAATTACGTTTATGAAAAAACTGGAAAAATATTTGAATTTATTGGAGAAAAGTTTTTTAAAGGCATGTATAACGGTATCAAAATTAGTTTACAAAATTTATGTCCATTAGTGTTTGACACAAATCAAAATCCGTTAACTTTAGAAAGCCAATTATTCAATAGGATACAAAATATTCAACATAACATAAGCTTTTCAGATGGATCAGAAATCATGCAGCTATACGATCAAGATGGTATTGTAGATTTGTTTACAATACAGTGCCAACACGTTAAAAACAATGTCGTAGCAGTGACTGACACCATATTTGACAGTAAAAAAGAAAATTTTAAGAGAAAAATGAAAATATGCTACATATATGAAGGCGAAATTAAAGTGCCAGTTAGCTTATTATGTTTGGACAGTGAACAATTGGCCACAATTTTAAGAACGTGGCATAGCAAAATAAGAAATTTAGCCTCAATAGTTAAGTTCAATATTGGTAGTTTAAATGTTGAAATAGAATGTTACACTTTAAGTACAAAAAATAGAGTTATTTTTGATATCACTCTAATGTTTGATGAAGTAGATCCCTACTTTCTACAACTGGAAATAATTGATGAAGACAAACAGGGGAAAGGTATCTTGAGATCTAATTTGCCGTCAGTTTTCTTCAATAAATATTATACTATGTTTGTTAAAAAAGCTAACTTAAGTTTAATACTACCTGACAAGATAAGTAAGAAGAATGATCAAGCTTCCATTTTATCCATATTTGCTGAAAAGGCCACACAAGTTGTAGATAAATTTAACCGTTTTATAAGTTTTGCTGAAGATTATGACAGATGTTATAATATGTTATTAGCTAATTGTCAACATTATTTTGCGTGTGGCACACCTTGCGGTTACAGATTATTATTTCGTAATAATGCTGTAGAAATACGCAAAGACATGTGTCATTACAGTGAAAACAATATAGATGGTAGTGATTTTGACTTACCTTTCAAGATTAAAATAAACAACATTCTGAATAACTTGTATAACTTATATAATTTATTGTAACCTGTTTTTTTCACTGTAGGGCATGATTATGAAAACAATATAGTCTCGAAACGTCGCCAAAATAGTTGATTTTTTATTTTATGACTGAACCTCAAGAACCTTAGTAAACATTAGTAAACATATATATAAACCTAGAGAGATATTTAACATACAAATTTACCCATCTCAGGATGGTCCTAAAATTTTGACCGCCAGTTTGTGTAAAAACTACTATACCTATAATGAATTGTATGTTCCAAAAAACAATTATAGTTTAAACTAAAAACAAAAACACACTTTAATAGCAAACCGAACTAAACCTATCTTAGAAAACTTCTAATGATGTACAACTATTAGTATATAACATTTTTTGATTGCTCGGATTAGCCATTTTTGTGTTGTCGACTCTTAAACATGACCAAAACTAACTTATTGAGAAAGTTGTCGATTTTTGACAATCGATTGTGACTAAACGCCTAAATCAAATTCAGCTGAAGATATGTCTCTAGACGATCAATTTGATAAACTTTAATTTCGTAAGTAACACATTTTTCGATTTAAAGCATTTTAGTACACGTTTTATGCAAAATCTGAAAAACGTTTTTTTTGCCACCGAAAATTTTCCCCTTATCTTTAAATGTAGTCACACTTTTGATATTTTATTCTCAGGAGCCATCTGGACCATACTCAATCATAAAACCTACTACTCCACCTTTTGCAAGGCAGTAAATAGCCTTTTTGGGGGTATTTCGAGTGGACTAAGTAAGTATATGAAAACAAAGTTGTGTAATTATTGTATTGTCATTGGTCCTTGACACGTGTGCACATTTTCAAGACGTTCAGATTGCTGGAAATTGCTGAAAATTACGATGCAAGATTCCGTTACATACAGGTGAAGTTAATAAAAGTGTATTAATAATCTTAATTTTCTTAAAATTAAAACTAGGTAAATAAAAGGCACTTCCACCAGCGATATTGAACGAAGAATAGGAGAAGGAAGAAAAGTCACAGCAATGCTAAATGGTGTTCTCTGGAGCTCAAATATACAACCCAGTACTAAGATCCTAATATATAAATCAATATTCGAATCTATAACGACATATGCATCTGAGACATGGGTAATCAATGTAAGGCAACGGAAAAGACTACTAGCAGCTGAGATGGACTTCTGGAGAAGAGCGGCGAGGAAATCCAGACGAGAAAGAATTAGAAACGAAGATATCCAAAAAATGATGGGGATAAATAGGAATATCCTATCGACCATTGAGGAAAAAAGACTCAGCTGGTTCGGGCATGTGAGAAGAATGCCTCCAGGAAGATTACCGAAGAAGATAATGGACATGGAAGTGGATGGAAGACGGAGAAGGGGAAGACCCAGAGTGAGGTGGAGAGACGGAGTTGAAGAAAGCCTGATGGGACATGGCATAACAGAGGAACAGGCCTTGGACAGGGAAGGTTGGAGAAGGATCCTGAGGGATATTTAGGGGAAGGAAAACCACATAAGTGGAAAACTCCTATTAAAAAAAAAATAAAATAAAATCATCGTCCACTAGAATGCTTTTAGTAACCAGAGTAAAAGTAATTTCAACTCTTTTATAATAATAATATCTGCCGTACCAGTGAATAAATGATCAAGTCAAATTTTGACGAAAATAAGTTAAGTAACTAAAAATAATCGTGGTGGTGTTCTTTTATGCTGGAAAATGTTTAAGTAAAATGTTCATTTAGAAACTTACTTGTTTAAAAGGAACATCTAACTTATTGAATAACACTTATTCAGCACGAAGGAAAACCTCCACGATTCTTTTTGGTCACAATTCAACTTAACCACTAATTCCCTGAGATAATATATATAATCATAGAAACATATTACCCCTCTTACTTTTAATTACGCAATGAATTATTAAATCATATTGATAAACATAACCACTAAAAAATAAACTTTAATAAATGTAAGTAATTTATGTTACATTACATCTCTAGTAACGATTTAGGCCTTAATAAAAAATTATATGACATCAAGATATAATAAATGATGAACGAAATGGAAAATTTCTTATTCATCTCTATGTAAATAATTATGATTCATAATAATTTTTAAAAGTGATATTCTTACAAAGGTAGATCTCAAGCAGCCAGTTGAATAATTGCAACCACTTAGGCATAATGCCTGTTCAAAATTCCGATCACGTTGGAGACGAATAAAAGAAAGCTCATTGGGAAGTATAAACAAAAATATTATCCCATGATCTTGAGAAACCAAAATATTATCCTTTCCTCTAGTTCGGTTACCACCTCCTATTCATAGAAGCAAGAGACCTGACGAAACAGGAAATGGCATTATAGCAATAATCATAGAAGAAAATCACAAAGTAAAATTATTTATTTAAAGTGAAACTCTAATTATACGGATAATTAGATTTACTATTGAAATAAAAAATACAAACTTATGTAATGTTTTAAATATGTATTTTATTGAATAGTTAAAAATGTGTCTTTTCATAAAATTATATTTATGTAACAACAAAGTTTAGTTAGCATATCGGAAATCGTGGATGTTCCGACACAGAACTCATCCGCCAATGTATTTCCCAGATACACCCTATCGTATTTAGAGTAGAACTCCGAACCACGGCCTACAATGTCTTTTAATAAACCATTAAAAAAAATTATAGGTAATAATATATATATATATATATATATATATATATATATATATAATTTTTTTTTTTTTTTTTTTTCCCTTCAAATCAATCCGGACAATTGGAGTTTCACTGTAATTATATTTATAACACTAGAAGTTTTTTTTTTTTTTTTTTTTTTTTTTTTTTTATTATCTATTAACTGTTATAAAGTGCAAACTTTTTCCAACTCGATTAACTCAATCTTGAATGAATAAAAGCTTGGTTATGTTGTTGAATTTTCTGGCTGAGGGAGAGTAAAATTTTAATATAAAGTTTAAAATACAACTAGTTATAACTTGAATATAGGGAACGGTCAATGTCTGTCGAGAATAAATGGTTAATACCCTTTTCTTGTACTTTTAGAGACAATCATTTTTCAAAATTGAAAAAAAATGTTTTAAATGTTCTTGAATAATACAATACAAGGTTATTAGCTTGAAATATCACCATGTTTTGGTTGATATCTGGTATATCGGTATGGAAGGCAAACAGTTCAAGACAGATACGAGGTTGTTCGGTATTGTTTTAATAAAAAAAAAATGAATTATTCTTTTACTAGAAGTAAAATTTTTCTCCAAAAGTATTCATTAAAAAAAAAAAAAAATTCTTTTATTAAATTAAATATTAGTGAACTTTTAAAGACATTTCATGGCTAGATGATGGAAGCTATTATTTGAGAAATTGTACAGGTTATTAACAGACGAATTTCAATGAAATATTTTTGGCACATAAATAAAATGAATAGCATTATTTAAAAGAAAAAAGAAATTGTTAAAAACTTTATAGTTCCGAACGAATTTTTTTTTTTTTTTTTTAATCAATTAAATATTAGAACGATTTTAATTGTAGATTCTAAAACTTGTTCCAACAGCAATCAACTGACGATTATCAGAGATGAGGTCATTAACGTTACAAAAACATGGATTTAACATATTTTTAAAATATTTAATTTTTTGTAAAAGTGAAGTTCCACGTTTAGGACGGTGTGGAAGTTGCAGGTTCAGAGTGACACGCGGCAAATCGCTGAAACTAGGTCTTCTGAATTATGTAGATGCAATGAAGACTGTTTTTTTGAAAATGAAAACCAAAAAAGAAAAAAAAACTGAAGCATTTTTGTGGTATATATTCTATTCTAATAAAATAAGCAACCATTTTTCGCTATTAAACCTTTTCAATTAACATAACACATGTACACTATTTTTGAGGTTTTACCTTATCTATTCTTGGTGATAATTCTCAAAATCTAATCTGTAGTTTTGATAGTTTTATCAAATTTACCACTTAACTACAAATGCGAATTCTAAAAATATCATATAATTATTTCCTCATTGATATATGAAAATTTTGACAAATAATAATTAACTTACAGACCTACAATAAAAGTGAATTTTTAGAAATTAACTATTATGATACTCTATAATAATAGGTGCTATATTAAAAAAAAAAAAAAAAAAAAAAAAAAAAAATATCTTAAATGTACATCAAGGCGGGAAGAACGGTTTATCCTACACTTTCTATATATTAAGTGGAACGTTCAATACTCATTTTGTGGGTCCACCACGAAATAAATTTCAACCTAACCATGTGGGAATCGAACCCACGACGACGACATTAGGTTTATTATTTATGTCTGTAATGTTTATGATGCAGTACATTTCATAAAACAAATTAAAATTATTACACACAAAATGAATGGCAATTAGAAATATCAGGTAG
Source organism: Euschistus heros (assembly GCA_003667255.2). NCBI lineage: Eukaryota > Metazoa > Arthropoda > Insecta > Hemiptera > Pentatomidae > Euschistus > Euschistus heros. Next base: position 2,845,585 of record RCWM02000096.1, on the reverse strand, counting down.
CAACAGCTTCGTAAAAACTACATTTTCTAATTTTTTTTTTATTTTTTTATTTGACAACATTTTCAAGAAAGATTATTAGGAAAATTAAATATTTGAAATTGTGGGATATTTTTATTTTGCTTTTAGATAGTTTTTTTTAAACATTTCACAGGCGCTATATATAGCCTAAAGATATAATTTTAATTTAGATTGGTTGAACTATGTTAAAAATATGTAAATCTTAAGAGAGATTTATTTTTCATTTAAAATATGTAAATCTTAAGAGAGATTTATTTTTCATTTAAAAACAAATGCAAGTACAATGATAAAAGTACCAACAAGATATGATAGCATAAGAGGATAATTATAAAAAAAGAGATTAAAAGCATAAACCAAATGCCAATTGAGGATTCCTATCACTCTCGTTCCTTTTCCAGTTTAGGTAACTTGATATATTTTGCTTAAAGAAGTGAGACTGTGGCAGACTCCGTTTTGGTAAGGCGCATTCATAAAATTTAATAACGGATGTTTTTTTTTAGATTTAGTATAATTTTCAGCAAGGACAAGTCGATTCGCCTAACTAGTTTGTATTAATTTTTACACCGATTTCCTTGTCTAGTACTCTGTGCATGATCTCAACAAAACAGTGCACTATATGCATTTATTCAGATATAAAGTCACACAGGTCCGCGATCAAACCTTTGTCTTCAGTTGTCCCACATACAAGTCTTTAGTGTCATTTACTAACCATTAACACCACAGACTAACAAAACGAACAACGTTACGAGGTGAAATTTATTCTACTGATAACGAACTCATCACTAAGTTCCATAAATATAGAACCGGATGAACTGAACAATAGGGGTTCGAATCCGGCCGTGGCCCAGTTGTACTGCTTGCTCAGTAAACCCCTCACTAGCTTCCACATTTTTTTAATATTGTAATAAATACGATGCCATTTACAACCATAATATAATAATAATAATTTTAAAATAAAAATATATTTTTATTAATGGCTTTTCCAAATTCCGTACAGCCAAAATAATGTTTGTTTTACATTTCAGTATGTATTTGTTTTAAATTCAGTTTCAGTATTTGTTTTCCAACATAAACTGACAGAACGAAAATTCTACTCAATTTTTATTTTTCATTCTCTCAGATAAAAATTTCATTTTTCTTTGAAGGTTTATACTGATTATTCTTTAATCGGGCCACATGGAACGTGTAAATGTTATTAAAACCATTAATTAAATAAAAGCAAGCCGTTAAACAAATAAATGAATTAAAATTATGAAATTTTAAATTAATGTGATTCATTACAGTTTCGCATTAGATGAGAAATTTTCTTAAGAATGCATTAAAAATAACAATAGACCTATAGCCCCTCGAATGCATGACTTAGTGAACGCAAGGGGCGAATATAGACATTATTAATTAGAAATTTCGTAAATTTGAAATTCCTTGTTATTTTTTTAATTTGCGTATAAATGGGGAATTAGGTAAACTCCTTAAAAAGAATCAACACTTAGAGCTGGGATGATGAAAATATCATCTGAGTGAAATTTTTTGCATGCTAGTGTATATCTTTTCTTAATGCTTTTATTCCCACCTGAATAAATAAAATGATAAGTGAATGAGATGTACCAAGTAAATCGCAGCAAGTCTGTGCAAGACAGCACAGTTTTGAGTTTTCAATTATTTATAGTTCGTTCGAATGTGTAACATGAGTTATAAACATTTCCATTAACTATTAAAATTATAACACGCCATATAGAACTTAACCTATATTTACAAGGGTAAGAAGTAAATCAAACCTCAAAGTGGATAGGGCAAAGTTACAGGACTTCTCGGACGCAATTTACGGGTAATACCTAACAAGCACTCCCGTAAGATATTACACAGAAGGAATCAATTCGCATTTTATAGCTATCGGCTCTGGTCAGCTAATGGTCGAGTGAAATCGCAACGAAATAAAACAAGAATATCACTCGCGGGGACGCCTACGTATGTAAATGGTCAGCACTCAAACCCGATCAGGTTTTTTTTTCTATCGGCGGCAACGGTCCGCTTGTTCCTATTCAAACCTTTATTGCCCTTCCACAATTAAGCCTTTACGGCGAAGACAGCTTGATTCCTTGGGGCCGGATTAAAATTTTATCTCCTTTGCAAACATTATCTTTAAACGTTATGCTCCACGAAGGGAATTACATTAAACCATATTTCCTTTTTATAACCTTGTACGCATTTAGGTTGATAAAACAAAAAAAAAAACTTATATTCTGGAAATCAATTTTATATAAAATTTGAGTCAGGTAACAAATGGGAACAAATGTTATTATTTTCTTATTTTTTGGCAAAAAGATTATGTAACATACAAAAGTTAGACTGCTAGATTTAACATAATACAGTAACTGATCAAAGCAGAAACATGTTTTATTTTTACGTAACTCAAGATCATTTCAAATGACCAACTTTCGTGAAGCGATATCATTTTTAAGTTTTGAGTTAACCCGTGATCGTCAATCAAAGAAAATTTGGCTTATCCAGCAGAATTATATTAGCAGATTTTAAAACGCTTAGTGAAGGAAGAGGCAAATCCAGTATCCACTCCGATACCCAACGGTGAGAAATTTTATAAAACTCAGGTGCCACAAACAAAAATTATCAAGAAGCTATTGGCGTTTGCTGTTAGTAGTCTGAACAGGTGTGAAACGGGTACCTTCGGAGAACTTCTTCATACAGGCTAGAAGATATTGTGATGCCCATTGAGGGGCTAGTGACCTAGCAGATCCTGGTGCAGTAAACGGAAGCCTACTGTAGCTCTCTCAAAAACAGAGGCTGAATATATGTCAATACCTTCAGCAGCATTTATAGTTAAGGCCTCCTCTGAAGAGATTGAGTAGCCTATGAAGGATCTTACTCAGATGTTTTGCAACAACCAAGGATCAAGCGCATCTACCATTTTATGAGAGAAAAGGTGCATGCGAAGCTTTTGGCCTTCACATACATACCAACCAATCGCTGACTCCTTGACTAAGGCGCTTGATATGGATAAGTCCAGCGTATAAAGCGCCAAGAACTACACAAATAAGGAGTGTTGGACATATAATTTGTATATCCTATCCGTGGCAACATAATTTCTACCTTGAGTCATATTGTACCTAATGTTTTTTTTTAAAATGTGTTCCTTTTGTATTTTGTATAGTCACTGTGTTGAATAAAGTTGTTATCGAAAATTCATAATGTGTGTCTAGTTCTAATCAACGAAATCTTAGATCAATTATATAAACATCCACTTCTACAGTTTAACTTGGCTTGTTTTGTTTAGTGTTATATTCATAGCGAGACAGGTTGTATCATTAATTCAACAAAATACATCGATGTAGAAATAAATGTGAGGAAGTATATCATAAGTTACATATTTTCTTATTTCCACTTCGCGTTAAAAAATACAGCAGAGATTAACGATTTTCAACATGGATTTACTTTTATGTATTTATAATTTATTTCCACTTCCCTAATGTGAAAAAGATTTCAGAAGCTAAGATTACTTGTGATTTAGTACAATATCAACATTGATTTAATATAATATTAATGCAACTTTGACTTCTTATTTCTCATTTTAATATCAGAAGGTATAAACAGAAGATAGTATTAGTTTGAACATGGATTTAAAGTTTGGGTTTTAATGAACAAGTATAACTTTCCCTCTCCAATAGTTGCGACTAAAACATCAGGAACAACAAGGATACCTTTTATCGATTTATCGATCAGGAGCGCCTCTTGAATAAAAGTACCGAAAGAAAATGATACATAGCCCTTTTATCTTCTATGTATACATCATTCTAGTTGTTTTGAAATATTCGGATTTTGATGTAGGTTGTTGGTTGGGGTATGCTGTCAAGAACAAAGTAGTTAAAATTATATTTTAATTTTTAATGCCTATCAGACCTATTAGGACTTGCGGTATAGAGTTATAGTGATTCACCAAACCATCGAATTCTTCCCGTATACAATCACTCCAATCCAAAATCCTTCGAAAAATCCTTAATGCTCCTTATTTTGTCACAAATGAACTGATCCACAATGACCTTGATATCCGATATGTCGCTGATATGGCACGATCCAGATACCTTTCCTTTCATAACAGACTTACTCCTCATCCAAATCCCAAATCCACTTGTTCCACTGAAAGAAGATGGCCTCGTGATGTCTTTCATTAGATGTCATGTCATTATCATTATATTTCATTGTTTACTAGATGTGTTTTCCAATACAATTATGAATGTCTCTTAATAAAAGAAAAAGAAAAAAATTCAATGCCGAATTCAAATTTTCCTACCCATCTCTTCTGCACATAAATGCTTCATCCAATTAACTACATTGAATTTTTTTAAAAAATGTGGTATAACCCTTTCATACATCAAATCTATCATTTACTTAATTTTTCATAGTAATATTTTAGTGTAAATAATGTTGCAGCTGTTAAGTTTTTTTTTTTTTTTGTATTTTTGATTAATGTTTAAATAGTTGGCCTGCTCTCTTTTTATTTTGAATGCACTAATATTTGTAAGGAATATAATCTGGTTTACTTATACCTTAATGTTAACACATTTGTCGTAAAAAATGTATTTATCAACCATACTCATTCTATTTAGTGATCCTGAAACCACAGAAAAATTGATCAAAGAGATATAGATATATTAGAAATAAATATTAAACTCACAAAAGAATTTGGGAATGAAATAGATTAAAAAAAATTTCTCATGATAAATGCTGGTATAATAGACGTAATAGGAAAACTGGTTTAAACGAAAAGCTCACAAGGTCTGTTGTGAAAGATGAGTGGGCAGCGAAGACTACTCTACCCTCAAGCACCTGGTTCCCTGAAAGGCCCTAAAGACTACGGGCCACTAATGATGATAAACATAAAACACTATTAACGATGTAGCCTTCAGGTAAACATAAATACACAGATTTGATATCGATAAAGTAGTCCATTCTCTAATCGATACCTCTTAATAGCACCGCGTGCATCAAAAGAATAAAATACCGGCGCTCCCATGTTTATCTTTCAAATAGACCAATAAGAATAAATTAACCAACCCATAGTGGGCCTGAGGGACGAAAGGGAGGTGTCGGGTTTTTTATGATGTATTTTTCTCTGAATTCAGTATTCTCAGCTACATGTACCATGCGCATATTTTTTAAATATGCTCATGGAAAAATATTACTATCCACATTGCTGAAATAAAGTGGTTTCCAGAACTTATCTGTAAACAAACGATCCCATCTGAATAAATAACAATATAGCCAATTATGATACGAATATTCATACCACATGAAACCAATAAAAATTAAAATGATATTTTTATGTTCCGTCCAAGTCGATCTACTTATTTTCATGTAAGTGAGTTTCAAATGAACTTAAAAACTAAACCAGCATCTCAATCATTTAATTTTCTAACAATCTGATTAAGCGTTTAATTACATATTAGCGGAAAACTCACAAATTTAAATCTAATAGAAATTTATAGTCTTCTAAATGGCTTCACTCCTCTTAAAACATTTATTACACAGTTCCATGTTTCAGGACCACTTTGTCCCATCTTCAGACTGAAACAATGTTCAACAATATCTTTAGCTTTCATTTAACAATACATCCAAATGACTCATATCAATACAGCAAGTGATGCATTTGGATGTATTGTTTATATGAAAGTGAAAGATATTGTTGAACATGGTTTCAGTCTGAAGATGGGACAAGGTGGTCCTGAAACATGGAACTGTGTAATAAATGTTTTAAGAGGAGTGAAGCGATTTTAAATAAATTAAAAATTATATAAATACTCCTTGTTAGAAAAAAAAAAAAAAAAAAAAAATCTAACTGGTTATTGCGAGGTAGGGAAATAATAGATTTAACTCAAAGATTTTGAAATAGATATAGGAATTCTCCTCTGTTCCTTGAATTTTGTACATTAAAAAAAAACAACTATAAAACAAAAGTCAAACATAGTACAGAACATTGCAGTACTTAAAGGTATCAACTCAGCAAAAGAGCATTGAAAAGATAAGCCATTTTTAAAATATTTTCAACATTTCACCAAGGCGGTTCTTTTCGAATATGACTTGTGGGTTTTATTTTGTGATTATACAAAACAAAACCCTACAATAAAAAATATAAGTTTTTATTAAGGTTTCACAATTTTACAAAGAGAAAGAGTAATTAATATTTTTATTATAGTCCAGTCAATGAGTGCTGAAATGAGGGGTGTAGCGTGCATGGAATATCCGATAATTTTTGACTCCATAGCTCCGTTAGGAGAATTTAGAAGGTAAACATACTAAAAGTCCCCGCCCCTGGGGGTGAGCTAACGGTGGGGGGGGAGGGGAGAAGTTCAGTTTTTTTGTTTTTTCGATAATATCTCATGTAACATGTAAAGTTCGAGTGGTATCCATACTAACCAAAAACGAATAGTTATTATCAAATTATATTTTTTTAAATTCTTTAGGTAATTTGTCGTACTTTTCTTTTCAATAACTCCGAATCTATTTGTCCGATTAAAACTTACTTTTTTTTCATCTTAAAGAGGGTTAAAATTTACTATTAGAATATTAAATATGAAGTTCTAATAATGTCCATTAAAAGCACGCTAAAAAGCCCGTATTGTTGTATAATCCACGTTTTTTTGGCACATTTTTCGCAGTAACTCCGAACACTTGTTCGATTCAAATTTCCTTTTTATATCTAAAAGGTGGTCAAATTTGCTATTGGACTGTATATATGAAGTTTCAATCGGGTCCCTCGAAATACACACGCCAGAACGCTAAAATCTCGTACTTTTATGAAACCCACGCTTTTTTGTCACATTTTTCACTATAACTCAGAAACTATTTGTTCGAATCAAAATTTCATTTTTTCATCTAAACTTTCTTTTATATAATATATATGTAATTTATATTAAATCCCGTGAAAAACACCCACGCTAGCATGCTGAATATGTATATTTTTGGAAATTTTAATTAAAAAATTGTTCTAACACATTTTAATTTGCGGTGGCGCCACAGAATTTTACATGTGTTCTAACACATTTTAATTTGCGGTGGCGCCACAGAATTTTACATGTGATGCTTTGATGACCATGAGTATTAAGGCCAGAAAGAAAAAATTGTCGATTTTGGGTCCAGTAGGAATATTAGTATAATAATTTCACATGTTTAAGGGATATCGATTTCCTTGGAATCCTCTTAGTTCTGCAAAAAAAAATTGCAGTAACTAATTCATTGGTATAAAGATATACATTTGGGAATAATAAAATATATTAGCAGTATTGTGAACAAAATATTTCCCAAATAAAACATTAACGTAATCACAAAAATCGATAAATCCTGGCAAATCTGAAGATCCTTCAGTGCCTTGTTCCAATCGGAATTCAAGTTATGGGTAGCCTGGCATTGCACCGTGGAAACCATTATGGTTCACAGTAAACTAATATGGTGAATTTCGTTTTTCAGGCTGCTCGTACTCCTGCAAGCAATGACGGCCTATTACAAATACATAAAGCACACGCACACAATGAAACTAGAAATTTCCTGCACAAAATAAGTTTCCCATATTAATAACAAATTTTGAAATGACACAAGAGCAGAACCTGGTTCTTTGAATAAAATAATATTAATCATCAACGCAGTGAAAAGTAGTTAATATAAAAATTTAATAACTGAAAAATTTCCTTTGGTTCCACACTTTTAAACATCCTTAGGCTGAAAAAGAAGGGACGAGCGAGCATAACTAAGAGGCCATTGAAGAAAAGCCGTCCTTTGTGGTTACTGTTCTGTTTAATATTCTAATATTACCAAGAGTGGCGTGGCATCCCCCGGGGCACGCTGTGACGGATCGCAGGCAGTCTTCCGCGCCCCGGGAAAATTTTACATCACGGCCACACTTTACGGCTTCACTTGACGTATATCCGCAGCAAGCACTTAATATTACCAGCAAGAGCCCTTGCACGATATTCCCCGACATCAAAGTAATTGTGCAATCTTCTGCTCTGCGAAGTAATCTCTGTACTTAAAGTAATCATTTAACTGCAGGAGGGGGATATCAAAATAATATATATTCATTGGACATCAACAAATGTATGGAATGATTAGAATAGGTAAAGAAGAAGCAACGTAACTTAGAATAAAATTTCATTAAAAAAAACCAATATACTGCTCCTTTAATATGTATCACAAACATGTGTATAGTGTGTTTCATCTGAAGTGTTATAATCATATTTCAGGAAAAACAAAATTGAAAAGTTGGAACTTTTTCCACAATGGAATTACTCATCTCGGAAATAGCCACATAATATTGCCACTAGCCAAAAAATTAAGATAAATAAATTAGCTTTCTGATTATACCGATTGAGCGAAATTCACAAAATTGAATACTCTATTGACAGATACCACAGCTATTTCGAGCCACTCTAGACGCGCCCACATTAATGGAATGGAATGACAAAACGAAAATAAAATAAACAGAATTTCTAAAGTTTTTATTTAGAGATTAATCCCTTAAGTAGATGGTCTTATTTATGTTATTGTTGGTATTGTTTGATCATTATAAATATTTTTTTTTTTAAAGTAAGGTAATTATTAAAGTAAATTATGCAACATTAATAATATTTTTGTAAACTTCAAGTAATATTTTGCTAGAAATGTAAATTCTATTTTCCATATTTAAGTCTATTTCAATTAATACCCGCAGTTGTAATATATTGCAGTGATACTTAGTTCATTACAATTAGAAAATATGATATACTCGACAAACAACATTAAACATTATTGAAATGCTAATTGTTTACTGTATGATATAGTAATAGAGAAACAGCCTAGCCGTACATTGAACCAAACCACAACCAACTGGAAGAAGACGTGTGAGGGAGGTCGAAACATCGGCACTCCAAATATAAAGAATTATTTATACAACAAAAACCTGGGTGTGTTAATTATACCTGGCTGCATCCCTGACTATTAAACATTATTTTAAATATTTCGGGAAAACTTGTTTACCGCTTTCAGAATAAACTTCTAAAACAATCAAATACCTACAATATTTCCATTTTTTTATGATTAAAAAAAAAATTATTCAGTGTAATTAGAACAAAATCATTATTTTTTATTAATAATTTGTTAAACTTCTTCAAGCTAATAATGACGTTTCTGTAATTATGTAGAGTACATTTCTTTTTAATTGATGACACAATTTACTAGTTTAATGTTTTTAGATGTTGATCCTGAGGATAGGAAACAATTTTTTCCGAAACCTACAAAATCATTTTCAATAATACACATAGATTGTTTGGTCAATCCCTGTTTTCCTGAAGTAGGGAAATGTCAAAATAAATTATTATCAATTAAATATCTCTCTAAAATAATTACAATTGTTTATTAAGTTATGCATTATGGGTCTTTTTAAGTTGTATTACGAATTTAATTGGCTCGCTTAAAAAAGCTGTCATAGTTCAATAATCGATTCTCCAATTTTCGTGGTTATTAACGGAGCGAAAATTTTTTTAAGGACCTATCTCTCTCAAATCCTCAGTATCCTCCCATTGCATGTAGTCAGAATCCAACACTCCCTCTCAAACACCACCACCGGTCTTAATACTGTTTTGTGTCATTAGAAGTCTTAGGAAAGGCGGAAGCAAGGAAGGAATTGAAAATATATAATAATAAAACCATACATATAAGAACGTCAAAGTGCCTAAAAAGGCGATACGAAGGAGTATAAACAGTCGGGGACAAATTATGCTCTGTAAAAGTCTTAAATACCATCGGTCTCTGATAACCGGAACCTTATTAGATTTCTCTGTGAATTATAGATATGAAAAAACCTTCTTCATGGAAGACATAGCAAACTAGAATAACAGTTACTAAATATAGTATTTTTTAAAAATAGGTTTTATTTCCATAGTAAACATAACGATTATTTCCATTATAAAACGAAGAAGAATGTTTCTTACATTAAGTTAAGGCAGCAATAAAGTTTGTGGTGAGCAAAAGGCAAGGATATGAGCAAACGGTTTGAGTTCTATTCCCAGGAAATTGTGTGGCTCTAGCAGATCTCAAGAATTTTGACACTCATAATCAGTTCAGGAATGAAACGAAATCTTATTTCCGTATAGGTAAAAAAAAAAAGATCATATGCACCATTTTCCAAATATTACAGGGTTGCAAAAAACTGCCTCACCACTTATTTTATACTCTTAAGCACTCAGATCTAGCAATTAAATTAATATTACTCATATTTTTTTCGATTTATATATATATATATATATATATATATATATATATATATATATATATATATATATATATATATATATATATATATATATATTTAAAAAAAAATCTATAAAACCTTAATAGAAATAGGAGTTGTTCCTAATTTTATAGATGCAATATCACAAATATCACATTGTTGTCCGTTGGATATTTTCATGCAAACACGATACTTAGACTGTTGTTCCGCTATTTTAATGATGTTTACGTATAGAGTAAGGCTGCTATGATATTTCTAGAAAGGTGCTTACGAGTGTTTTGGTTTCCCTTTAGACAAATGTTTATAGTAAGCGCCGAAAATAATCGGGCATATACGATGGAATCTAGTATTAGTTTGTGTTATGAATTGTTGGTAAATAAGAGGAATACAATGGTGGTTACAATGTTAAAACGTTGGATGTATATCTAAGGAGGAAAACATTTTTAGAAGCTTACAATATTATGATAAAAAGATGCGCTTTGATATGACGATCAAGCGGTTTTCTAGTCATTTTGACAAAATGACACTCAAGATATTTTGCCTTGGTGGGGACGATATTACAACTGAACTAAGTCTATTAATGGACAACCAATGTTCCTTCTGAAATAAGTTACGTTCGATTAAATACAGATTTGGGTCAATTCATTATAGCTTCATACACTTTAATGCACAAGAATATATTCCAAGAACCCAATGCTACCACGAATTCGCAGAACTAGAGGTCAGGAAGAGGATCGTTCATGATTAGCAAGCATTCAAAGCTACACAAAAGGTACTCACTCTATGTCAGTCACACAAGAACTGCCTATGCGGGAGGAGCGCGACAGCTCTTCAACAGATCCGCCATATAACTACAGAGGTCCACTTGAATCTGTCATTGCCAGGAGAGGGACTACTGTAGAGAATTTTAGCAGCTGACATTCCAAACATAAGCTTAAACCATATCCATAACAATTTTCTGTTTGTATATTCATTATAATTCTCAAAAATATTAAAGATGTATATATACATATAAATAAACAAAGAAAATTAATGCTGTATCATATAAGACATCTACTTTCAAAATGGGATAAGAGCAAATCGTTAAACTTTTCCGGGAAAACAAAAAAATAGGTAACTAGAATGCTCCTCAATACATAAAAAATACTTTGCATACCATAATACAAATAACTTTCTTGTTATTAAAAAAAAAAAATTGATTCAGAGTGTAAACGAAACCAAAAACCAAAATGGAATCATCCTATTTTGAAGGGATTAGGGAAATTACAAAAACAGACTGACCATTAATAAACCAAATTTATACCATAAAAAATGAAGTTTAAAAAAATGCATAACAATAAGGTAAATTAAAATTCTATTAAAACGTATAATCCAGATAATAAGGGAAATAAGGAAACCAACGTTTTTCACATTACTTTATAATGACATCCAGTACGTCTTGAATGAAAACAAACCAAGCGATATAGAAGAAAAAACTTCAAATAATTGTTGACAAAATGGATTTATCCTATTTTTTAAGTCAACGCCTCGTATAAAAGATAAGGCTTAAAGTATTCTCAATATTAATTTCTTAAATTAAAGATATGATATTCCATTAATACCAGTTGAACAGATCCACTACGTAGGTAGTATCCATACAAATTTATTACCAACTGGAATTCCAAATACAAAAATAAAACGACAAGAAACTGAAAGTCGTATCTGACATAAACATTTCCTAGACAAACGTTTAAATCTTTCGATTAATTACAAAAGACTTAAAAAGATTTACGTGACACTAATTAGACCTAATTGGCCATATTAAGTCAAGCTTTTGGGGATGCACTAAATCACCCAAATCGTCTCGAATGCAATCCTTACAATTCGGAATCCTTTGAAAAACCATTAATGCTCCGTACTTTGCCAGAAACAATCTAATCCAAAAAGATCTTAATTGTATTATATATAACTGATTTAGCCCTAACAATATATCTATCCTTTTATAGTAAATTACAGAACCATACAAATCCATTAATATCTCAACTTGCTTCCCATTTAACATGCTTATATACCGATGCCTCTGAAAAGAAGATGGCCTCCGGATCTTCAATTACAGCACATTTATTAAAGCCCAACCAAAGGGTAGTTGCTTTTTAAGCAACCCACATGCATTGTCTACAGTTATAAATTTCAATAAGTAACAATACCTAAATAAATAAATTAAAGTTCAGTATTAAATATCGATTATAAACCAGAAATCAGGAAACGCAAGAAATTTTTTTACTTTTACAGAGAAGTGAAGATTGAATGAAGAGTACGAATTATGTGATTGGTGTATCAAAACAATACTGAAGGTAAAATAAGCAGTAAAATTAGCATTTTCATTTTTAAAGACTTTATTTTGACAAAATTACACCTGTCACAAGCAAGGACAATAAGTAAAAATATACATGTCCCTTATTAAAAGAAAGAAATAAGAATTAAATAAATTAACTAATACAGAGCCAAAACTATTTAAAATTAAGAGGCCTTTTCGTAATCCTCACCCTGAATAAAAAGCCTCAGGATTACTAAAACGCTTCTTCCTCACCTCGTCACTGGATCCAGAGCTGAGAAATAATGAGAAAAAGTAAAAAGCAAATTGAAATTAATGTTATAGATTAAAAAGCTGGATGAGAGATCAGCTCAAATAAATCTTTTTTTTAATTCCTCCCAGGAGGAGGTACTGTTCAGTTGTACTCTCCCTCACGATTATAAGGCCTGTATTGTAACATGTTGAGCGAAATCAATTATTGTTACTTTAATTGTTGTTACAAGTATGAATAATAAATTGAAACAGAAAAAAAAAATGCTACACAGTCTTGTGAATAAGTACAAACTCAATTGATTAATTTGAACTATTTTAAAATCTCTAAAACAATAATAAACTAAAGTATTATTTCTAACTTAATTCCATATAAAAAAATAAAAAAAAAATCAGAAAGCATTTAAAGCCATTGCCTCAGTTTGTAATCCTAACAAAAAGTATTGATAAATGCTTATTTTTAATTTCTTTTAAACTGAAAGACATTCAGTTCACTCACCTTTTCACATCAAAAAGAGATTGTTGAGAGTGTCATTTATTCTTTTAAAATATGCCGCGCTGGACTCATCTAAGTGCAATTGAACAGTAAAAGATTATTGAATAAAAAAGCGTTTTGACACAAAGGCTAACTGCATGAGAGTTAAACCGCTCACCAAGTGTTGTTAAAAACCTTTTTAATTTACCACCAGAACACTAAAGGAAAAAGAGAAGAACTGGAAGGCCTCCAGAATTTTCCAAGCATGTGAAACGAACCAAATTAAGAGACATATAAAAAACTGGTGCTTCTTCTTCCCAGATTGTGAAACGATTTGACCTTCCAAGGTTAAATCTATGTGATTTCAGTTTTGTACGGAAATGGATAGCTGATAATACAAGGTATTCAAAATATCGGAAAATTATAAGGAAGAAACAGCTCAAAAAACATCACATTAAACGACGCTTACAGTTTGTTGAAAAACGCATTCAGGAAGACCACAATTGGTATAATATGATTTGTAGTGAAGAAAAAAAGTTTTATCTTGATGACCCAGAAGGTTTTAATAATAAGTCACATTGGGGTAGTGGAGTCATATTCTGGAGTAGTTTTCATATAATTTTAATAAATAAAATCAGGAATTAGTGTTACAATCTCTTAATATAAGAGGCCTTAAAAAAAAATCTATAAACTTTCTGAGAATAATTTAAAAACAGAGAGAAAAACAAAATAAAATAATCCTCGATAAGTAGTTGCTGCTTTTAAAATGTAAATGCTTAAAGAGATAATGTATCTTAGAAATATTACAAAATAAATAAATCCTGCTAGACCAAGTCGATAAAGCACTTACGTTTGTTTTAGATCATAAATTATGTATAATCTGAAACTAAGGATGAGATATATAGTTTCAATATTCCATATTATTATTAATCATATGTTACCTTTACACAATAGCTTTTAGTTCGTTGCAATATTAATCTCGAACTACGATGCAGCTTCCTAATAAATTATGAAGGCTCTAAATAGCATTCTGTTTTCAAGTATTTATAGTAATTGCTCTAGGGATATATTTTTATTTGATGTTTAATATATCAAAGTAATATAGTCAAGCTCCTTGAAATATCGTAATGTATATTTTATAATATTTATTTAAATTTTCAAAAAATGTCCTTAAACTAGTTAAAGCTTTCGTAATTCCTTAAGATAACTTTAACAGAATAAGAATGATTTAAAAAATAATAGTATTTTTTGAGAATGTTAAAATTGCAATAATTTCGTATTCAATCATGAAAACATTTTTTTCCTTGAAGATTTTAATATAAATTATTATAAAAATAATCTGAATTCATTAATTCATTGGTGGGCTCTACAGTCCTTTAAGAATCATGGTCTCTCTTATAAATTTCTTCCACTTTTCTCTGTCTGTTGCAAGGCACTTCTAGTGTTTATTTCCTTTCGCGCTCTTCACCTCCTGGTCTGCCAAAAATCAACCTTCTACATGGCCCAAACACCTCTTCAGCTGAATTACTTTTAAAATGCCCTTTTTAACTAAATAAATTCAAGAATTCAATGTTCGTTCTGAACCTCCACTAACCTCTACTAATGGACTGGACCATACATTTTACGAAGAACTTTTCCTTTCCTTTACTCGAAGCAAAGCATTATCTTACTTTAGTGGGTGATCAAACCTCACATCCATAAGTAACTAAGTATGGTATTGGTCTCACTACAGTCTTGTATAAGAGACATTTTGCTTTTCTAGATAGACTTTTTAATTTTTTTAATATCAACTAACAGACCAGATTATCGTTACAATATTCCATTATTTCACGCAGCTCGTTTTGTAGACTACTTTTATATTCAACCATTCGTATCCAATCATGAAAACATTTTTTTCCTTGAAGATTTTAATATAAATTATTATAAAAATAGTCTGAGTTCATTCATTCATTGGTGGACTCTGCAGGAGGTTCCGAAAGCTTTTGAATATTTTGGAACTCCCAATCTTTTAAATATTTTTCGAAAGCTATCTTTGAGGAGCAATAAAAAAAAGAAAAAAAAGAAACTGAACATAAAAAATATTTTTATTTATAAGGTGCCAAAGTTTATGTTTCTATAATTGAAAGTTTAACGTTTTCTTTAAATATATATATATATATATATATATATATATACACACATTTTATTTATCGAAATAATCTTAAATCAAGAAATTGAACTTTTTTCAGTTTTTAAAAATAAATATGAGATCTGTCGAAAGGGAAAAAAAAAGATGTAAGATTTCTTTTTTTCTTTCGGTTGGCATACGCATTAAACAGTATTTTTACGGACATAACATTGCTTGGGTAAGAGAAGCCAGGGTTGAGGGATATGGCTTGATTGTCAGTCCCTTTCGGGCCAATTCGCCTTGCCCTTAAGATCCTACATTCATTCGAATACTGCTCTTAACTTTGATTGAAAAGTATCAATGAACACGAATTATGCCATCTATATTAACAAACATTTAGTGTATCTTTATAAATAAAAATTTCTTAATATTCCAATTCAGCTAATCACTCATACAATTCATATTCACCTACAGTCAATAAGGCTAACTCGACAATTCAAACTAAATCCAGCATTTGTGGAAGCGGAAGCTAAAAATAATAATATCTAGCGTAGCTACAGGCTCGAGTTCATTTGCAGCTATAGAAAAGCCATAGATGAACTCAGCGCCAAAGGTATTTGCTATGTGCAAAGTGAAGATTGATTGAATTCGGGTCCATCTCATTGTGGAATAAATACTAGTCGTTAGTATAAAAATTATAACAGCGGCTGAATATATTAAAAATATACCAGTTCTAGTACCATATGAGAGGATGGGAAAATTGGGGGAAAAAAAATTGGATCATAATCATCGGTTATCATGGACAATGAATTCCTAAAGTTCGAGAAATAAAAAAGGCATTGTGGTTCAATCATAGATAGGTTCTGTACAATCTATACTAAGGCTATTAAAAACTTTATGCGATCTAAACTATCACATGATGAATAAAATTCAAAGAAGACATGGGAATATGGAAGTAAATAAAAAAATGTTCTAACAAATAACGAAGTAGCAATTTTAAATACAAATAATTAATTACTATAGAAAACATTAACTGAAAATTCATCGCTAGTAATTTTGAGAGATTTAGAGAAAAAAAACAACTAAAACGGAAGTAATTCTTAGAAAAATAAAGCAAAAAATACTTAACTTAGCATATATATAAGTTAAGTGAGAACTTTGGAATTTTATCGTAACGAAGTATCTTAATTATATATAAGTAAATATCACAAAACCAAGACTATAACTAAAAAAAAAAAAAAATAGCATGTTATCTAAGTTATTTATTCAGTATTGTTAAGGTTATTCTTTGTTATATTAATTTTTGTTAATATCTAAATCTTTTTTAAAGTTTGAAAAACAAAAAATTAAAGATGAAACTAAAATAAAAATTATAATAAATTAAGGCCATGTTCTTATTCCAATAAACCTGATATATGCGTAGAAATATAAATAATTAAAATGACCGACTAGTCAGCCCATCTATACATTTAAGCAAAATACAGGAGAAAAACTAGGCAATACTCAAAGAAAATATTAAAACAAAACATTAGGGCATACAAGCAAATTAACTTCTTAAATTAAGTAATATAAATTAATAGAAAAAATATTTTTAAAATGATCCAACTCCAAATCAATGGAAATCTATAACATAGATAGCTCAGCTGAGGCCGAAGGAAAACTTCAGCTTAGATTCTATTTATTTTTCCTTTGGAAGCAGAACAACGAGGACCGTAGAAAACTTCAGTTAAACAAGCCACTCTTCAAGTTCTTCAAAAAAAACTTATTGGAACGGTCGTTGAAGGGTTCCATTCACGAGTCACGTGGTTTTATGAATGGAACCGCTCCGATAAACCTTTCAATAAAATTATACTAGTACCCTCCCCCCCTCCTGTGATCCTTCCACATCTTAATTATGCCTACCATTCAAAATGTCCTGGCTGGGATCATAATTTAATATTTTTAAAAATATTGGTAAATTTGTGAAGTATTTCATTTAATAGAAAATAAAAAAATTAACCATTTTAGTTTAATATTATATAATGGGTATATAATCCTAAAAGCTATATACTTCAAATTAGTAATATACACCATGACAGAATGTCTCATTTTTTTAAATTTTAATTGAAATAATAATTAAACCTTCCTCTCTGGCTACTGATACACGATATCAGTAAACACGATAAAAACTATCCCTATATTAATTTAAATGTTCAATATTTTTATACATATATTCATTATTTCAAATATTTGTCGTATCGATAACTACTATACATTGGCTAGAAAGGAGAATTTCCAGTATTCCTAGTTCTGCGAAAATCGCTAAAGTAAATTACAAAGTTAATATTCTTTATCACTAGGATAGTCTAAAAGTCACATTTAGCATGAAATGTTACAAACGATATTCTGTATGTCTCTAATGCCCTATTTACACGAGTTTAGTTAGCAAGAATTTAGTAGAGCGTTCAATCAAGTTTTTAGAAATGCAATCGTTTGAACGTTGTCAAGTGTTAAGTTTGTTTGTTTGGGCTTAACGTCCGTACTTACTCCAACTATGGCAGGAAGGACGGGTTACTTAACAGGTTACCAACCTATTCTAATCAAGGTGGGATAGGCCAAGATTCATTCCACAGGTCCGCCATGAAATAAATTTTAACTATCCCAGGTGGGATTCGAATCCACGAACTTAGTGGAGTACCGAGCGCGCTGAGACCCTCAAGTGTTAAGTGTTTAGTTGCCAAGCGGCTCACAAGCGGCTAAAGTTTAGTTTGTTTACTTCTGAGCAGTTCGCGATGGATAAACAACTTGTTATATAGATAAATTCTGTTAATGAAGATATATTGAGCGAAATTTTAGAAGTGGAAGACGAAATAAACAAAAATAAATACAAAAGACTATGTGAATTTAGTCAAAATTAAATATGTTAATAAGAGAGATAAAAATAAAATGTTAAGCATAAATATAATACAAGCATAAATAATATATAATAGTGTGACAGAAGCATATATCAGAAGCATCTAAACTTGCCGCCCACTAATAGGAGACAGTCCAGACCAAGAAAATCCCAACCGAGAGCACCACAATGGGATAGAATTCATATTTGTAAAGCCTATCTTCTAAACGTAGAAAATTGAAGACAAAATAAAATCTATATTAAATACGAATCAATGGTGTACTGATGCTTTTACTTCTTACTGCTTATATTCCATGGAATATTTGTCCCAGTGGAGGTTGAAATGACAGGCAAACTTAAATGTGCAACGCAGAACAAAATTTTATAAATATATCTTTTTTCTATATCGTTTCTGTTTGAGATAGTTTTTTAATTGACTAATAATAACAATTAAACTATTAAGTACTCACAAAAGTGCTATAAATTATACTTAATTACTGTCACACAATATTAAAATATAACAATCTATTTATCAACAATCCTTTGATCCTTTAATTTAACGCTATAACTAAACTACTAGTGGAGCTCATAGAGACGACCGCTAAGCTCTGACATCAAACGCATTCCGCACATATTTAACAAATTGATCAGATAGGCTACAACGCTACCCACTCAACTCTCCTCAATCAGGGGAGCACTTGTGCATTGTTCTGTCAGTTTTACATCCGACGGTCTATTAAACATTTTATTAATCAACTTGGAAAATATATAAATTAATAAGATATATAAATAATAAATTATACACATTACGAAAAAAAAAAAAAAATGATGCATGATAAGGCATAACAAAGAATTAATTATTAACTCGAAGGATGAATGATAATGAAAAATGAATCCAACCCGGTCTAGGCATGGGATGCGCCCGTCAAAACGGTTGTGGGTCGTGGGAGACAAACATAAAGCGCCACCACCCACACCCCAGTGGACCCTATCATTTGAAACCACTATATCAAGCACCATATGGTTCTAGCATCCTCATGAGTCCTGTCCTCTCCTTTGTACAGGTAGTAATCCTAGAACCAGTTTTGGTTGATTTTTATTTTTTTTTAAAGGAAAAAAAATAATAGTGGTTGTAAAGGTTGACTATCTTAGACAAATAAGTAGTCATGGATATCTACAAATACGTGGAATACTGTGAATATTGTAATAGATCGGTATAGTGATACCTTATTCAAACAATGAATGTGGGAAGTTCACAATGAAAGAATAACTGAAATCTTCCAGTTAGGTTAACGATGATCAAAAATACCTTATACATTAAAAAATAAATGAAACGTGATATAAATTTAATGAAAGGCAACAATCACTAATTGAAATTTGCTAAATCAAAAGCCGTATCACAGTTTGTCTCTTCGGATATATAAACTACATCACACCGTTTTCCTCCGTATTTATTGAACTAAGCCAAAATATTTTGACATAAAAAAATAAAATAATTTTAAATTTAATGTCTTGTATATCTTCGATACAAATACAAAATATTGAAAGTGAAAAAAACGCTGTTAAACTTCAGCGATTCATCTAGGATTTAAAAACGTTATAGCGAAGCCTCTCTATAAAAACTCGTGTTCACTAAATATAATCAAATTTTACTACCAGCTCCAAAACTAGAGGCCATTAAAATAGGATCTACCTCCTTAGTTCATACACCCATTATCCTTCCTCAATCCTAAATGATTGAATGATTATCCATTTAAACTCTTCTGTTAAATATTTATTTAACGAATTATTTTTGATAAAAAATTTTCTTGGAAATCATAGATTGCCCAAATATCCCGCCGTTGTATACATCTACTTAAATTATCCCACCAATCCCGTCAGCTTTTCCCCCAGTCAACTCGTAAGCTTTTAGTATCCTCCCTCTTATTCCCTTACATTGATAATGGATGTCTAGTTTATGGCGGCCTCTCAGATTGAAGCGAATTATTAACTGCTTTGCCAGATTTGTCTTCGATATACAAAGGGGCTCCCACGTTTCCTTCCTCTATTCCGAATTAAATTGGCTTTATCCCGCATTCCGTAGAAAATATTTCCTTGGAACATTCCTTAACTAAATTATCACCACCCTCCATCCTTCCTGTATTATATTATGCTAAAGTTCAGATCTGCAGTCAATTCAATGCATACAAGATCCCGTCTTTTTTATCTATAACCCCATCCTACAGACCCTCTGGCATTCCACGCTCTTACCTCTTACGCTTAACCATCCTCTAGAATTCCATCCCTTCTCATATCAGACAAGCGAAATCTCTTAAAACATTTAAATTCCTCTATTTCCAGTACCTCATTCATATCCAAGGTGACGCTTGCTACAATCTACTCTCTGAATTAAATGTTATCAAGATCTTTCTGTACACTTTCAATAACTATTTACACAAATTAGATACCAATCAATATAATTTTTTCTCACTCTGAATATAACATTTAGGTCCTTCTATAGTATATAAGCATTGTATATAAAATAAATCGATTTATCATTTTCTTTGTAGAATGTTTTCTTATTTTCCATTTTATATATTTAATTAGTGTCTATGTAAACATTATCATTGTTATATTATTATTTCTTCTTTATTTTCTTGTATTTTTTTTTATTTTATCTGTGTATTACGTATCTTACCAGACGTAACTAGTTTTATTTCTTTCTGTACTTGTTTGTTATTTTTAAGGGACTTGGTCCTAGAATAAAATTATTTTATTCTAATTGGATTATACAAATTTATATATCTAATAATTATTGTTTTTTGTTTTTTTAAATAGATCTTGTTATTATTATTTTATTTACTATAAAGATATCTTTGAAACAAGGTTTCAAGGGACGCTAAATTTTGGTACCAACACATCCAACACTGGATAGGATTGTGATGGAACGAAAACTTTGAAAGAACTTTCGGTTTCTATATTGAATGGAAACCATATGACCAAGTCTTGAATCCACAGTTACTGTAAGCAACAATATAACTGATAACAATCTTCTCTAGTCGCCACTTTATAACAGGTTTCTTGTATCAGAACAGTTTCTTCGATGAGAATAATCATTAATCAAAGTAACATTATATTCTTTCTTTCAGTTGATTGGAAATAAAATCCCCTTATTTTGAAAAGCACTCATAAGTGTCCTAGCAGACATTGCGTTTTAAATGATTGTTTTTCTTCAAATATTGTTTTTATAAATATTCTACTAAATATAGGAGTAAATTTTTAACAATCTTGAGAAAGAGATGTTAGTATGAGCCATGGTCTACAAATGGGATGCTTAGATGGTAAGATTCTTGTATATATATATAATTTATAAAGTCTTATCAAGCGTTACAACATAAAGAGTTATTCGGAATATGCTGCTTCTACTATATAAAAAAAAGTTACTTGTTCAATAATATCCTGTAATTCTCCAACGATCATTTTCATATAGAGAGGTCAAATACATAAAACCTATTATGTTTTTCACATCATAAAAACACACTAAAACTCTTCTCGTTTTATCAATGACAAAAGTCCCGTGGCTATTGCCTGCTACAGTTTAGTAAAAGTACAAATCCCTTCATTTCAACATTTCCCTTTCAATTTACTACTATAAATTAATATTACAAGGTCTCTTGGTGTGTAACTTTAACGCAAAAATAAACAAAAATATTTATTTCCCTGATGGTAGTTGCCATACAAAATATTGCAATCTTTTAAATATATCACAATTCATAACTATTAAAACATGATATGTAACATAAGATTTTGCATTCAAGTTAGAAGGGTCAAAGTAACCAAACTGCACAATACTATTGTAATTATAATGGTAAATACAAGAAAATAGCACTTACATATTGCAAAATAACCAAAATTTCAAATTATAACTATTATTATATTATTTAATAAATAATGTTATCAAGGATTATTTGGTTGTTGGGTAAGTGAAAATAAGGAAACCATTAAATTAAACACATAAAAGCGATAATGAAATCGGTTTAGTAATTAATAACAAAATGGAAAATATGAATAGTAATAGAAACTATGATAATTTTAGTGATACAGATATCTAAGGAATTAAATTTGAATAGGTAGAGCAGTTTAAATATTTAGGATCAACCATATCAAAGAAAAATAAGATTCAAGAGGAAATAAAACCAAGAATAAAAACAGGAAATGCTTCTTATTTCTCGGTCGCAAAACTATTTGCATACTTCCCAGAAATTTAACAATTATGATATACACGACTATTTTACCATAATATGGTATAATAGTAATATACTAGTTGAGATTTAATAGAATTTGAATATTAATTTTTAAATATTTTACATATCTAGCTTACATATATGAATAAAGTTTCATTACATCTGGTAATCTTGATTAGTTTTTCTAACAAAGACCACTTGGGACTATTCTTTTCAGTGGACATAAGTGCCCAAACTTAGTAATAGTACAAGCCACATAACATTACTAATCACGTAATTTTTAAATAAATCATGAAATAATGCTATCCGATTGATATTATGATTTTACTTTAAGTATTTAAAGTATAAATATGTTCATCGATTCCAATCAACAATAAAAAGTGTACCCACATTTTATTAATAAACTGCTATTGTGTAAAACTTGCAATTTTGACTTATACTACTTATCCCAACAATCCAAGATATATATTACCAACAGTTCTATATGTTCCGAAACGTGGTCACATACGCTAAGGAAAGAAAAAAGCCTTAGAGCTTTCGAAAATAAAGAACTGCATGCGACATTTGAACCAAAAACGGATGAACATCCTGGAGAATTTAAAAGGCTCCACAGTGCGGAAATACGGGAGCTTTATCCGTTAAACATATTATAAGACAGCCTAAGTGCCTAATAATTAATAAACAACTTAAAAAACATTAATAATAACATGTTAATAGATATTATAAAAGTATATAGTTTATGCATACAAAATAACAAACAGGTCGCATTCCTAAGGGTTAAAGCTCATATTGGGATTATAGGAAATGAAGAGGTTGATAAATCAGCCAAAGATGCTACGATTAGCGGCGAACAGGTAAACATTTCGGTCCCATTTACAGATTTTTATTTAGCAATAAAAGAAGATTGTCATAACACATGGCAGGATCAATATTCACTATCTCCTACAGGGAAGTTTTAAAAAGCTGTATTTCCTAGTGTCTCACGCAGGCCATGGTTTACAAATATCAAATTAGATAAACAGGATATAAAAACATATTGTAGATAAAACATATTGTAGAACGGTTGAATCACAAAATCCGCGAGAGCCAATACTGCAATAACCGAGAAACTCCACCATATCGTTATGGAATGTAAGGCATATTCACCTCATAGAAAAAAAACTTTTTTTGAAGAACTTAAGAATAACAGAATTTCATATAAAGAAATAATATCACTAAGCGGAAGAGATGAGATGAGCTGCATATTGAATTATTTTAAATCAATTAAAAAATTTATTTAAAAACATAATTATGTACATATTTCCTTCATTTTTTACTAATTAATCAAATAGATATATCTGGCTGTATAGAACTATCCAATGCCAATAAATGCAAAAAAAAAAAAAAAAAAAAAAAAAAAAAAAAAAAAAAAAAAAAAAAAAAAAAAAAAAAAAAAAAAAAAAAAAAAAAAAAAAAAAAAAAAAAAAAAAAAAAAAAAAAAAAAAAAAAAAAAAAAACCGTTAAACATAGTTATGGCAATAGCTGCGCAGTGGTTAAAATAGGGACATAAGATCGCTGGATTTAGGTTATAATAGCCGAATTCCAGAAAAGGTAATCATTTTAGAGCAATCGGGTAAACATCCGAGGGGTAGACCTTAACATTGTTAGGAGGACTACATCAGGGCTAATCATGGGAATTAGAGGTTGGTGGTGTAAGCATCGAACCTTCGGTTTCAACAATCCTTTGCTTTATATACTATAAATATTTTTGTAAAATAACTGATAAATAAAAGGCTTGGTAACAGAGGGGGAGGGGGAAGAGAAAGAAACCGAGAGAGAGAGAGAGAGAGAGAGAGAGAGAGAGAGAGAGAGAGAGAGAGAGAGAGAGAGAGAGAGAGAGAGAGAGAGAGAGAGAGAGAGAGAGAGAGAGAGAGAGAGAGAGAGATAAACAAACCATTTTCGTTTTGTCTAGGCCAGTGATATATAATCAGTTAATAAGATTAAATAATATTTCGTATACAATTACTCAAGAAAGTATTAAGTTATTTCACTGTTAATTGGTATTTTATTATTGACCTAAATTATTCAGACACATTGTTCAAAAGCGTCATTAAAGTAATATAGCAAATGATAAAATAGAACGTGGGACGTTGAGATTATAGTGCTATTGTAAAATTGCGTAAGCTATACCATTCGGTGCCCTTAAGTCCTTGAACTGACACGATTCAAAGAAATGAAACAAAAAATGTCTAGACATTTCTGATTAATTTATGGTAACTAATTACTAAACAAACGTCATAAAATATAAATAGTTTTTATATGGAAGTTCAATTTCATAAGATTACTTCAAAACTTGCTATACAATTAAGTTAGTAATGCATACACATATGTATGTCCTCTTTTCTCCTTATCGTTGATCACTTAATACACAACAATTCCGAGTCTATATAAGTAACTGAACAGAACTACTGATTAATTAAAGGTATTAACTTATCTAAATTTTAAAATATAAATCAGGGGCAATGAATTATGGGGTCATTGTTGAACGATCTGATAGACTATCTGATGACTCCGCAGCACGTGTTATAGCATCACTTATCAGATGATGGACAAGCTACCGAGGTTCAAACCTCTTCCCAGCATCATCCATCACCTAAGCCGCTTTAATCTGACATATCACCATTATTACTCCAGTCATCGTTATTAACTGCGGGCTATATGAATATGAAAAAAAAAATGGCAATTATCCAACCAAAAAAAAAAAAAAATTAAAATCACCATCATAGTAGCATAACTTTAATAAGAAAAACCCAACAAAAGTGTTAGTTCAATATACTAAAATAAAATATTTCATGTATTTAGGATAAATAACATAATACAAACATATTTAAATATGTTTATATGTATGTCTCTGTCCCATAGCATCCATTAATTTCTAACTTACTTATCATTACATTATTCAATATTTCATTTCCATATCAATACCTTAGCTCACAGTTTTAAGTGCAAATGTTTTGCGAAAATCTTTCATATGCTTCATTAAAGAATTTAGATGTTCAGATATTTGCAACAATTTTGCTTGAACTGCTAATGTAAACTCAGATAATTTGAATAAGTCGAGTTCACTAAATAAAATCAAATTTAATTATAGTTTTAGAAATTCACAGTTTTAAATTTCAATACTATAAAATTTCATTTCCAAATTGTATTAAGAAATAGTAAATAATAAACAACGATACGCTTTAAGATAAACTAAAGATGTCCATGTATAGTAAAGAAAAAATATCTACTCCAGATGGAATTAGATGATTGTTCCGATTCTGGACGAAGGATACAACTGTATACCATGTTTTCATTTGATATGGCGTGCAATGGAAACGAACACTCAATGAATCCAGAAGAATAATTATGAATGCTAAAAGTAATAAAATAATAACAAACGGTGGAAATGGACAACTGGTAAAAGAAGGATGCCAAAAAAGACAAGGATGTCGTAAACTAACGCAACTTCAACTTCTAATAAAATAATTTTATTAGAGGTTGAAATGGCTATAAATTATAACAACAAAGACATACCAAGATGACAAAGAAAATAATAAATAAACTCATGATTAGCATTTCAAAATGAAGGAAATTCAAAGAATTGTTACAAGGGGCTATCGGGTTAAAAAAAAATTTATATATTTCTGATTATAAACAATATTAATCGTTATTCATTAGGCATTATGGTTATATCACGATAAAAGTCTTAATATTTTCGTTATATTATATCAAAATGGTCTGAGAACGAAATCATTACCTGGTTAGTCCAGTAAAATAAGGGTTCGTCGAAGAAAAAACTTCCAAACTTTTATTCTCAGCGGATCATTATGTTTATGGGGGGTACTGAATCAGTATCTAAAGTTTACTACCAAAGCAGCCGTCGGCTTCATACCCAAAATCGCGAAAAAACACACAAATATTTTCGGTTCTTAACCTCTAACACGACAACAAACCAAATGCTAATTTCAGTTGGAACTAGTACCTACGAAATGAAAAAACAAAACAAAACAAATGCCGAAATCGGACCTTTTTTTCCGATGTTATTGTCTTGGAAAAAATTGTGAAAATTGGCCCACTTCACCGATAGACACGTTAGTCATACACTTAGCTATTACTTCGAAACTATTAGTCCGATCCAAAACTATTGTTTTTTTTTTTAATACTGGTTAATTTACATACATATATATATATATATATGTGTGTGTGTGTGTGTGTGTGTGTGTGTGTGTGTGTGTGTGTGTGTGTGTGGTGTGTGTGTGTGTGTGTGTGTATGTATGTAGATTTGTATGTTGGATAGATATACGAAGTTTTAATTAAGTCCCTTACAATAAACATGACTGCACGCTCAAAAACCCTTAATTTTGTTAAATCCAAGTTTTCTGATATATTTTCATTATAATTCCGAAATCCAAAATTTTTTTCATCCAAAAACTGATTAAATTTACTATTAGTCCTACAACCAGTACTTAATTTAACATTAAAAAAAAAACAAAAAAAAAATCAACAACGGTAATTTGAAAGTTTTGTTGCAATTTAGGGTATGAAGCCGATGGCTGCCGTGGTAGCTAACTTCAGATTCGGATTCAGCACTCCAAAAAAAAAACAAAAAAACAATGATCCGTTGAGAATAGAAGTTCGGCTGTTTTTTTTAAAAACGGCCTTTTGGATGCTTCTTTTACTGTACTATGTGTTGTATGTAACCTAAGTAACAGTCTCGAAAGATTGACCTACCAAAAATATGAAAATAAAGGTAAAACTTAAGAGTTTTATGAAAATAATCACGTTATTTTATCAGTTAATGAATTTAAATTATAGAATGCATCTACTCAAAATTTTAAAACAACAAATATAAAAATAAATAAGAATAATAAAAGGTGACTATGAATGACAGCAGTAGAAGCTCCTTAAATAATCTAGATTATATTCTTGCCCTTGTTAGTGACGTTCCAAAAAATTACGAAGAACATAATATTCAATAAACATGTTGTCCATAGTTAAGAAAATAGAAGCAGAACCCAGAAAACAAAAACAAATTACCTTTAAGTAAATTAAAAATACAAAATATATTACAAAGTAAAAGATAGAGAAGGTATATAAATAGGCTTAGTATATCTATATGTTTTGAATTGCAGAGGTATGAATTTAAATTAAATATCAGTTGCTATGTTAATCCTATATCACAAAACTCCGTCTCGCAAAAAATTCTATACTATAGAATTGTATCGATGAAAATATATTTGGTATACACATATTATATCTGTCTTAAATACAAATATTAAAATGGTAAAATATTGATAAAAATTAATAATAAAAAAAAAAGGAATAAAACACAAAAATTAAAAAAAGACATGAATAAAATTATCACCGTACTTTTCATTTTATCAAGTAATTACCAAGTTCCAAGTGTTTTTCACAACCAAGTGGAACTTAGTAACCAAACTATCGGTTAATCAATACCACACAAATGCAGGGGAAAACAAGAAAAATAACGCAGGGCAATTGACGTATCACATAAAACTATTTAATAACAAAATTATGTATGCGACAATAATATACATAATTAACTTAACTTCTATTTATTAGTGACATTATAACATATGAAAATCAAAGAATTACCTATATGAAAACAAAAACAAACACCAGTTTTATATTGTCTAAAAACCATCCAATCAATGATGTGTTACTTTTGCCTGGGGGATACAGAAGTGCCTTCTCCGACCATTTGTTAAGAGAAATTGTCAATAAGATTCCATTCCTAGTAAGCAGATATTACTCATCTTTCGGACTTCCCGTAGGTTAATGCACGCACAAGGATAACCTAGTGCCCTGTTTGGCTATTGAATGCTTTGTGAGAAAAAAATAAATTATAAAAAATAAAATAAAATAACAGTAGGCTCGTTTGATCGAAATTAAGTTAATTTAGTCCCAAGTGTATGTTTATTAATTGAAGAACAAATGTTATAAGTTAGATACTGTGGCCCCCAGTCTAAATGATGCACCAGGATATTTATGTGATTTAATAAATAAATAGTACAAATCATACTCCATTAAATATAATAATTTATTTTAATCACTAAACATCGCAGTAATGTGTACTTTATATCTAAAATTTAAAAAAAAAATAAACTAGGATTTAATAATAACAATAAAACATTTGTTTATGATTACTTATCTCATAGTGAATTATATTAACTAATTATATAAACTATTTTACTTTAGTTAAACCCTTGTGTCGAATGTGTTTGTCGATTTTTAAAGAAAGTTGACCTACATCTGACATGTTTTAGAACTTTTTTTAATAATTAGGACACACACAACGTTTAAAAAAAGGGAGTTGGTCATTTAACATTTTAATGACGGAAACTGGTTAAATCTAAGGGCCGACATTATTTAAAAAGCAGTTAAACTGAAAAAGTTTAAAACACTGAAAAAATGTTAACTGATAGGAATTAGACTTGAATCGTCTGGGAAATTAAAAGAAATTCACATTGGTATACACTACATAACTATCTAACTGCTCAGGTATGCCAGTAAGTGCAGAAAAAGTGTGGCATGCCTAAAGAAAAAATAAATATCATGGACGAGTAGCTCAAAAGAATCTTTTCATCATCAAAAATAGCTTAAAAAAAATGAGAAACAAATGTTACTTTTTTTCTGAAGGGTGAGCAAACCAGGAGAAAAGCTAGCGGAAAACTTTTTATCTGAAGGGTGTATTATCGAATTCAATGTGAGCCACTGTAAATGCTATGCACGTAACTATATTAAAATAATATTCATGTCAAAAAATATATATTTGCTGGATCAGATTGTACATAGATACATATCACAATTTTAATCAACACTGTATTAAACTTGTAATTAAAATTTTAGCTCAGGCACTGCAGAGGGAAAAGCCTGACCGTGCATAATTAACTAAAATATATTTGTTAGTAGGCGAGCAAGACTACATTCTAAAACTTTCAGCAAGATTAGATTATTTTTCTCTCTTCCAAATTTTTATTCACACCTGTTATTGATGTAACAAAAGTGAATTTGGTCATAGTCTAATAACACAAGCCTTAAAGACGGGTAGGAGGGTAACACTCAACAGTACCAACTCCTAACTAGGATTAAATAAAAAAAATGGATCTATTTGAGCAAATCTATCATCCGGCTTATTTAAAGCCTACGAATTTTCTAGGTATGATATTCGTGCCCCAAAACATTCCTACATCGAATGTAAGCCCTAAGTAATGAATTTCGTTTATCTGTATTATAGGTTGATTGTCGATAAAGACAGGTGGACAAGTAACATGCCTGAGTGTAAAAGTGGTGTGCTTTGTTATAATTTATGTAATGTTGAAGAATTAATGATGCAATGGTGGGGTCCTTATGTATAGTCTATAATGCTGCTTTATCAGCCTATGTTGCTTATGTATCAGGACTAAGTTGTGAGTGTAAAGAATATATAAAAGTGGAGCTAGTATTGACTCCTTTGGTACTCCGACTTTTACTAAATGAATAGAAGATATATATGAGCCTTGTCGGACAGAGATAAATC
This sequence comes from Euschistus heros, assembly GCA_003667255.2. Classification (NCBI taxonomy): domain Eukaryota; kingdom Metazoa; phylum Arthropoda; class Insecta; order Hemiptera; family Pentatomidae; genus Euschistus; species Euschistus heros. The sequence goes on along the minus strand of RCWM02000096.1, from coordinate 2,815,496 downwards.
TATCACAGAGAAAAGATTGAAGAATCAGATAATATGTAAAAGGAACTTTATCTCAAAATATTGCAGCTTACTGGTCCATCGAGATAGAAAACCTATTACTTACTTGATTTTTCATTACTAAAGTACTTTGCACCATACCTTACTCTATCAGTAGCAACTCCGATCTCTGCTCTGATCACTCGCTGTTTCATTTGACTCTTTTTAATGAACCAATAAAAAAGAGAAAATATCATTTCTAAACTAAAGTGTTATGGATTGGGATAGCTGTCAAGCGAATTTAAATTCGAAGATTATCATTTCAATGCAACTAAAAATATTTAATAAATTGAACAACGAACTGAAAAGACAAATTATGAAATTTAAACAGGTCAAGTATAATGACTACAGTGAATGAATGAAGTATAATGAATTTCACGACAGATGACAAAATCTTATAGAAGCAGACTAAAAACCTTTAAAGCATCACACGGTGGCACCGCCTCTCCGAAAAGAAGATGGGGTCCTAGGCGGTGTCAGACAAAAAAATGTCTGAACTATTTGCCGAACATTAATCAACTGTATTTTCCCCACATACAGACTACCCAAACAATGAACATGAAAATTAGCTATAACAAACTTTAGAAGCTCTCCTACAATTACACTATCACCACTTTCTTTTACTTCTTTTGAAATTTACAAGTAATCAGAAAGCTATTATAAAAAAAAAGCTCTAGGATTTGATTTAATCACCGCCGAACTTCTCTAGAAACTGCTAAAAAAAACAGATTAAGATCAACAACCATGGTATTGAGTTCACAAAGAATTTACGAAACTTGTGGAAAGCAAGAAACGAACAACAAAATATCTGGCGTTATAAGCCAGTTTTTATTTAATTGATTCAATCATACCTTAGTACTTGAATATTATATCAGCTTGGAATTCAGCGCTACAGCTAAATGCTCTATTATTATCAATAAAGGAGAAGTTAACAAGACTTCTTTAACTAGTTTAAATAAATTTATATGATACATTAAGTGGTATTATGAAATTTTTAATTATTTATTTAAAAAACTAATGCAATTTATCAACCTATAGACTATTCATAATCAGTTATCTACCTATCTTTCTGCTAGTAATTGAAATTTCAGATGATATAAGATCCTGTTCTAGTTCTCCAACTGTACGATGAACCCTTCAATGATACGTAAAAATAAAGAAAAACTATAATTCACACTCACACACACAAAATATATATATGTTTTATGCGTGCGTGCGTGAGTACTAAATAGTATCAACCAGTTACTTCTTATTTTAAAATAATATAACAGATCATAAAAATAAAAAAAATAACGCCAAAATATGTGTTTAAAATCTAAAGAAACATAAAATAAAGATTAATGGTATTATGAGAATTATCTACCTATATCTGCAACGGATTGGAATAGAAAGGTGAGGTTTGCGGCATTTTGCTACATTTTTGATCAAGTTTAACCCAATTTTTTTTTTTTTACACTGAGAGATATTTGTATTGTACCAGGCGTATGGAATATATTTTTCATATTATTTCTAATTCTGTCAAAGGAAATCATTTCTAAAAAATATTAATTAAATGTGAATTTTGGAAAACTGATAAAATCTTACGAAAATATTTAAAATCTTTAATATATACATAACATTATCAATGTAAAAATTTGTATAGTGTGGTTATTATAAAAATAAAAGTTCGTTCATAGTACATTATTATTTTATCGGATTTTAAATTTTGGGGTCACCTGTGGTGTAGTGGTTAGCATAGCAACCTACTAAACCCAAGATCACGGGTTCGCAGCCCGGCAGATGATCTTAGGATTTTTTAAAGGGAGTAAAATATCCTTACCTATGCCGTTCTTCAGAAGGGACGTAAAATGGAGGTCTCGAGCCGGTGCGATGTCAGGTACTCGCTAAAGATCCCTATCCTAATTATACCTGGATAGGCAAAATGTAGGACTCCCACCGTAGCATCGTAAGATTAGCCATAGCAGCATAAAGTGACGTTAAACGAAATAAACCAAAAACCAAATTTTGACTCGCATGAAGAAAAATAATAAATGAACTAATTAAAATAAAACGTAAAAATTAAAACTAAAAGAATTTTCCTATTTTAAAAATAATACGAATATATTTATTATTCAATGAGCAATGTGGCAGATGGTAATAAGTTTTTTAAGTTAAACCTCTTTTTACTCTAAGGATAAAATAACAATTTTAATACTTTTTTTTTATATTTTTTAAAGAAAAATAGACCTATTTTTACTGAATATTTTAAATTAAGTGATTTGATCGGCTTCAAAATGGAATAATATAAACTAAGAAAAAGGAACATGTGAGTATTAACGTTTTAAGTACCTAAATGCATAAAACAAATATACAAGGAATTAAAGAAATAGCGCAACTAAATATTGGCTTAGATATTAAGAACAAAAAATGCTTTAAATAAATTAGGATTAAGGAAACTTTAAATAAAATGCTCTTGTAATAAATTATGATTACAAGTTGGAATTAAGGGTTGTGTATATTCACTAGGATTTGTGTTGTCTATTAAAAACCTTGTGTTGTCACAAAGTACGAAACGTACATAAAACTATAATTGTTTGTAATCAACCGCATCCCAATAAAATCAAGGTTACTTTTATACTTTTAATTTTTTCTAGTATCTTAGTCGTTTCTCCTTTTTTTATTTCTTTAAATGGGAGGGAAGTCCATTTGAGAACATTAATAATTTTTTAATACGGAAAAACAAATGTTTAAAGAAAGAGCATTTTTAAGAAAAGCTCTATAAAATACTTTAAAACAGTGGTAAATAGAAAAAAAAAAAATTTTCCCCACCTGGGAATTTAATAAATAGAAGGTATATTACAATAGAAAACTCAAAAAAAAAAAAAAAAAAAATAATCAACTTTAAAAATCCATTTTTTTTTTTTTTTAATTTTAGCTGAGGCTATGAGAATGACCCAGATTACACTAAATTTGACATTAAACCTACAGTGATGGGAAAATTATAATTTTCTAAGGCCAGAGGTTCTTGGAAAAACATTCTTACTTTGTTTTTTGGCTTAACTTATTTTTTTTTAAATATATCAAAAGTGTTTTTTTTTTTAACTACGAGGACCTCATTTATTATTGTTTATTCTCAGGAATCGCAGTAGAATTATGTACACATGAAATGTCTGTAGGTTTAATGTTAAACCACGAATTATTGAGTTTGGCCTCTTCCATCCTGGATGTATAATACAGACATAAAAAAGAAATTAAAAAGTAAAGGAGATAAGATTTATGGGAGGAAACATAAAAAAAACAAAAACGTATTAAATGTACCAGTAGTACGTTATTTATTTCTAAATGTAGTTTATACAACGTTATTAATTAAATTTAATTACATGATAAAATGTTTAAAGACTAACAACAATTAAAATGTTTGTTATTACAAATTCATTTTTGATTGTTGATAAAAGTAAAAACCATTAATGATACTGGACATCATACAAACTATTTTATAGAAATAATATAATGATATCCTTCAATCTAAAAGGAAGAAAACATTTCACATAAAGAATAAAGGTAGAGAAAAAGACAAGAAATGAAAAATAATGAAACTGAATTATTTAGTGAAATTATTAGTTAAGTAAATCATTAGTACAGTTTACAATGAAAAATCATTTATTTTCGAGGAACTCCTTGATCTTGGGCCAATATGAGCCGTCTGGATCGTAGATTTCCAAGATGTGCTTCCAATCGTCAGGCCGCTTCGGGATGAAGATCTCCAAACTGTGTCTGAAAAGACCCTTCTGTTTTTCGGTACAAAGCCCACAAACTGTTGAAAATACCTCGGGTATCTTGCCTGTAACAAATAGAGGAGAATATAGTAGCACTGAATATCAGAATCCGTTACTTCAGTTGGTAATGATATAAGAAACAAATAGAAAAAGTAAATGAATCCAATTCAAAAAAAATAAGCTAGTCTACCCGATTATGATTATGGTTATACAGAAATGAAAATTCAATATGGTAGCTGCTTAAAACATTTTTGCAAATCTCATTATAGGATATTAGATAATAGTCAAAAAAGAACATCGAGAAAGAAAAATAGTATTTTTGCAATAATAATACGAATGTTAAGAACACAAATTCGCAAACATTATATATATAAGTTACACTATATATTTTTCCTTAGATATTTTTAATTTTAAGCTTTGACTCCTAACCATTGTAATCTATTTCTTAGAAACCCCTCGTGGGAACTTGCTCTCCTGTGAACTGTAATGTTAGCATAAAGCTTCCTAGAAGAAGCCATTGTAACCCTTTATAAACCTCAAGAAATTTTGTAATTCTCTCTCAGTACATCCAGAGCCGTCTCCACGCCACTCTTCTTTCTGATATTGTAACTTTTATTGAATAAACTTCTTTTTTAAAAAAGTCTTTACTTTTAAATTGAAGATAACTGGCGCAGTCGGTAGGACATCGTCAAACTTGAGGGCATATCAAGGATCAGTATCAACTGTTTGCTGACGAGTCCATTCAGAGGAAGACGAGACGTTAAACTGGCATGGATCTGACTATCGAAGTCATCTTAGTGTAAGTGATTTTTTTTTTTTAAGAGATATTATCTCAATATTAAACTTTTTTTTTATTTTTCAATTTAATAATTTTGAATAAAATCTATTCTATTTTTAAAGAAAAGGTTATGATTTCATTACTATAACTATAAAGAAATATTTTGTTATTTAAAATATAATTTTTTATTTAATATTAAGTTAAATATTAAGTTACTGTATATTAAGGATAAATTTAATTTTCATTTCATATTATTTTAATTTCATTGCATACTATCTCATTTTATTTTTTGTTTGTTATATTAAATATTTTATAAAAATGGCACCTCCCACATTAAAGAAAGAGTATCTAGAGATGATACCTGATTTCCATGGTGACCCTATGTCACTAACGCGATTTCTAGAAATTTCTGATAAATTAATAAACAAATTTTATAATCACGAAAATACTGCCGATTTCCAAAACGATTATTTAATAGGATCAATTCGTGCTAAAATTAAAGGAGCTGCCGCCGACATGGTTAATAGTAAATATATCAATACCTGGGACGATATTAAAAATGCGTTAAAACAAGGGTACGCCGACAAACGCGACGCGTACACTCTAAATATTGAAATGGCGGGAATGAAACAAGGCAACGAAACCCCTTTCGAATTTTATAATAAAATACAAAAAACATTACAGTTGCAAATTAGTTATTTAAGGAGCGAAATGCCGATGGAGGCGTTAGTCCTCACGAAATATATCGAAAAATTAGCACTAAGAGTTTTGTTAAAAGGACTGAAAGAACCGCTTGGCTCTTTCATGAGAACCAAAAATCCGATAGACCTAAATCAGGCAATAAACATGCTAACGAACGATTTTCAATTTGTCATCGACACTTATCGCCCACACCAAAACCATAACAAACCAATACACAAAAATCGCCAACAATTTATAAACTATTTCCCAGTAAACCAGTACAAAGCAATTCAACCTGCTAAAAATGTAATCTCAAATCAGTATAGACCCCAACAACCTAATCAGTATAGACCCCAACAACCTAATCAATATAGACCCCAACAACCTAATCAATATATACCACACCAATATCATCAATATAGACCCCAACAACCTAATCAGTCAACCCCTATGAGTGTCAATAGTAATTATAGAAGTAATTCCCAATATCAGAGACAACCTGATCAAAGTGTAAAATTTAAATCTTTTCTCAATACCCCAGTTCGGAAAAACCCAAACCTAGAAATTGAAGAACTTCATAATCTAAACTCGGAACAGTCCGTAAGTGAATCCCAAATTACTGAATTACCAAATGCTCAACCACCCGACTATCCCACTGTATCATTTCCAGACGATCATCAAGAAAATCAACAATACACTGATCAAAATAATCTGGATAGTGATCAAAGTAATTTTTTAGATCCCAGCCTAGCACAGGAACCATGGACGTAATAGACCTATTTAATTTAACCCGTTTTAGTGCTCTTCCATATATAATTCCACCAAAGTCAAACTTAAAAATTCTAATAGACACTGCGTGCACAAAATCGCTTGTATCCGTCCTTGTAGCAAATAAATATTTTTTTAATAACATTACTCACGAACCATTTAAACTTACTAGCGCGCACGGTTCTTCTATACAAAATTTTAACGCTAATGTAGATTCATCTAAATTATTTCCCAACACCAAAACTCCCCTGAAATTTGGCATTTTTGACTTCCATCCTAAATTCGATTTATTGTTTGGAACAGACAGTCTTAAATTATTAGGTGCGAAAATTGATTTAGTAAATGATATACTAATCACACCTTTTGGCAATTTAACAATTCATTATGACAACAGACCCCCTCAATCTGAATATACTTACATCTTAAACAACGATTCTGAAACCGTAATCAAAATTCCAATCAAAAATATCTCAAATGGAGAAGGAATCATTCCTCATACCGATTTCAATAATTGTCTTAAAATTCATGAAGGTTTAATTTCAATTAAAAATAACGAAGCTATATGTACGGTAAAAAATAATTCGGATTGGTCATTTAGATTAACTATTAAAACCCCAATCCTTGTGAAACCAATCAGAATTTTTAAAAATAACGAATCTCATAATATAAATTTAATTAAAACAAAAGAATCAGATTTCAATGAAGTCAAAAATCTTATTCGCACGGACCATTTAAACGAAGAAGAAAAAAAAGAAATTCAAAATTTAATAAAACAATATTCTGATCTATTTTATTTAAAAGGTACTCCACTAACTGCAAATACGCAAATCAAACATAAAATCCTAACTAAAGACGAGATCCCAGTCTATACTAAAAATTACCGATATCCTCAAATATTTCAAAACGAAGTGAAAAGACAAATTGACGAAATGCTAGAGCAACAAATCATTCGCCCTTCTTTTTCACCTTACAATAGTCCAATTTGGGTAGTTCCAAAAAAATTAGACCAATCGGGAATACAAAAGTGGAGAATAGTAATAGATTATAGGAAATTAAATGAGAAAACGGTCGATGATAAGTATCCTATTCCGCATATAACCGAACTGCTGGATAAATTAGGCAAAAGCAGTTACTTTTCAACAATCGACCTAACAAGTTCGTTTCATCAAATTTTATTGGATGAAGAGAGTATCCCTAAAACAGCATTCTCAACCGTAAACGGTCATTACGAGTTCCTAAGGTTACCTTTTGGATTAAAAAATAGTCCACCAACATTTATGAGAGTGATTAACAACATACTCATGGGCGTTCCAAATTGTGTTGCCTATTTAGATGATATAATAATTTACAGTACGTCCCTTCAGGAGCATTTATCAATTTTAAAGCAAGTTTTTAAAAAACTAAGAGAATCTAACTTAAAAATTCAGCCCGATAAAACCGAATTTCTAAAAAAGGAAATAGAATATTTAGGACATCTCGTCACATCAAACGGAGTAAAACCAAACCCTAATAAAATCCTTGCTATAAAAAATTATCCCATACCGAAGACTACTAAACAAATTAAAGCTTTCCTTGGACTACTAGGATATTATCGCCGTTTTATTCCAAATTTTGCACACCTCACAAAACCTTTGACCCAATGTTTAAAAAAAGGATCGAAAATTAACATCGCGGATAAAAATTATTTAGATAGTTTTGAAACCAGTAAAAATATTTTGATTAATAATCCCATCCTGCAATATCCGGACTTCAACAAAACATTTTGTTTAACGACAGATGCATCAAACGTAGCCTTGGGCGCTGTATTGTCACAGACGCACGGAGGACGAGATCTTCCGATAGCTTACGCGAGCCGTACTTTAAACGAAAGTGAATCAAAACTGTCCACTATTGAACGCGAACTTCTAGCTATTGTTTGGGCTACCAAATATTTCCGACCATATCTTTATGGCAGAAAATTTATCATTCAAACGGATCACAAACCACTTCAGTGGTTACAATCATTAAAAGATCCAAACTCAAAATTATATCGTTGGAAACTAAAACTCGAAGAATTTAATTTTGAAATAAAATATAAGAAAGGTCATGAAAACAAAGTCGCTGACGCACTATCGCGAGTAGAAATTAATTTAACAGAATCTGAAGACCCTGATACTATTATTAATGATTTAATAGAACAATTTTACCGCGAAAATGAAACATCGGAAAATGCATCTCTTATCGTAAATTTTGATGAAAATGAAAATTTAGATAATATAACAGAAGAATCTGAAACAAATTCCGTTCACTCTAATACTTTAGGAAATACAATAATCGAAATACCAATAGCATACTCTCCAGTAAATTTAGGAAAAAATCAGATTATTTTAAATTTAGTTGATATTAATCCCGCGAAACCCAAAATCGAAAAACTGTTTAATAATACTAAAAACAGAATTATCGCTCAGATATCAAAGGAAAATTTCGAACAAGATATAATAAAATTAATTAAAGAATTCGTTGAACCAAAAGTTAAATATTATTTATTCTTTGAAACTGATTTTTATACCCAATTTTATGAAACCATGGTAAAATATTTTAAACATTCGGAATTAAATTTTGTAAAAACTACAAGTAGATTAATCGATATTCAAGATCCTGATGAACAAAATAGTTTAATAAATGATTACCACATTGGCAAAACAAACCACCGCGGTTCGGAGGAAACATTTAATCGAATAAAAAGATTGTATTATTGGCCTAATATGAAAAACTTAATTCGAATTCAAATTAATAATTGCGAAATTTGTACGGTATCAAAATATGATCGGAATCCTTTAAAACTCCAATATAACGTTACTCAAACACCATCTAAACCATTTGAAATAGTTCACATGGATACAATCACACTAGAAAACAAAAAATATTTAACTCTAATCGACTCCTTTTCAAAATTTGCGCAAGTTTATAAATTAAAAAATGGTCAAGCAACTGAAGTCGTTAATAAATTAATTTCTCATTTTTCTCATCACGGGTTACCAAAACAAATAATAACAGATAACGGTTTAGAATTTAGAAACTCATTATTATCCGATTTATTAAAATTACACAGAATCCAACTACATTATACAGCTACTCAATCACCTCAATCAAACGGACCCATTGAAAGATTTCATAGCACATTAATAGAACATTTACGGTTATTAAATAATAGAGACGAATTCAAAAAAGACGCAATGGAAAAAAAAAATTAAATATGCCGTACTCGCGTATAACAACACTATTCATTCCATCACACACTAAAGCCAATCGAAATAATATCTGGACATTTAGATATAGACTCGCCCGTTGCAATAGATCTCAATAATCAAATCATAAATGATTATGTTGCAAAACATAAAGAAAGAGTAAAAATTTTGCATGAACAAATAAATCATAGGAATTAGGTAGCAAAAGAAAAATATATAACCAGGATGAATAAAAATCGCGAAGAATTGCCAAACGAAATCCCGGAAACAGTATTTGTAGCTAATAGGCAAAAACAATCAAAATTAAAAAATAAATTTAAAAAGGAAAAGATTAAAAAAATAATTAAACATAGTAAAACCGCTGTAATTGATAAAAAACATTATAACACGCGAGAAAAAATTCATTTAAAAAATATAAAGAGACCGCTGAAGAAAAGACAAACGTACCATGTTGGTAGACCCCCAGATGAAAGAGCTGGACCGAGTCAGCATTCTTAGAACTGAGATAAAGCACTCGCACCGGACACATTCTTTCGCTTAAGACAAGCTATAATTACAAGCTATAATAATTATGTTTATTTAAAACTAATTTTTTTTTAATATTAGTAAATAATTTTTTTTTGCTTTAAAATAATTTTATTTTTCTTTAAAATAAAAAGCATAAGAAATAATTTAATATAAATAACAATTTAATATACACAATAAGGTCGCTGGATACGACTTATATTGATGTGAAAAGATGGCAGATAAAATGCCCAAACTATATAACAATAATAAAAAAAAAAAAAAAAAATAAAGAATGATAAAAAGAATAATTATTGTTGATAAACAACATAACGAGTTCAGGGAATATGAACTCTTACTAGTTTAAGAGATGGCATTATAAGCCTAATTATGGAAAATATTTTATACAATAAAATAGTATAATTAAATGATTAGACTTTAATTTTTATAACTTAATTTTAATTTAATAATAATAATTTAATAATAATTTAATTTAATTTAATTTACATAACCAATATTCCATAAACAGTGATTTAATTACTCAATTTAATAATACTATTAAAACCATACAAGAGAATACGCTGCATATTGCACGAAAAATTAATGATATAGGAACCGTAGTTAACTTGTTAACAATTAAAGAATTATTAGATCACATCCAACTTATTTTCTCTTTAATTTCTACTACTATTTCTGATATAGAAACTTCTTTAACATTTTGTAAATTAAATATTCTACATCCAGCTATAATTAATACAAAAACATTGTTTCAAGAATTAGAAAAGATAGCTCCACATTACAATAACAAATTTCTTTATCCATTTCAATTTAAATTTATCCTAGATATAGAACGCACAATATCTGTACAATGTGCTTTGCATGAAAATGAGATTATTTATACTTTAGCACTTCCAATTTTTGAAGAAACTGTTTATAGTTTGTATAATTTATACCCCATTCCATCTATTGTAAAGGATGAAATCATAACAATAATTCCAAAGTTCAAATATCTCTTAAATATTAATAACAACTTTAAATTTCTTAATCATCAATGTATCAAAAGAAACAGCATTCACCACTGTCATACAGCTGACTTATCTCACCACGATGACTTATGTATTCAAGATATTTTACAAAAATCATCCAGTGTAAATTGTCTTTACACACGTCTACATCAAGAAGAAAACCACATCGAAGAAATCCCAGGAACACGCTACATTCTCATAGCATTTTACAACCCGGATGATCTTCAAGTTCAACAAGAAAAAGAAACAGTAAACTATCATATGACAGGAATTTATTTAGTTAAAACAAACTTTAATTCAATTTTGTATCATAATAAAACTGTATTTTCATCCAGTCAAACTCATGGTTCTCTAACATTGTTTGATAAACAAACTTTAAATATTCAAGCCTCACAGCTTTTAAACACTACATTAGAAATTAAAAATTTAAAATTTCATGAATTACAAACCTCACATCTTTCACATCTTGTATCAACAAAACATACCTATAACTCTAACACTCTACACATAATTATTTTGTGGATAATTTTTATTTGTATTATCATCTTTATATTAACCTTTGTAACTTTTATTTATTATTTTTTACAAAACTAGAATTGTAACTCATTTCACCCAAAGCAGTGAAATTCGTATCTAGGTGGGGAGGAGTTACACTATATATTTTTCCTTAGATATTTTTAATTTTAAGCTTTGACTCCTAACCATTGTAATCTATTTCTTAGAAACCCCTCGTGGGAACTTGCTCTCCTGTGAACTGTAATGTTAGCATAAAGCTTCCTAGAAGAAGCCATTGTAACCCTTTATAAACCTCAAGAAATTTTGTAATTCTCTCTCAGTACATCCAGAGCCGTCTCCACGCCACTCTTCTTTCTGATATTGTAACTTTTATTGAATAAACTTCTTTTTTAAAAAAGTCTTTACTTTTAAATTGAAGATAACTTATATATAGATATATAGATATCACTTAATTTATGGAAAGATAACATGGAGGATATGAGTTCTAGAAAACAAATGAGTGAAGGATTAAAAAAAATCAACGATACATATACATTAGGTAAACAAAAAACACATACAATATACCGAGGGTGGTCTGAAAAGTTTCCGACCTTAACGTGAAGATGGCAGGCAGCTCTCTTAAGTCGAACGTCTAGTGAATTCGTTGTTCATCTGTTGACAGTTACTCAAAGTTACAGCCATTTTGGGCGCGGATTTGTTATGTAACAGTAATAGAAAAAAAAATTCAGAAATAATGTCTTGTATTTTTGTTAGGTGGGAAACTTTTCAGACTTGTATTTGTAACAGACTGGACCCAGAAAAAAAATCAGAAGTACCCAGGCTGAAATCTAACTAAGAAATTTACAGTGATATCCCTGACTTGGTAACAGAAACGATTGTAAGAAAATTCAGATTTTATGGACACGTATAGAGGATAGGCGAAGAGAAATAAAACAAGAAAATTTTTAGTAAAATTATAGGGTGCCAATTCCATCAAGGACAGCCAGTGAAAGAGGAAACAAAGTGACTCGCAGTTACATAGGAGTTTTGTAAAAATAGGACAAAATAAAAGAAATTTCTGATAAAATGTTCTTGCGGTGGACAAAAAAAAAAAAAAAAAAAAAAAAAAAAAAAAACCCGTCCATCGGTCCAAAAAATAGTTCTGGACAGAAGAAAGAAAAACTGAACAAAAAACATGCATCATAGTCGCTTATAGTCCCTAAACGACTATTTCGGGCAATATATTTGGGATGTCGATTCTCGAATATACCGATTCTTTAGAATCAAAAAGTGGTATCGAGAATCGATGATACAAAGTCGGTTTCTAGGTACTGATCGAATACCTCTACGTAGACGATAGTTTCATAATACTCTAATATGGCTAAAATTCCTACATTTAAATAAAAACTGTCAAATTTGAATAATTCCATTATATTATTTTATTTTATATTTATTAATATTTGATTATTCTTAATTTCATTACAAGTTCATACTGGTTTTCGAGCCCTAATGCCCTTTTAAAACTACATCCAAAGAAATATTCTGGTACCCTCCAATCTACAGTGTTTATTGTAACGTCTCAGTAACATAAGGCATTCCTTAGATAAAAATAAAACCACAAACCTTTCAAATATTTTTTATCAACTTAAATAAGAATTAGTGAAATGAATTATTTTTATTTACACTGAATTTTCTTAGATAATAAATGTCATTTGTTGATTATTAATTTATTTAAGGAACGATACTTACTCAGTTCTGGTAGACTGATATTATAATAACTCACGAAACTTTTGATACCTCTATTATATGGACTGGCAAAAAAGTGTATGGTGTAAAAATGTACGCCGCACAGTAAAGAGTGGAAAAAATAGCGATTTAATGTTTAAACATAGATAGTATTTTATGTAATTTCTATAATTATAACGTGAGAAATTCTCGTATTATTAAAAAGAAAGCCATGAATGTTGAAAAATTTTGTTTTAACTTTTTTCAGACTCTCTATTTATACTTCACTTTTAATCCTTACGATCCAAAACGGAAACAATTTAAATTAAAAAAAAACATTTGTAATTGGTTCTTCACATCTGATGAATACATAAATACCGTAAATAAAATAAATTTGATTCATTAAAATATAAAAACCTATCTGAAATAAAAATAAACTGGTTTCAACAGAACCAAGTAAACATAACAAATATACAAACATAACAACATACAAGTTAAAAAGTAAAATCATTTACTTTCAAATTACGTAAACTAATTATACTAAGTAAATAATTTATTTTGATTGATTTCTGTTAAACAGTAGAAGTTTATTATTAAGTATATTCAATCCTACCAAACATAAATTTCCTTAATTATTAATTTTAATTTCAGTTAAATTTAATTTTATATATATATATATATATATATATATATCTATATATATATATTTTTTTTTTTGGGGGGGGGGGGGCTTATTCTCTTCTTTATATTAAGATAAAAAATTTTTTTTTTTTCTATTTTAAGTCACTTTGAACCATTTGTGGGTTCGTTAAGATATTTCTTCTTATTATCTGAACCATTTTTCACAATTTTATAGAACAATATTGTGTGAATAGGTTTATTATAAATAAAAGTTATCAATTTTAGTATTCATCGCATTTGCTTGTTGTCACGGGTATGGATTTTAAAATTAAAGGGGGAAAATAATTTTTTTTAAAAATATATTAACAGTATACATAACGAATGTCTATAAAAGGGCATTACATATTTCTATAATTATTTTTTTTTTTTTTTTTTTTGGGGGGGGGGGCTTATTCTCTTCTTTATATAAAGATAAAAAATTTTTTTTTTTCTATTTTAAGTCACTTTGAACCATTTGTGGGTTCGTTAAGAACATTATTATCTGAACCATTTTTCACGATTTTAATAACATATTGTGTGAATAGGTTTATTATAAATAAAAGTTATCAATTTTAGTATTCATCGCATTTGCTTGTTGTCACGGGTATGGATTTTAAAATTAAAGGGGGAAAATAATTAGGTTATAATAGTTATAAGACAAACCCGTAAACTCTAGAAGTAAATAGGATAATTGATCCTGTTAATGTACGACGTACAAGTCTAAGATATTAATTTACGACAACTTCATTGGTTATATTTGAAGTTACGATCTGTGGGTTCATTTAATTCGGTTGAGGATTTATCGCCTGTTGAAATATCTAGGTTCAAGCCCTCAATCAACTCCAAATCAAAAGAAATCAACATCTTCCCTAACAGGACGCAGCGCAATAAGCTTTCGATAGCGAAAAGGGTTAGGATAGATTAGAATGATTTTTCCAAGTTTTTTCGTCATATTTAAGGTGATATCGCTCATCCAGTGGAACAACGGCGTAACTGTGAAATGGACTAAAAAATATTACTAAGATTAAGATGTCAGAAGTGCTTTCAAAAACTTAATACATAGGTAGAAGTATCGACTGAGTTGTTGTCTGGCCAATACACAAGTTTATTTGAATGTCAGTTATACATATAATGTTACTAGAATTTCATTTGTTTCTAGTTTCGCATGTAAAATATCATTTTTTACATTAGAGTAATATTTCCACCCGGTAGCGATATTTATAATTAATTGATTCTCATATAGATAAAGAGGACTAAGTACATTTTTTGCTAAAACAAAAATAAATATAAGCATCGCTCATCCAGTGGAACAACGGCGTAACTGTGAAATGGACTAAAAAATATTACTAAGATTAAGATGTCAGAAGTGCTTTCAAAAACTTAATACATAGGTAGAAGTATCGACTGAGTTGTTGTTTGGCCAATCCACAAGTTTATTTGAATGTCAGTTATACATATAATGTTACTAGAATTTCATTTGTTTCTAGTTTCGCATGTAAAATATCATTTTTTACATTAGAGTAATATTTCCACCCGGTGAGCGATATTTATAATTAATTATTTCTCATATAGATAAACAGGAATAAGTACATTTTTTGATAAAACAAAAATAAATATAAGCATTTAGTTCACAATATTCAAGGCAAGATTACAAAAAAATTACAATAATTCTTTTTAAAGTAGAAATGCAACAAAAGTATGACAGCTAACAGGAAATAGGCTATATGATTAAAAAGCCGTACTCAATTGTTATAAAATATTGAAATTAATTCCAAGAATGAGAATATTAAAAACATAACATGTAAGATATAAGAAATGTACAGATTATTTTTTAGAACGAAATAAATAATAGAAATAATTAAACTATCGTATATAATTTTATTTAAAAAAAAAAAAAAATTCATATGACTTAAAGTAGAAACAATAGTTTGACAGATATTCCTCAATTATTTAAAATAACAATAATTATGATACAGTTATTTTAAATAACTAACGATTTTAAATGGATACAGAAAATTAATTTATGAAAAACAGAATTGGTTCAAGACCTAATTTGCATCTTTACAAATAGAATAGTAATAACACTAATTTAAAAAAAATTCAAAAACGATGAGCAGCATATTTCTTACCTAGTAAAAATATTTTTCTTATAATACATCTGACATTTAACCAATTTTATTGTACTAATGGTTTAAGATTAGAAGAATACACAAAAAATGATTAAATATAAAATAATTATAATTAAAATATAATTAAACGTGTAAAATTAATTTAATTAAACAATGGAATCTATCCTCTTAATAAAAGCTTCGTAGTAAATGAAAAATATATAAAACATTATAACACTTGAAATATATTAAATAGAATTTCTTTCTGACAGCTATTAAAAACATATATTGCTATTATCTAAATTTTTTTTTTTACGATTTTCACAACATATTGTGAATAGGTTTATCAATAAAAGTTATAAAATCTATTAATCATTGCATCTGCTTGTTGTCACGGGATAAGTGACAGGTGTGGATTTTAAAATTAAATAGGAAAAGATTATTTATTAATTAATTATTTATTAAAAAAATAAATCAATAAAAATGATATTAACAGAATGCATTACGGATGTCTATAAAATGGCATTAGTTCTTTAATTTCTTATGAATATTAACATATTTATGAAATTATTACAATTTTTTTTTTTTTTTTTATTAAGACAATGAAAAATTGTGATACCGATTTTAAAATAATTTTTGAGTGTTCTTTCAATTAAAAAAAATCGTTTTTGAAGGAACAAAAAAATAAGGCAACCTAAGAAAATTTATATTTTTGGATCAACCACTAAAAAACAAAATGAACAATCTTAAGGGTATGTTGGTGGTAGGAAATGTTTCTTAATTGTAAAATTTATTGTTAGTCTTGAGCAAGCTATCATTAGAATATAATTAGAAAATTAATAATAAAGAGTGACGAATGACATGATTAGTAATTGAAATAAAAAACCATATATGTAAATATATTTAATTATCATATTTTCTTAAAATTATAAAATAAATATTAACTAAACACTATATATAAAATAGAAATAAAAACATGAAGTTATAATTATCTTTTAAAATATATTTCCAGCTCTGAAGTATATGGAGGGTTCTTATCAACATTCGTATAACTAATAAAAGGTGTTATTAATAATTAGTGATACGATGTCTAAGTCCTGCTAAATAGAACTGATTCTCTCTCTTTTCTATAGGCAAAATTAATTATTATTTTTGAATATGCTCTCTTTATAATAAAATTACAAAAATTAATATGTAGGAAAACACAATTTACGTCTAAAACTTGCTCGATATATTCTATCAAAGAACGTGTAGTAAATATACAACAATTACGGGCTCAAAAATGAAAGAATAAAACAATGTAAGTAAATTTATTTAGTTATAACAATAATTATTAACTAAAAACTCTATTAAAAAATAAAATAATTGGGCATTGATGACCTCTGCAGTTTTATGCCCTATCAAAATTCAACAAACAAAAAATAAAATATATATATGAAATTTATTATTATCTTTTAAAATATATTTCCAGCTCTCAAGTAAATGAAGGGTTCTTATCAATTTTCTTTATCTGTTTTTCTACAACTAAGAAAATGTTATACAATGAAGTTGTAATAGATCTATTCTGTTGGTAGAATTAATTATTATTATTGAATATGCTCATATTATAATTAAATAAGAAAATTGAAATTTCCAAATTTGCAACTTCTAAAACTTTTAGCAAAATTAAATAACAAATAACGTGTAATGGATAGCAACGAATGAGGGACCAAATAATGAACGAATGAAGAAAGAAAAGTAAATGTAATTAGTCATATTTTAAGAAAATTAATAATTATCTAAAACTATGTTCAGAAGTAAATTAAAATATGAATTATATAGTCCTTTTTTAAAATGTACTTCCAGAGCTCACGTAAAATGAGGGTTCTTTTAAATTTGCGTTTATCTAATATTAGGATATATTTTTGATACTATGACTAATGTTTCTAATTAGATTTTTTACTATATTTTCTCTTAGCAATGACATTTAAATACATACCCTTGACTATTTCAGCAATTTCAGTACAAGGTCCGGTGTTAAAGAAACATTTGAGATAAGAATCGAGTATTCGATCATTGTTGATGATGGAATCCACATCGAATTCCTCAAGAATCCTATCATACGCATCCGTGTCTTCATCAGCGAAAACAGAAGACACAACCAACAAGGAGCAGACAGCCACCAGTAGCCTGGTCCGCCCCATCGCGACAGTTTAACACAGAGACACACAATGCGAGAGTACATATAGGAGTAGCCTTGTCAAAGCTGTAATCATCGTCTCGTCTCCCATTGCAATAATAATAGTCACGAGAGGATTCTAGCTTATTACTGGAAAATGATAGAGCCAAAACATATAATTTTTAGTTTATGACTTGTATTTAGTGCTCAGGTTGTGTTTGGAACAAGGGCATAATGGCTACACGACAGACGGTTATTGTAGATTAAAAGACGTCAATATCGACTCTAATAAAAGCTTTACACAGAAAAACATATATTAGTCCAAACGAAGTGTAATCATTGTATCATAAAATACAAGCCTAGTGCATTAGGTGTAAAATGCAACAACTAGCTGAAATTAAAGGGTTTGCTGCAACCCTGAGGTAGCTTTTTTGCGAAAAACATGAGAAACAGTCCCATCATTCACGATAAACAACAAAACTCCCATCAAATAAAACAATATAATTTTATTTATCACATGATTGTACATAAGCTCTAATCTCCAACTAAAGCTCCTTTTTGCAGCAAATCCTGCAATTTAAAATATTTTTTTACATATATCAGGCAAAAGACAAAAAGAAAATGTTCTTCTTTTTCGACTACTCCAAAATTTACGAGACAAACGTTCCTACCTTCCGGTTAATAAAAAGAGACTAATTTACAAAAAACAAATAGACCTATTGAGACAAACGGAGTTGTGAACAGTGCAGCTTCACTAAACCATCCAATCTCACAATCCAAAATCTTTAGAAAAATCCTTAATGGTCCTTACTTTGTCACAAAGAAACATATATATATATATATATATATATATATATATATATATATATATATATATATATATATATATATATATATATATATATCAAGATTTTTATGTTTTAATAAGATCCAAACCTTTTATTTTTTATGTTATACGCTTTTATATTCTCTTTCCCCATGCTTGCTTGCCGTCTTGGCCGCACAGGGTTTCCTGGCTGAAAAGTGGAGGCGGGGGGGAATTAATTTCATCGAATTACTACTGGTGTGTCGTTCTCAGCCGAACCCCCTCTTGATGTAGCCCAAACATGATAACTATTCTTACATATTAAACTCCACAAACATTAAAATCACTAGTCTCACAACTTGTTTCCTATTCTATTCCAGATAACACTTCAAGAGGTTAAAAAAGAAGATGAACTCGGGACCTATTAATAAAGAACTTTTATTGAAGTGCTACCAACGAGCAGTTGCTTTAAAAACAGTTGACATGTCATTATGATTATTATATTAAATATACTAGATGTATTTTATTTCGTTGTAGAAAGTTGTAAATTTCAAAAATATCCAAAAAAAAAAAAAAAAAAAGGAAAAAAAAAAACGTTTTTACGGAAGTAGAACAAGTTTTGAAAAACATAAAACTTCATCTTTAAGTTTCCATCCGAAACAACTAATCAAAGAAGGGTGTCAAATATTTTGGCTAATGTTTTTCATCATGAATTAGTCAAAAGCCATCTTTTTTTTCGACTCTGGAAAACGTATGCACATGTGTCGATTCGTAGGAAAATTTAACCAATCATAATTCCTTGGATAATCCATAAAATGATTTATTTCACGCAAAAATCTGAAATTGTTCAGATTCTAAATCCGTTTCAACTAAGTTTACTAAAACTAAAAGATAATCCAAAAACTGGTCTAGATATTTAAATTTTACTGGAATCGTCCTACTATTAAAGTCGTATCTTTCAGATAATTGTCGGTACTTTAAGTCGCCATGATTGTTTATATTTTCAATTTTTAATATCGTAATATTTATTATGATAGAATTTTACCATACAAAAATTAATTACAAGAAAAAAAAGAAAAAAAAAAAAAAGAGATAATGTAAAACATGTATAATGGGACAACAAAATCTAAGTTGCACAACTTCTTACTCAGGGTCTTTTACACTTTATTCCAGAAATTATATAACACCAACCATAAACACTTTGAACATAAACAATATAAGCCGGTCATGTCTAGCACATACTATATCCGTTTATGTAAACAGATTTAGGTTTATTTTTAGTTCAAGAAAATACAATTATAAAAAAATAAATGTCTTCATTAAAAAACAAAGTATTTTAGAGAAGTGTGAGAATATGTTCAAAATTAAGCAGTCTAGATGCTTTATGCATCTCTCTCTCATCACAATTTAAAAATCTTAATGTTGGAAACTTACTGTACAAAAAAAAAATATTTCATTCAATTGGCCGTACAGTTTAAAATCAATGGATTTCAAATTCAAATTAAATAACCTCGTAATAGAAAATTTATAGATTTAAAATATTTCGACTAAACATTTTTTTTTTTTTATTGATTTAATTTATTTTATTTTTTTACAAACGAATTGACCATTTATGATCACTCTACACTGTGCTTCCGTTTTGTTTTCAGTTCTTCTTGTAACGTGCTTTTCCCTCAAAATTATTCAATATGTTCCTGAATCTATTTCTGAATGATGATTAGTCGTCTAAGATGTTTAATCTTTCCCTGTCCATTTTTGTTTACTTAATCCATGTAATCTATGGTTTTCATTCCAGTAATCAACTATGCGTTTGGTAAGTCTTTTTTGATCCATCCTGTACAGGTGTCCATGAAATTTTAGTTTCTGATAAACTTCTGCGTTAATTAACTAAACACAAAAATATTTATTACCATATTAAGTTATTAATCCAACATTTATGATTGAGAAAAAGGTTTATCTGCGACAAAAAATGAAGTATTTATAGCACAACTCTGCTCTACTTGGCCCTAAAAAAAAAAATGTGATAAAAATGAATAAATGATATAGTCATTGACGTAGGAAAAAGTAACAACAAAACATCAATATAGGGGAACAGAAAAACTAAAACATTCATTCACCAATAGTAATTAATATTCAGTTATTTGTTTTCATTAATAAGGCTGTATAGTATTTTTATTATGATTAATATCAAAGAAAAAAATATGATATTTGTTGGGTTAAAATAAAAAGCGTAAGTAAAGATATGAGTTTTTTTTTTTTTTTTTTTTTTTTTTTTTTTTTTTTTTTTTTTTTTTTTTTTTTTAAATTAAAGCTACAAACTTTACACTTCTTATGGGTAAAAATACACACAATGTTTTTAAAAAAATTTTGAGAATTAAAAATAGAAATATTTCTATTATCTAGATGGTGCTATCAATCTATACTCTAGAGCTTGAAAAAAGTGTAGCAAAACAAATAAATAAAAGATCTGGGAAAAGAATGATCAAAGTCACAATGTTTAAAAACCTATGAATTTCAGTTACAGTCCTCAGCTTATTTCCTGAACGCTAATGCATTAAGAACTTTAGGACACCTCCCTTTAGCCTAGGCTTCATATGTATAAAACTGGTCTGTCGACATTAAGAGATTAAGTCATATAATCAACATATAAGTGTCAAGAATAATGGACAGTTGGCCTTATCTATAAATTAAATCTAGGTGAAATTAAAAGATAAAAATATGTTGTAATCGTTCATTAAGATCGGATTACTATGTTTATAAGGGATTATAATTTCATTCACATTAACAAAATCATCTTACGTTAACAAAATTTTTTACCCAATGAGAAGTCAAGATTAATATATCATCGGTCCACTTACGAACAAATATAAACGCATCCCAGGTTAGATTCAAACCTGCACCGCTTCTGATGCAAAACAACTGTGGCACTACCTTCAACTAAAAACAAATATACGAATTTTTTATATTAATGAAGAAATATATTTTTTTATTTTCTTCCGATCTAATGATTCTGTCCATTATATAACTGTTTTTTCTGCAAATTGTTTTAGGTAGTCCATGTTCTGATGACATAGAACAAAGGGCATTCAAAGATACAGATTAAAGGGTTTAAATATTTACAAGATCAAGAATGCTCTATTTTACACAAACATAATATGTACATATTTATAATATGTCGGGTCAAATAAAAATTTTCACGACAGCCCACAGAACATATAGGAATCGTCATATTTTGCCAAAACATATACATTTAGCGTACTGGTGCAGGTATTTCACGGGATTTATTCATTATTTCATATATAAGAGGCAATAGTAAATTAAACCAGTTTTGAGATGGAAAAAAGAAATTTCGGATTGGTTAAAAGTTTCGCATTCATAGGAAAAAATAAATCCATGCCTTTCAAGTATTTTGTTTTGTTACAAAAATATACTTAAAAATATTCCTGACGCGAGATCACTAAGAAAAAATTATATCAAACACTTTTAGGAACATTTTCTTGAGGAAAAAAGTAAACGAGTAGAAAACTGTTATATTTACATTATGGTAGATAAAACCACAGAACCTGGGGACTTAACATCAGAGGAAGATTAAATTGCAAGTTTGTCAATGTGTTTTAGTATTTCTGAACGTTTGGCTGATTTTTATTGCACGATTTTACAAATGTTACTCAACGAAATCCTGCCTTTATTCACAAGCCTATAATTTTATTTTAACAGCCTTTACTAATAGAAAAATAAAAATTCTTTAAACATGTTTTGTGTATATCATTGGTCTTTTTTCGGTCATTTTATGGATTAATAGTAAAATAGAAATATTCGCGGTTGTGCCGCTGATTTCGAGGATAATCTGGAGATTACTGGATAAAATAAAAATACTGTGATAACTAAGACCTACAGGGAAGGAAATGAGAAATCGAATATAGTTCAGGATTAAGCTTTGGCTTAAGACGTATGTTGTACAGTATGCAAGAGGAAAAACAGAAAATATAGAGAGACGAAAAAAGGAAAGCCTAATACCTTGGTAATTATAACAGTATTTGAATTACATTCCATTAATTACAATTTACAATTCCAACTAAAAATAAAATAAATAAAACTCGGCAGAAGGATCCTCAAACGTATCGAGCTGAACAAAAATGAAAATTTATCTTTAAATGTTCAGTTATACAAAAAAATTAAAGTAATAGTTTTCAGTGATATAGCTCTAAATAAACGATATTTATATAAACTTTAATTGATAAATAATCTTTTTAATGATTTTATTAACTTTGACTATATGTAATGAAATATTGCATCGTAATTTACACCAATTTCCAGCTATCTGATTATCTTGAAAATTTGCTCATGTGTCAAGGACCAATGACAATACAATAATTGCACAACAATTTAATATTCTTACTAGACCAGTCGAAATACACCCAAAAAGGGGATCTGCCTTGCAAAAGGCGGATCAGTAGATTTTATGATTCAGTATGGTCCAGATGGGTCCTGAGAATAAAATAACAAAAGTATGGCTACATTAAACATCGACGAATTTCGCCAACTTTCTCAAAAAGTTAGTTTTGGTCATGCTTAAGAGTCTATAACACAAAAAAGGCTAATCCAATCAAAAAATGTTATAGATCATTTAGTCTAAGATAGGTTTAGTTCGGTTCGCTATTAAATCGTGTTTTTTTAGTTTCTTTAACTATAATTTTTTTTAAAATTAATTAATTTTCAAATGTCAAAAAAATATATCTTAACCATTGTCGGAAAGATATTGGTGACACTATAAACGTAGACTTATCCGTTATCCAACGTAGCTACCATTATACTACCGTAATCGTCATGATCAAACGTAATATCTTTTTCCGTATACATTTTAATAAGAAGTAGATTGCAAAAAATTATTTATGAATGTTATGTATATTTAGCCACAAATATTATTTTCAATGAGATTTTTATAGGTGTGAAAGCACACAAACACAAAATTCAAGCGTCAAATTACAGTCTTACAGGTCCAGAAATCCGCTCTGTAACAGAGTTTGGCAAAATTTAAACATCGCTATTTGAAAACTGATTTTCTTGAACCAATCACTTAACTTAATAATGATTATGTCTTTCAGTAAAATAATCATTAGTTCACTAAAGAATGATTGGAAGGTTCAGTCATGATTAAATGATTAATACCAAGATTATTATTTGTCAAATAGCTATGATTAAATTTTGCCAAACTCTGCTCTGTAGATCGTTAATATACCCAGCGATTGTACCACTGAATTGGTGCAGAAAATATGGGTTCAAAAAAGGTCTCTCTTAAAAAATAATTAAAGTTAGATTCAAAGGTTTCTGGCAAAAGTTTTAGTATTTTCAAATTTAGAGTGTAATTTGACGAATGTCCGTAGTAAAATAAATATTACACTTTATTTTAATTAAATAAATATGTTTCCATTAGGAATTGAATAGATTAGATCTGATTTTCAAGATTTTACTTTAAGGAAATCGGCGTTAGTTTAGTCTTATCGCTTAATTTTATGATGATGAATAATTTGAATGAATACTAGATTATATATTTTAAGGACACAACATCCATTCCATGATTAGACACGGTAAAAACAAAAATAAGACAGGAGACTGGATATTATAAAAACGCTTTTGATATATTAGTAGTAAATAAAACTGGTAAAGCCAAAAAGTAATGAATGCTGTTTCCAAGAACTGCCAAAATCTCCGTTGGTAATTTGACCCGCTATGGTAGGTTCAGTGTTAAATAATGCACAACTTTCGATGATGCATATTACCAAGTGCAGAAGATTTTTCCTCCAGCCTCATAACTAAAAGAGTAATGCTAGCGAATACATCGGCTAGTAATATTTTTGGAACACGAAGAGTAACCAAAATTTTTGAGTACGTCGAGAGAGTCCAGAGAAAACCAAATTTATTAATTAGCTTATCGAACTAAACGTGAAGACATTAAGACAAAAAAAAAAAATTATAACGGATAACGTATCTTAATCAACTGTTCCATATCAGACTTTCTTTTACTAATATGATCGATGAAATCTTAAATCACAATGTTACTGGTTTTATAGTATAACAGACAACAGCAAATCTGCCCAGAAAAATATCTACATAGATGTGGTGGTCGTTGATATAGTTAACCTCAATCACATGGCTGAGGTTACAACGAGTTAAACAAAAATAGAGCTCAGTTTTTTATTAAACATTTTATCTTGCCTTTATTTATCATGAATTCTATTTTTCCATGATAATGAAGAGCATAGGTATTTAAACTGTTTTACCTATTTAAATTAATTTTCTAAAATATCAATATCACCGAAATCATCATAGTTTCTACTACTTAACATATATTTCGTTTTATTGGTATTAATTACTAGAACGAGATTTACCAGGTTCTATGTCGCTTTTTAAGTTTAATGTAATAGTTCATCATCTTCGCCTAATAGTACCAAATCAGACTAACTAAGGAACCACTATTTTATTACCTATTGCTATTCCTTTATTTATTACTCTTAAAGGCGCATTCCAGTGCTGAGTAAAATAATACCGTATAATCTCCAGTTAAGTTATAATGTACCTAAAAATCGTAATTTAAATAATATAAACATCGGATTTAACAGTAGTATATCCTATTTTCATCAAAATAAAAAGTCATCAGTTCCTTTTCCGAATCTCGATAAGACACTTACCTCTCATTGTTTCGGCCAAGTTGGAACATGGACCGGTGTTAAAGAAACACCTAAGATAAGTATCGAGAATCCTGTCGTTGTTGAGAATGGAGTCGACATCAACATCGTCGAATATCTTCTTGTAGATGTCCTCCTGATCGTCTCCAAGAGCCGGGGACAATGCCGCCGATAAGAGGATGGCCAGTGCTGCAGCTATGAACATTGTCTTAGAAGGACTGGGACAACTCACTAAGTCCAAATCGATTTTATATGCCGCGGCAACCTTGCACCAACCGTGTCATTCGTGGCCAGTCTAGCGTAAGATTTAGTCTTCGAAATATAAGCATCTATAGTTTTAAAAAAGATATATCTATTTATAATACATATTAATTCAGAATATTTTTTATTTCAGGTAAGGAAACAGAACTGCATTTTGTAAACAATCCTCAGGTAGCTATAACATAAATATTGAAATATTGAATGACTAAATATTGAATTTATGAACTCTTTCCTATTACGGTTAGGACAAGAAGTTGGATTAAACTTAATTAAAGAACTAGACAGGGTGATGGCCTATCTCCAATTTTGTTCAGCTGTATTCTTGAAAAGGTTTTACGAACATGGAAAAACAAGTTTCAAGTATTAAAAATGATATCAGAACTGCTAGGAAAAGAGAGAAGATGTAGAAATATTGGCCTTTGAGGAAGATTTAGCAATAGTCAAAGAAAATGAAGAGATTGCCAAAATTTATATTGAAACATTACAAGAAATTGCGTCAAAAAAAGTTTACAAGCAAAGAACTACAACCCAAATATGGTAACATTGGGAGGGTAGATAAGTTTAAATATTTGGTTGAAGTAATTCAACATAATGGTTAAGATAATGCAGCAAATCTCGCAAGAGCCAACAAAATGTAATTTGCCTTTCAAAAACACCTTATATATATATATATATATATATATATATATATATATATATATATATATATATATATATATATATATATATATATATATTATTTTTGAAGAGAAAAGATTTGACCCCGGTTAGGATTCGAACCCAAGTCTGCACCTCTCTAGCGTGGCGCCTTATCCACTAGGCCACCGAGCTCGTATCCGAACCAGGGAAATCTTTTCTCTTTACTGATCCATACCCCCATACTTTGATGATGTGATGAAAACTTATAAGCTGCAAGAAAGAGAAGTTTGGTTTGATGCAGAAGAAATGCTTGAAAAAGATACAAGCACAGCACATCAATCAATGAATTTCATAAAAGGTTTCAATAACTCAATTTTTGGAAAACCTAAGAACTGGTATTGGCTGACGTTGAACAAATTGCCATATCTTGACGAAATATCTGAAATGGTTCCTAATGTAGAAGATTTTATTAGCTCAAACATTAAAGTAAATGAATTAGCAAAAAGAGTTTGGTCAAAACGAGATTGGGAAAAATATAGGTATTATAATAGAATTAAATTACCTAAGAAGGCAGAAACATCAGGAATTGCATCGTCAAGAGCATTCTATAAATGCCAACAACTTATAGAAGCTGATGCGCCATATTTCACTGAATGTGAAAAGATATTAGATCCTTGTTGTGGTAGTGGTGGGTTTGCTGAAGCTTTTGGACATTTGTTTATAGCTAGAAAACCAGCCGACAGATTTTGTACATTAATGACCTCAAAACATCGCCAACCTGATATAACAAGAATGCAAGTTAAAAAACTTGGGTTCGAATCCCAACCAGGGTCAAATCTTTTCTCTTCAAAAATAAAAAATATATTTAAAAAATATTTATTAACCGAGAATTATTTCATAATTTAATATATATAGGACAGCTCGTCAATAGATCCAGTTAAAAGTAATGTTCAAATTGAACATTCATCCCCAAATTGTACATCGCAATTGCGAGTGCACGGGGGTATGGATCAGTGAACAGAAAAGATTTCCCTGGTTCGGATACGAGCTCGGTGGCCTAGTGGATAAGGCGCCACGCTAGAGAGGTGGAGACTTGGGTTCGAATCTCAACCGGGGTCAAATCTTTTCTCTTCAAAAATAAAAAATAATAAATATATATTTAAAAAATATTTATTAACCGAAAATTATTTCATAATTTAATATATATATATATATATATAATAAAAAAAATCTCTCTATTGAGGCTAAATTGCGTTATTATAAAACAGTTGTTCGTCCTGAAAGCTTATATGCCTCTGAATGCTTGTTTCTCAACAAAAAGGGAGAAATTTAAAATATAGATAATGAGAGAAAAATATCAAGGAAAATATGGGGACTAAGAAAGACTGAAGAAGGCTTTAAACTAAAAAGGAACACGGTAATAAAAACCAATACGTTTTCAGCGAAATCTTATGAACCGCCACAAAATTCTTTTTAGGAATTAAAAAATATCTAACTGATAAGTAAAGATCGAGGTCGAATGAAATCGACAACGTGGGTAAATGTCAATCCTCGTGTATACTGCTAAATTAAAAGGACCAAAATAATCACCAATATGTTCTTACAGAAAAATCAAGAAGTGTTAGGTATCTAAATAAAAAAGAAATATAAAATAATGAATCGAACAATATTTGTTCCAGTACAGTTCTCCAAGGACAAGTTGAATTAATTGATATCAGAAATCAAAGGCTTTCAATGTAAAATATTGAGGAAAAACTAAGTTATGTTCTAAGAGAACATTCTGGAAGAATTAAAATTTCACTATTTTGGATGAAAAGAAAGTTAAAATATTGCATAAAACTATTTCTGCTCTGTTACAACTCACTGAAGGATAATTGTTTAATCAATAAATGAGTCCTCAAATCAACACATATAAAATTCGATATCAGTGTGTAGGTCATTTTAAAGGTATTTCCGTTTGCTGAAAGGTAAACGGTGACTCAAAACCTGCAGAGCTTATGTGATTCAAAATAATAACATTTTTTTTACGATGTAAAGTAAACAATTTTAAATAAAATCGTACTTGAATATTGTACATGTTGATTCTGGCAAACAACAAGCTCTAAAAAGAAACAGAAAGATTGGTTAAAGGGCGAAATACATCGAGATTTTCCTTTCCATTATTCTGTAGCTTCAATCCCCTCGAATTTCATAAGAACATCAATAACGAATGGATTGACATAAATAATTGAAACCTCAAAGTATAATGCACATAATACTGGAAAGAAATGAAATACAGTCTGAGTAATATCGAGGTTGTTACGATGTGTTAAAACTAATCTTCAATTTGGGAATTTTTTTTCTTAGAAATATTTGTGTTCTTCCGTTTATTATTTATAGGACAAAAAAGAAATTTCTAAAAAATACCTTTCCCATAGAGGCATTAGTAAAAGGGTGGCTAAAAAACAGTATGTAGTGCGACCTTTGTTTGGAATTCAATAGGATCATTGAACAAAAAATTATATTTTTTAAAATAAAGTAACATAAAAATAGCATCCCCGGTCACTAAGTAACTTAGATCATTTTATCTAATGAATGCAGTTTTATTTATTTATCGATAAAATAAATGTCTGCATTGTAGCATGCAATTGATAACCATTAATTTCTTAAAGATATTTTCACACATAGCCGTAATTTTAAACCTAGTTACAATCTCACAGATTAGATAGTTGAAGATTACGTAAAAGCACAATAAGACATACAATATTTAATTTCACTTTATGAGCTCGCCTCCAGACGAACAGAGACTAAAACTCGTTCCTGAAACTGAACATTGCACATTGATATTTACACTATTATAAATTTTATTATTTTAAAACCTTTACAGAACTATGGAAATGTTATGTTAAAAATTTGGTACCGATGGGTTCAGCAGTTTTGGCATTTGTCTATTGTGGAATGGCGCTTGGTTCGATTTTTATACTTCACTTGGGTACACATGTTGCATCACATATTTAAATCTTTTTTATTACTATTATTGAATACAAGCAAATTTTATTATAAATTTTAATAAGCTCTATACACCAACATACCATTGTAAACCCTCATGTATAATGGCGCTCTCCGCCTATCAGTTAATATTCAAACCTCGTTGTTATCCATATATTATTTATTTTTTTAATAACAAATAAATTGAAAATCATTAGATTTTATTATTGCTAAACCTTTCCGGAACTGGTAAAATGATGTAGTTAAAATTTGGTACACTTTAATATAGTAGGTTTCGTGCTAATTAATCACAAACGAAAAATGGCTTGTCCTTTTATATAATAGTATAGATAAACTGTGGTTTGCTATTGAATAAAAAAAAAAATTATATATATATATATATATATATATATATATATATATATATATATATATATTGCATAAATTAGTACATAACATACGGCTAACCATTTAATGCTAAACTCCGATAAACATTAAATATATTGAATTTCCTATTCATCATATATAAAATTTTAAAAAAATATATAGAAAAGAATGTAAGTTAATATATTTCCAATAAATTATTCTTCTGCACATTCAAATTTAACTATGAAAAAGATCTGAGCTAAAAGGTCAAGAAAATATGCAACCTTGGTTTTCAATCAAAACCTAGAACTAGAAAAATAGCTTTTTAGCTGGTCCTACATTCAGTTCGGTCTTAAATATTAAAGCGACATAAAAATGTTGTTTAATAAACATAACATAATTTATTGAAACAATTAATCAGTAATTCGAACTTTAGAATAAACCTAAGTTAAACATAACGTAATATAGATTATATCGACAAATACATTTCCCAAATGAAAGTTATACAGGAACGTAAAGAACGATCCTAGCACGTAAAGATTATTTGGAAACAATTTTCCCATCTTTTCAATGAAAGTGGCAGCGACGAGGCACGTACCACTACCGTTCAGTTATCATTGCCAACGATTCAGCTGAAAATTTTCCCTCATGCTCTGCACTGTTCTCTCGGGTCAATTAAATATGAATTGAGGACAATACGTTTTACGGAATTAAATCTTTGTCTATAACTGTCAATATTTATAGTTGGCATAAGTTATATGAATATTATCGATATTTCAAAGAGATCCTACTTATAAAATACAATGAAATACAAACAAACTAGAATTAGCGCATTAAAATTTATATTTTAACTGCTGTTGGGAATTTTGCAAAACAGTGGAGAAAACTTTTTTTGTCGTTCATTTGTAACAATTGAAAACAAGAAAATTGTGAATTTCGATTTAAAAGAATGTTTACTCAGTCTGCCGGAGTTCCTCAAGGAAGTATCCTAGCTCCCATCCTCTACAGTGTATACAGCTGACATCCCGACCAATCCTAGTACTGTCCTCACTACTTACGCTGATGACACATGTTTGTTATCAGTCAATAATGATCCCTTCATTGCATCCCAGGCACTCCAATCCCACATCATAAACCTTCAAGAATGGTGTCAAAAATGGAGAATTAAAATAAATCCAAATAAATCCCATCAAATAACCTTTACCCTCCGTCGTAAACCTACGACATCCTGTCCTACGGTATCCTTTAACGATATTCCTCTAATCCCTGTTGAACTGATCCGCTACCTGGGACTCCATTTGGACAAACGTCTCACTTGGAATCCACATACAAGACAAAAACGACAAGAAACGGCCCGTCGTTATAGACTACTCCAACATTTACTAGACAAATGATCAAAGCTTCCAATAAATTACAAGAGACTAATTTACATGACAGTTATTAGACCTGTATGGACATACGGAGTTGAGCTTTGGGCTCCACTAAACCATCCAATTCTTCTCGAATCCAATCCTTACAATCCAAAATCCTTCGAAAAATCCTTAATGCTCCTTACTTTGTCACGAATAAACTTATCCATAAAGACCTCAATGTTCCATATGTTGCTGATTTAGCCCAAACCAGACACCAATCCTTTCATATTAAACTGCACTCCCACACGAATCCATTAGTCTCTCAACTTGCTTCTCATTCGATACCTGATAACCCACCGAGGCGTCTGAAAAGAAGATGGCCAAGAGACCTTCTAATTTAGAACATTTTTTGAAGTGCTACTAGTGAGTAGTTCTTCACAAGTGATTTACATGTCATTATAATCATTTCTTCAAATTTACTTGATGTATATTAATGTACTGTTGTAAATATCAATAAATAGTTTAAAAAAAAAAAAATGTTAATAATAGTCTAAAAACATTGACGAATACCAAGCAACAGCTTAGTAGCTTGACCAGAATTACTCGTCACTATGTATATATTAACACTTCTATTAAACTGTAGTAGAGTATATTATAGTTTAACTAGTAAATACATTTAACATAGTAAAACAAATAAACAAATAGTAAAAATAACAATAAATATTTTAATGTAAATAAAATGATTCGTAAAATTCTAAAAAATCTCGGTTCGTTGTCTTTACGTATATTTAAAGCAACCATAAAACTCGATTAATTTTTTTTTAATTTTTTATGTTTCTTGGTGCGGAATTCTTTACCGCGCTGATAAGAATTTATTAAAATTTGTTTAAATATAAAATATTTATACATTAAAATATGTCTTTGTGAATTCAATCAAGAACAAAATATTCACCACCTCATATATGAATGCTGACTAATACACTGACAACAGAACTATACTACAGACAAAAACGATACAGAAACTAGAACATTATCCAATGGATGGTCAATGTTTGATAAAAAATGTATTTGAAGACTTCAAAATAATTTCTAAAAATTCCGTGCCGAAAATAGAGGATATTAATATGAAATATTTTTACAATAAAAATACATTAAGTTCAAAAAAAAAATTTCTCAACCAAATTTTTCTTAAGTGGAAAATATTTTTCATTATAGGACATTCTTCGCTAGGACGTTCCGCTTAAGAGCTATATTAGACTGGATGAAAAAAAAAGCCACACTACATTTTTTGTGTAGCTCCTATAGAAAATTTTCCGACAGTTTCCTTATCAGAAACAGTAGATATAAAAGTAGTAGATTATATTAGGTTTACGGAAATTAATGCAGGATTTCATGTTACCTAATATTATTATTGAAGAGATTATTTACCTCTTTACAACCACCAAAACCTGATACATTATTTTTGCTTTACGCCATAATTTCGGCCTAAAACTCCTATTAAATAAAATCCCGTTACCCATATATAATACAGCGTGATATCTTGGTTTCATCTTACAAGGATACGTTTAGACTTGTAACACAGATTTGAATGCAGATTTTTGTGTAGGTAGTAGGGACCTATAATAGTGCAAAACTAGAGTTAAAGCCGCCGATGGGCATTAGGAGCAGAGAAAAAAAATTAAATATAAAAATCACGTTTTCTTTTTTTTTCTCAGCTCTCAGTCAAGATAGTGAAATAATTTTTTCACGTAAGATTGTAGTTTTGTATGATATCTATAAACCACAACTAAAAGATGATAAATAATCTCTTTAATAATAAAAATATCAGGTTATGGTTTAAACATGAAATCCTGCATTAGTTTTCGGACAAGGGGTTTTAATAGTGGTAAAGAGCATACAGAACAATGTTACGTCAAAAAATATTTCTCTATCCTGTCTCAGGGAGAAATTAATTTGTGCTAATAAAACTTATTAAGATAAATAAATAATAATAATTATAAAAAAATTCATAACTTAAATAGTCCAATATTTTCTAGTTTTGAAAATTGAAATTACCGCAGTCCTTCAACCGTGAACAAGAGGAAGGTAAACCGGCAATGGAGAGCTTAAAAACGCGGAAAAACCTAATGAGATATTGTAACATATAATTTTGCGTCACATGAGCTTTTGAATCAGCGATTTTAATTCTAGTGAGTTAGGGAAAGGATAAGTATTAGGAGCACGCAAATATATAACCATTTATAAGGTTATCAACGCAATTCACATTTCCAAGGTTCGATTGTTTTAAGAGTTAAACTGCAAATATTTTAGGATGAGTAAAATCTATAATAATATGGCATTTTATATTTTCTTATTAGTCATTTAAAGACTATCCCGAATAAATCAGAAGATGGATTTCCTATATTTGTGTATACTTATTAAAGATAGGAAGAATCTTTAAGGCTGTCTTTATTTAAGAACATCAAGGTCCTAAGGATTAAATTTACTAATGATCATACATAATTCAGACAACTTTCCAGAAAACAATCACAATACCTAAAATTCCTGGATGAGAAGACAATGACATTGGCCAACTAGTCGGCTGGAAAAAAAGGCGATTAGTCGGGGCCGATCATTGCTTTTGGAATTCGGGTGACGTCGGCAATGTTCGAGGCACTTCGTTTATAGCCATCAGTACATTATATGGCATATAATTTTCTTTCTTTTATCTTTTTTTTTCCAAATGAGTCGGTGTCTAACGTTGTTGTTTTTTTTTTAAATAAAGCTAAAGCCAGTAATTTACTTAACTGAGCTTAAATAGCAAATTGTGAAATTTGAAATTTCATCATGGAGAAAAAAGATTTCGAATGTAATTGTAAACTAACACGTATGCAAATTGCTAAAATATCAGTTTTCTTTTTGTGCCCTAGATTTTACATTACATTTAAATTTAATAAATAGTAATAATAATAAATTAAGGCTTAGCGAACCCGAATGTTCGAGGATGCCGACACCACTAACCGTCGACCGCACACTTCCCTCCAATCCACTCCTCCAAAACCTAAATCCCCAGGTCGGCCCTGACGCAATCCTCCCATCTTCGTCTCGGTCGTTTACCTGACGGCTCAAAACTGATTACTCTTTTCGGAATTCGATCATTATTAAACCCAACGACTTTACATGCCCATTTTAAACGTCGCGCTGCCACCTTAAACAATATTTACTGGATATAAATCGCACAGTTCCGCATTGTGAAGTCTTCTAAATTCTCC
Source organism: Euschistus heros (assembly GCA_003667255.2). Classification (NCBI taxonomy): domain Eukaryota; kingdom Metazoa; phylum Arthropoda; class Insecta; order Hemiptera; family Pentatomidae; genus Euschistus; species Euschistus heros. The sequence goes on along the minus strand of RCWM02000096.1, from coordinate 2,781,249 downwards.
TGTTTCTTCTTCCTTTTTTGGGCCAAATATTCTACGCAGTACTTTATTTTCGAAAACTTTAAGGCGTTGTTCCTCCCTTAACGTCAGCGGCCATGTTTCACATCCGTAGAGAACTGTTGGTAGTATAATAGTTTTGTATATTCTAATTTTTAAATTTTTGGAGAGTAAGCGCGAACTTAGTAATTTTGCGACCGAGAAATAACAAGCATTACCGGCTTTTAACCTAGCCTTTATTTCTTCTTGAATTTCATTTTTCCTCGATATAATAGACCCTAGATATTTGAATCGCTCAACGTGTTCAAACTTTATCCCGGGAATATCTACATTACTAAAATATATTACATTTAAATTAACAATTATTTTTTTTTTTAAATTATGATACAAAACCAAAACTCTCATAAAAAAAAAAAAAAAAAAAAAAAAAAAAAAAAAAAAAAAAAAAAAAAAAAAAAAAAAAAAAAAAAAAAAAAAAAAAAAAGAAGAAGTACGTCACATCCTTTTCAAGTTTAGAAGAAGTTATATCTTTTGTTAATATCATGATTTTTCTTAAAGGTCGATGGTTTATTACAAAATAGAAGACTTTCTATTTTTAGAATAAATAACAAACTAAAAATTTGAATCTAAAATAAAAAATTTAATCAATAAAGGTCATATTTTTATTTTTATCGTCCTACTTTTAAGCGAAAAAATATGAACGTAAGAAATGGCTTTTTTACCGAACAACCCCAACTAGTCCGCCCCATCTCCGGACCAAACCAATAATCGAAATAACTTAAGACTTGAAAAACTGTCAGCATAATAAATTTATATTTTAACATTCCTTCACTCGGCCATTAGCCTATCAAAAGCATGATCAATAATGAATGATAAGAAAGAGCACTTTTAAAATAAAATTTAACAATTTACAATTTTGTAACACATTACGTTAAATACAAATTTTGAATTTTAAAAAATTACACTATAACGCCGATTTAGCATAATATATAACCTTTATAACATTAGGAGAAATAAACAAAAACCTACAAAAAATAGAAGATATAAAATTAAATTACATTCTTATTTACAAATAAATGAATTTTGTACAATAAAACTAAACTAATAATTCTAGGAATGCCTTTTGATTACGTTATTCAAATTGTATATGCCTTAGTAGGTCTGGGTATTTATCTTATTTAGGATTGTTTATTATAACTGACTATTGTTTGCAATAAAGGATTTCTTGGGTTTTTCAGAGAGTTGTTAACATTCCAGGTCTGGGTGTGAATAAACTGTTTTGTTTGGTAGTCTAAATCAAGTAACATATCGCTTATTGTAACATTTTTATTTTTTTAATAGTCGGAGTCCTATGTAAAACTGTAGCCCCATATAGGTGATGAAGCACGTTTATAATCACATTTCATACAGAATAAGATGTATTTTTTTCAGTGTTATTTCAAGTCCAAATCCTGATTGAATAACCACAAATAGAATAAAATAAGTTATTTGAAAGGAGGGTCTCAGAGCTTCGTATTGAAATCCGATACTATCATAATCTCACGTCAGTTTAATTATTAAGTTTTGCTTCCTTTGTTTATTTTAACCAGTATCTAGTTGGTGAAATATAGGTAATTCGCACAGTTTTATTTAGAAATAAATCAATTGCTAAAAATACACATCGTAAAGACTAAACCTTTATATTTTTCATCTATCCACAACACAATACTTATAAAAATTTTCAAATGTTTCATTTTAATTTTTTTTTACAATTCATTACCTTTAGTTTTATAGTCTACAAAAAACTTGTGTGATAAACATTATGATTCAACTGTAATTTACTTCTCAACTGCCCTGATACAAGGTGAACATACACAAACATACATATGCTCAGCGCTGAATTCCCAGGAAGAGAGAAATTTTTTTAATGGATTCCCTTTAAAGTAATATTTCGCCCAGTTATGATTTTAACTTCTAATGGTACTGTTTTAAAAATGTTTACACAATTTTAATTGACCGTAGACCAACATAATTAAAGTATCAACCATTATTGACGATGCATAGAGTATTTATCTAATTAAAAAAAACAAAACAATTTTGATAAAAAGTGCAACATCGTATTCTGTATAAATTAAAGATAGAAATGCAGTTTTTTTCGACGCCATAATTGACTTCAAAGAAACCTTACAAAGGCATTATGCAACCATTAAACAGTTTGTGACATGGTAATTCATTAGTTAAGAAATTAGATTCTATCATTAATGAAAGTATATAAACTAAAAATTTAACTAAAAATAACAAACGATTATAGTAACTTATACAATAGAAATTTAAGAAGAAATGTTCCTTAAAAACAAGGAAAATAAAATAACACATAATAAAATAACAAAATAATTAATTTAAAAGAAAAGTACTATCAATAATTTATTTCAACGACATCGTGCCAAATATTAAGGCTTGGGAACACACAGCCCAGTCTGTCGCGAAGGTCAGCGATAAATATCGCGGCGGTAAGAACGCTGAGTTGTATTGCCCACTGCTGTATTATCTACGTCACACAGAAATCTATAAAGTTACACAAAAATACAGAATCGCCAGCAATCACATAGTAATGACCCCAGCACTGAAAAGTATATAAAACATCTGGGAATTAGTGTTTTCGTATGACATACAAATGCCTTAAGTTACGGTAATAAATATACAAAAAATCTGTCTTCATGTGACTCGAGTTCTCTACGGAGTCGGTGGTATTCAGCTTTAAGTAAGTTTATCTCTCGTATAATTGCATCTTGCAAATCCGAAATCATTTAGTTCTGTAAGAAGGGCTAAAAGAAGAAGCAGGCGTTCTTCTTCATCAGAAATACTAGTTTTTCTTGAATAATCGGATAATTACTATAGTCGAAGGAACGCCCAATGCGAACCTGCTCCACGTAAAACTATCTCAACACTGGATACTATAGACAAATTGTTGACCTTCAAGAATATCGCGCGATCATTGAACGCCGCGAAAGACCGGCGTATAATATTATCCTTATAAATCTAAATATTTTTTTCTTTTTTTATTTTACTTAATATATGGAAATTATTATTCTGATCTATTGTTAACTCGACGTAATTTACATTAATATTATATTTAAATTATAAAATGAATTTAATCTCAATTATCCTACAGTTATAAGAAGACTAAGATATGTAATATACCTTTCCAAATACACGATACCATCGAAAAAAAAGAAAGAAAAAACTATGAACTTAATCATTTCAGTTACTGTGTAAGCCAGTAATGTAAACGTTGAAACCCCCAAAATCGAGACAATTTTCATAGAAAAAAGAGAATATTTTTTAACTATTATGGTTGATGATAATTTAAAATAAATTATAATCCTATCGTGTGCATGTACAACACAAGCATTTATTTATTTTATATTAAACATTTATTTCGCATTAGAGGGAATGAATACAAATGAAACTAATAAAGAAATCAGCTTAAAAGCCCATAGGATTGATGCCTACACCACCATCACCTTTGACCTCACACCTTCCACCATCCCACTCTATCAAAACTATAATCTACTAGATCAGTCCTGACACAATCCTGAATTAGTATAGGTTAACCTCCCGTAGTTTGCCGGGATCAACCCCGATGAAATAACAAAATACCTTTACAACCTACATTTTTATGCATAATTTTTAAAAATAACTATCTTAAAATTAAAATATTCTTGATTCTATTCAATTGATAATAAATACAAATCTGTTTAGAAAGTTTTTATGATCAAGCGAACGATTAAACCAAGATGAAAGTTTCAATGACTAAGCACAAGATTAAGTCATGTATAAGAGGGAAAAAAATCTCGATGCTAATCATGCCATCCACGTAGAGGAGGACGCGGGATACGTGATAATCACAGTAACAACCGAGGGAACGAAGGAACGTAATCAAAGGGTCAATAAGTCTCGAGACTATAAACGATGTTAACAGACCTGGCATCAACATCAACATAGTAAAGTATCCACAAAGAGGTATGCCAGCTATTTATTAACACATCAATACATTGCCCGCGGCGGTAGGGTTATGTTTACTTTGAACTAGGATAATATTAAACAAGTAATATACAAAGAAAAAAATAGAAATACACGGCAAAAAGGTAAAACTTACTAATTACAAAAATATAGGAAACACATCCGTCCCCGTCCCACCACCAAAAAAAAACGCACCACAGTATTTTTTATTATACTATTTCAAGGCGTGATAGTATACAAAATAAATGAACGGTTAGTGAAACAAAAGGTTCGACGCTGACACCATCAGCCTTCCAGTACAGCCTCCAACTTATCCCATTAAAACTCAAATCCACAAGATCAGACCTGACGCAATACTATATATATTTAATCCTACCCCTTGGACGGTTCGAAGTAGATTACCATTTTTCAAATTTGGTCAATAGTATTACGATTAATTAGAAAAAAAAAAAAGTGACAAAAAATTATTTATTTTCTAAGCCATTTTGAACCATAAAAATATGAGCTCACTGCAGAAAGTCAAAGGCTACACAATGCCGAATGAACTAGAATTTACCAGGTTTGTACAGTTTTAATAAGAGCAATGCGATGGTTTAAATAGGTGCGTAATATTGTAATCAATTAAACAAGATAACCAACGGTGAATCGTGAGGAAATCGTCCGAAGGGTACAAAGAGACGAATAAGTGAGGATGGATAGTTTTAAAGAAGTAGACTAAATCTTTTAATTTAAATATTTCTGAAGCACTTAAACATATAATAAATGATGGTCGTGATTTTAATTAAAACATTAATAACTATTATTCCAAAAATTCACCTAAATAACAATAATGAGAAAAATACTTTGAAAATATAACTCGATGATAAATTCACTTCAATATAACTATTTCAAAGTTATTAGGAGAATTATTACACTTACAATGCTTCTATATTTATCGGTATAATTTGTCACCGAAATGATTCTAGTTAATTTATTATTTTAAATTCGTTAAAAATATCATCTCGAAACTATGTCTTACTAAGCTCTTTAATTTCAATGGATCATTTAAAAAAAAAAAAAGCAAGTATAATAAAACAATGAAACGAAAATAAGCAGTGTTTATACAAAATTGTTATTTATTTTCATCGATTTATCATATATTAATTGCATTATTTTCACATAAAGGCTGCCAGTTACTTGCCAGTTCTCAGTTCTCTGTCAAGATAAAGAAATAATTTTTTTTTCGTAAAATTGTAGTGTTGTATGCAAACCCTTTACCACAAACAAAACCTGATATTATTATCAAAGAGATTATTAATCAGGTTTTGCTTGTGGTAAAGAGATATCATACAAAACGTAATATTTTACGTGAAAAAATAATTTCTCTATCTTGACTAAGCACAGAAAAAAAAAAATTAAATGTGATTTTCATATATATATATATATATATATATATATATATATATATATATATATATATATATATATATATTTTTTTTTTTTTTCTCGGCTCCCAATGTTCATTGGCGGAATAACTCTGTCTGTCCTTACTACCCACACAAAAATCGGCATTGAAATCTGTGATTTATCAGTCACAGCTGAGAACTGGCAACCTTAATATAAAAAAGATCCTCATTTTTTGATATATATTTTTTTTCGTTTAAGCTCGATAAATAATCAATAAACTGATTTATTTTTCATAGGTTAAGATTTTCCAATTGCATCTTAATTAAAAAAAAAAATTTTAGTTTACTTTAATTAGTCTTGAGTTTATACAATCCTCATATTATCTAATGAACCTTTTAAAGTTATCTAGATCTAATCTCCCTCCAAAAATTATTTATATTTTTATTAATTTGAAACTGTCAATATTTCTTATACCACAGAGGCAAAACAGAGATCAATGAGAAAGGTAAAGGACGTACATATTTCCAAAAGTGAAATTTTAAATTTGCTTCCAGAAGCACCAGAAAAAAAACAACTGAATTATCATAGAAAACACAAAAGATTCTTTACATCACTTCCACCTGTTCTTTTTATCACCTCACATCTACGGATCAGTAACTGCAACAAGTCTTTTCCTTCCTTAGAGAACTGTTGACAAGCTTTTGATTTCTTAACTAACTGTATTAAATATATGCGTAAATGTTTACAAATAAAAAACAACTAGTCTATTAAATTGTTGATTTTTAGGACTTATGTATGTATTTAAAATGTCTTAAAATAATTATTAAAAGATCAATTTGAATTAATAAAATACAACAAGTATTGATGATTTACCAATTTTTAATTGTATTGGTCTTTCTATAGTATTATGCGTGCCTAAATTCTAACGTAAGTAATTGAACTGCTGAAGGTTCTATATGAATAAATAATTAAAATGTGTCGAATTACCTTGACTTATTTCCCAACAGCTGATATTTCGGTACCTACCAAGAAAGAAAAATATAAAAAATGATACTGAAATATTCAGCAAATATTTTTTTGGATTGGTGAATAATTTGCCACTTCTAATGATTTTTTTTTTTATTCGAAGACTGGCTTCGAATGTTAAACATTTGTAATTAGTTCTAAAAACAAATAAAACATTAAAAACAAACGCTTTGCTACAAAAATTATATATACAGCAAAGGAGAAAAGAGGTAACTCAAAAATTGTGAGATAATGCCCTATTGATATCGTTGGATATGTTGTGAAATTTTAAATCTAATGGTCCGTAAGAAAGCAGTAAAATCTCCAATCACTCCTTTCCTAAGGATCATCTAATCAAAATTTTCCCAATTCCAACGATCCCAATAAGTCTCAATAATTTTGAGTTACTGCTTTTCTCCTTAGAAGGGCAGTATATTAAATTTCAAAAATATTAGACAAGAAATTAAAACAAATTGATACTCACCTAAGGATTCAAAATTTGAAGGACGTCTGAAAATTATTAAGACCTAGAGTAGAATGAATAGTTAGGTAAATATTCCCTCAGGTTTTTCCCATGAATAGTAATCAAAACAAATTTAAAATTTGACTTTTGGAAATATTTATTTCGTCATTTAAGCAAAAATCTGGATAAGTTTTGTTCGATTTTATTACTTCTAATAATCCGTAAGTATTTAATTGTTGACTATTTTCTGCGTTATTACTTCAATGGCATCATGCGTACCTCAATTTTTTTTTTAAATTATTGATTATACTCAGAAAATAATCAATATACAATAGCAGTGATTAATAATTCATCTAGCCTGATTGTATTGATCCTTCTATTCCATCATGCGTACTTCAAGTAAAAACCTTTTTGATTCAATAATCGTTTTATAAAATAATAATCTAAAGGATGAACTAAGAAAGGCCTCTCTAATATAAAAGGATGCTTGTTTTTTGTTCCACTAACAAAAGACATACAATTCCCTGAATAAACTTCCCTCAAACAGTCCATTGCTGATTATAACTCCACTAACCGTAATGAGGGTGTTGCCGTGAGAACTATCGGGTCCCTGCTAACAACCTCATTGTCGATAAGAAACAATGAAAAGGGATAATTAGCCAATTAAAGATAGGCAGATGGGCGGGGAGGGGGGGGGGGTGAGGTGTGGCTGTTTTTTGTCGGGCGTTGACTAGAGATCTTTTTTACGTCTCCCACTGCCCCCGCCCACGACCTGTGCTCTACGGGTCTACAATACCGTATCAAAAGCCGCACCGCAGTCCACCTTTCATCCTCCCTAATGATTCCGCTTTACATAATTGTGTCTAGCTCACGCATTTCTCATCGGCCATTACAAAAGCAAGGTGAAAAATGAGGAAGGATAAAAAAAAAAAATTGATATGACATCCTTGAGTTGATTTAAGGAAGCCTAACACGGAGAACACCTGACTACCTTGAAGCCTTTTAGCCAGTAAATAAGATATAAAGAAATCCTTTAATCTCCCGCCGACAGACATTTGGATATGAATTTATAAACCGTAATTTGCAATAACACAGAAATATATTAAAGACTTTTAAATTCCACGTAATAATAATGTTTGTATTAAATCTAAATACGCCTTTACGTGTCTAGATTACATTCCAGTCAAGGAAGATCTGAAATAGGGTGTAGAGTGCGTTTTCTGTAATCCAAGGTTTTTCTTCGGAAGCATGAGAACAAGAAGGGGGGGGGGGGGGGGGGCGAAAGCTCCCTCTTCTTGGTTTTTCGCTCATATCTCGAAAACGGTGCATATTCTGTACCGTTTCAAGATAAACACTTGGCAAATATGAAGACCGTTTAATATGATTTACTAAGAAACTTTTGATAGGTTGAAAATAAATTGGCAATTATATGTTTCTTTTGAAGTAAATTATGGATTCTACAGTATTATTTATGAAGATTTTTGCTGTAGGATGAACGCTTTAGAAGATATGGAGGGAAGTCACAGAAAACGTGAGGTGAAATTTTTTTTATTTCGAAAATGTTCACATTTTCCAAGCGTACATCTCGGAAACAGTACAGAATATGAAAAATGTGTATACAATAAAAGTTGTAGAAAATTTAATTAACATTAATTTAGTTATCAGTCATGTTTTGCATACGACGCACAGTTTTCGAGATTAGAGCGCAAAACCAAAAAAAAAAAAAGGACCTTTCACGCCGCCCCCCTTCCTGTTCCCAGGCCCTTATAATCCAGAACGTTTAGTATAATATCTTTTTAACTAACCTGAACAAGTTTCTGAAGAAAAACCTTGGATTACTGAAAACGCACTCTATAATCCTTTATTAATTGGACTATTAGTACGAAACCTAGATAAAGAACTCTTCTTGTCTAGATCGTGACTCTTCACTAAGTACAAAAAATTATAAAATAAAAAAATATTAAGAACTCATAAAATTTGTTTTTATAAATCAAACTGTACATTATTATTATTATTATTTATTGGCACTACGTCCTAAGTTGAGACTTGGCCTGCTCCAACATCGACCGCCAGTTTTCCCGATCAAGTGCTGCTGCCTTCCAATTTCGGGTACCAAGCAGAATCCTGGAATCAGTAGCTACGGAATCTTCCCATCTAAGCTTTAGACGACCAACTCTTCTTGTTCCGCAAACTCGCTCACTTAACACCTTTAGAATTTCTTCAGGGTTCATCCTTATTACGTGACCGGCCCATCGTAATCTGGCTAGTTTAATGACCCGATAATATCAACATCCTTATAAAGGTCCTTTAGCTCATTATTTGTCCTTCCTCCCCAGGTTTGATTAATGCATACTGGTCCGTATATTCTTCGGAATATTTTCTCCTCAAACCTCAGGAGCGACAATTCGGTTGCTTTTGTCATTGTCCACATTTCTGAGCCATAGGTAAGGACTGGGCGGATCAGCGTCTTATAAATTCTAAGCTTTGCAACCCTAAACAGAGCTATGCTTCGGAAGTATTTTTACAGTGAGAAATAGCATCGGTTTGCTGAGAATATGCGTCTGTTTATTTCTTCTTCGATCCTATTTTGGGAATTGACTTGGGCCACTAGGTACACAAATTCTCGTACCTTCTGGAATTTATGAATCCCTATTTCGACGTTCCCTTCTTGCTCCTGTTGTTGGTTTGATGTAGCCATATACTTCGTCTTTTCATTGTTCACTGCGAGTCCCATTCTTGCAGCTGAGACCTCTAGTGCTTCGAATGATGTAGCTACATCTCTCGATGTTCTACCCATAAGGTCTAAATCGTCGGCATATCCAAGAAGCTGAACAGATCTAATCAACAAGGTCCCTATTACCTGTATTCCTGCATTTCTCAAAGCCTTTTCTAAGGCTATATTAAAAACAAAGCAAGCCAGGCCATCACCCTGCCTGACACCAGTCTCTGTAGTGAGCCCTCTGGACAAATCTCTACCAACTTTAACATAAGAGATATTGTTCTCCATCGTCATTTTCACTAGTCGAACTATTTTATGGTGTATATTCATTTCTAACATGGCTATATAACCTTCCTGACGATTTATGGAGTCACATAGGCCTGTTGGAAGTCATGAAGACATGGTGCGTGGAAATCTGGTATTATGCTGTCTTCTCCAGTAGTATCCGGAGGGTAAAGATCTGGTCAGAGGTTTACCTTCTCCTTCGGAATCCAGCTTGGTATATTCCAATTTCCTTTTCAGCAAGAGGTAGCAGTCTGCCGTATAAGATAGTTGAAAGGATCTTGTTGGCGCATGGAAGTAGGGATTTACCTCGGTAGTTGCAACAGCCCAGCGATTTACCTTTTTTATATATAGGGCAAATAATCGTTTTCTTCCATTCCGTGGGCAGTCTTTCTTCTTTCCATATTTCAATTAATAGTTCCTGTAGTAGCTGAATCAATTCACTACCACCATGCTTTATGAGCTATGCAGGAATTTCATCACAACCAGGCGCTTTGTGATTTTTAATTTATCTATAGCTTCCAGTACTTCTTCATCTGGTGGCTCAATAAAGTCCTCATTGGTAGTTGCTTCCTGTGCGTCCCATCTCTCTTGTGGTTTCCCATTTCTATTGAGGAGATGGCTAAAATAATCAGCCCATCTGTCCTTGATCTGCTGGTTGGTACTCAGGCTTCCATCTTCTGCTTTACAGGATTCACTATGAGGATTAAATGGCGTTCATCCCATGTTTACCTTTTGAAAGAAGTTTCTGCTATTCTTTTCACTAAAAGACTGTTCTACCACTTCTAGCAGTTTATTTTCCCAATGTCTTTTCTTCCTTCTATGAGTATGCTTTTCTTCTCTTCTGGCTAGTCTATAATCATCCACCGATCTACGTGTATGTCTTCTTTGGATCATGGTCCAGTAAGCCTTATTCTTTCTCTCCGTTATTACTTGACATTCCTCATCAAACCATCCTTTCCCCCTTTCAGGTTTCTTTGTTCCCAGAATCTCTTTCGCTGTTACAGACATTGCTTCCTTGCATGCTTCCCACGTAACATCAATACTCTTGTTAACATTAATTTCTCTAATCTTCACATCTAGAGAACGAGCGAAATTTTCACTTACTTCAGGCTCCTTTGTTTACTGATGTCAAACTGTACATTGATACATAAAAAAAATATATTTAAAGTTCCTCGCTGTTACAACCTTTCCCGAGATGTGGTTTCTCATCTGTTCCACAAGGGCTTGATGTAAGCGGATGGGGATAATTGAGTATTTACAAAAATTATAAAGAAACCTTATATAAAATTATCGAAAATCGTGCATCTTACGGCAAATAGGAAAAATTATATATTTCATTTATTAACGTTGAATCAAGATGGTTAACCGTAATAAGAATAACTTAATACCAATAAGTAATCAACATAATCAGCATTTTAATCTAAACCCGCAGAGCATCTTTGGACAGTGTGAGGCTATGATCTGGGGCCAACTCATACTCTTTCTCATTTCTACTCCAGAACGCCTCTCTGCAACTGTCCTCTCATGTGATTCGTAATGAATCTATCCCAAGGATGCGTTCAAATTACCTTAGCTTAATATTCTCGATATCTCGAACGATTTTTCGCAACATATGGCAGATAGTTAAAATCCTTCTTTGAAGATTAATATTAATTAATTAGTTAATAAATGTTTTAAAATTATATATTCACTTCTTCAAGACAGCCAATAATATAAAACCTCTCAGTAGTATTTTTCATTTAAGGTCAATGCAGTAATTTTTTTAATTTTTATTATAATGTATAAAAATGCTTCCGTCTTGAAGCAGGAGAGATTCTGAAATTAGGCAAGACAGTATATAGGAGAATACAAAGCATCTTATTTTAATATAACGTTTAGCACTTGCTGGTTACACTACAGCATATACACAAAATAGCCCGAGATTGACCCAACTAGTACAATATAAATTTTAAAAAAATATAAATATATTTTAACGATTAATTTTACGTGTGTACAGTTAGGTTATTCTCCCCTTGAGTAGGTCTGTTTTTTTATTAAATTAATTTAACTAATTTTTCTTTTATATTTAATACCTTTTTATGCTACTAGGTTTTTTATGGCTACAAGGCTTTTTATTCTAGGGTTCTTATTAAATTAATTTAAGACATTTTTATTTTATATATAATACCTTTTTATGCTACTACGTTTTTTATTGCAACTAAAATTTTTAGGTTTTTTATTCTAGGGTTTTTATTAAATTAATTAAATAAATTTTTCGTTTGTATACAATACCTTTTATGCTACTAGGTTTTTTTATTGGCTACTAGGCTTATTAGGTTTTTTATTCTAGGGTTTTTTTTTATTGCTACTAGGTTACTTTTCATAAAACCTAATACTAATATTAATTTTAAAATTACTAAACATAATTAGAATTAAATTAAGAATATTTCATATCTGTATACCATATAGGCCGAAACTTCGGCGCACCTAACTCATCGGTTTTTTTCCATACTACTTCACTACAACGGATCCAAACCAATATCTCATCAAATAATAATTATTTATTTTTTAAACAATGGATATGTATAGAATATTGATCTTATTTATGGTTTTATCAATCACTAACTAAATCAGAGATACTAATATTGATTGACTAAAGTTGGACATACCTGCTGATATAAATAAAAATACACACTACCTTAATAGTTTGTATTACCAATTAGTGGCATGGCAATGTAATTCATCTGATAGGTATTTGAAATTAATATAATGTTTTATATCCTAACCTAGAATTAAAATTATATTTTAATAATTGATTAGTTTTTATGAAATTAGTTCAAGAAATTTTTATTTTATATTTAATACCTTTTCGCAACTAGGTTTTTTATAGCTACTAGGCTTTTTAGGTTTTTTATTGCTACTAGGTTTCTTTTCATAAAACCTTATACTAATATTTATTTTAAAACTACTAAACATAATTAGAATTAAATTTAAAATAATTCATACATTTTATTTTAATAGTATCTGAGAGGTTTTGACAGTAGATGTGAACAGGTGTGACGAATCCAGGAAAGAATATTCATTGTGAATAAAAAAATTGATGGCTTAACAAAAATTTGTTTTCATGATGATATTTCAGAAATAACAAAGATGAAAATCGAAGATACGAAAACGATATGCATAATAAAACTAAATGATGCAAAAAATAAAATAAATAAAGAAGCACAAAGGATAATGCGAAAAACCTATAAAACCCGAAACCATCAAAATAAAAAAAATAATCATAGCTATTTGACAAATACTTTTCCGGAATGAATCACCTAATTTAATCATGTTCAAATCTTTTAGACATTTTATAGTGAACTATAGATTATTTGACTAAAATATTTGTTTAATAATTATTAAATAAGGTGATTTAGTACATGAGATGGAGGGATGAAATTACCCGAAAAGTGGGAAACAACTGGATGAAAGTGACCAGGGACAGAGACTGCTGGTTCGAAATTGTAAATAATCTATGGAAAAAAAAAAGTTTTGATTTTTGTAGTTGATAATGAATGTTGTATATTTTATTTTATATTGTTAAAACTAAGATTTTATTCTATAAAATTATTTTGGAACTGAACTCCATTCTACCTTTTATGGGAGAGGCTTTTGTCATAAATATGATGACAACAAAACTATATTATTATTATTATAAATTAGGTGATTTATTCAAGAGGTGTCAAATAGCTATAATAAATTTTGCCCAAATCTGCTTGTACATCTAAGTGTTTGTAAGATGACAGAAATTATATAGATTATGATAGTTATAGTCTATAATTATATAGATAATGATAGAAATATATAAATTAATTTTATACTTGTTTTTTTGTTTACATTTTCGATTTTTTTTTTTTTTTTTCATATTACGCGACTTTTTATTTACATTTGTTGTTAATATATATTTACTGCAAAAGCAGTTTAAAAAAATGTCTAGAGAAAAATATATGAATTAAGTTGAATAAAAATGTCTTCAAATCATCCTAAAAGATATAAAATATTATTACAGTACTTCAATAACTTTGAATTATTCTCTAACAGATTATCATTCTCTGTAATAGATTACAATGTAATTTAAAAAAAATCTAAAACTTATAACAGGTAAAAACATTAACTTGGCATGCAATGAAATGTGGGTGATCAACTTACATATAATAATAATAATTACATACAATAACGGTCTAAACATTCAGTGTAATAGGAAGTGTAAATTCCGATTATAATCTATGCTATTTGAAGAAAGTTAATTCTGTTTACCTAATTTTATTAATCCAAGAAAAATAGGACAAGAAAAAATTCGTTTCGCATCAATTTGTTAATTAACTACGAAGTACAACAAATTTGAATGATAAAAATATTGCATATTTAGTATGGTAAGAATACATATATCAAAGTAATTATACATCAGACTGTAGTAATTGTAAGTAAAAATGGTAAAAAAATATATATATATATATAAATAATCAGAAAAAAATCATTACCATGCAATCAGACCGAAAATTACATGACGTAATCACTACTACTTTGTAACTTATCAATTACTAATAACACATTTTTTTAAAAATGTTTAAGGTATAGCATAAATTCCAAAAACATATCCATTTTGAAACTTGAGCCTAAGAATAGAGTTGAGAGATGACACGGAACGAGAGTTCGGGAGGGGCAATACGGTTTTAGATCGAATAAAAAAAAATTCCGAATCTTTACGATGAGACAGTACACTGAAATGCTGTTAGGCTAAGGTGTGCCCATCTCTGTCCTGGGGGACCTAGTTAAATGTTTTGTCGCTTTAAAACCAAAACAGGCGAGATACTCTCAGTTACAATAATGGGATCTTTAACAGGAGCAACTGCTATCCAGGCAAATATATTCTAATGAAAGAAAATAAATTTATCTTACAAATTAAACCTTATTTAAAAAAAAAAAAAAATACGAGAACGAATTCGGACATCCAGAGACAATATAACGGTTGCATATCTCGGTTCACTTCAACAATCAAACAATTTAAAACCCTAAATTATATTAATCCTAAAATTTTATTTAATCAATTTTAGCGACTATTGACCAGTCATACTATTCACCAGTCATCACTGTTTTGTTTTCCAACCTTCCCAAAAATTTGGTTTTAATAAAATTTAAATACAATAGTAACATCAAAAAGTGTGATACAACCATATATATGTTCAGTATATATGAGTACAGAAGTTCAGAATAATGATAAAATGACCACTTGGATGTGTAACCTCTGTGTAAAATACCAGTTAAAACAAAAATTTTTGAATAAGGGATAACTGAAAAAACTAGAAACAAACGTAACACAGATCAAAATAAAATTATTTAAAAAGCACGTAATGTTTAAGACAAATTCGATGATAATTCAAACGAAGTTCTAGAGATGAGCTTCAGTAACAATTAAGTCATCAATACTAAAAAAACCTCACAGTAAAAAAATTAAAATTTTATAATTTCTAAGGAAAAGCACGTGTTATATTTTACAATAAATAAAGGCTCTCAAGAATAAAACATTTAATTAAGAAAAAAATTAAAATTAACCATATAATTAATTGAACCAACTTTTTTTTCAAAATTAAAAAAAAAAATTCCTTTTTTTTATATGTTTAAATGTACATTTTATAGGTTTACAGCAGGATTTAATAAGAGGTATCCTCTGGCTTTGATAACGGCTTCCATTGTTTTTGGGACTACTAAAAAAAAATTATGAATACAATCTTGAGAAATATGTAGCACAAGCACATACTTAATACAGCTATATTCAGCACTTGAGTATGGAAGGAGTATTCTGGGATCAAACCTTCCTATTAAAAAAAAACAACTAAAAAAATGGAAGTTGCTTTTTTTTCGATTGGGTGCGTAATAAAATCTCATTAATATGAGATTTTACTTTATTAGAGTTTTATCTTGACGTAATAGTTTAATGCCTCTAAAATATGAATTCGAAGGCTTAAGGGGTACAAGCATATAAGCATGTAGAGCATTTAATCCAAAAAAGGCAATTATATACGACATATATCGTCTTATTATATAGGACCTATTACCCAATTATTATAAAATAGTTGTTCTACATGTCGACAAAATAGAATTTTTATATTTTATATATATAAATATATATATAGAATAATATATGATAGTATTCTAGCGAATATTTTTTATGCTTATATATAAAACGTCAATTGACAATAAAATAATATTAGATCAACTTAAAAGTTTTTTTAAAACTTCATAAAACCATACTAAAAAAAATCGGCCCAAAAGTGCCCGAATTGCATCAGCAACTGATGCCTATGAGAGCAGCACTCTTTATTGTAAGTAGCTCGGAGATTTTCTTTTTCACTCAAATTAAATCATAAAAAATCTCTTGTAATATATTCTAAAGTAGGAAGCTTCAAATACATGTGATAATCATTACATAATAAGTCCATCAAAGTCACTAATTAAACTAAAATATTATATAGCTGTTTATTGTACTAATTAAAAAAGAAACCTGTTGAAAAAGTTTGAGATGAACATGTTTGGAAAAAAAAAAAAAAAATTTGGTTAATGAAATAAATAATTTTAACAATGGAATTACGTTATCGAAATCAACAATAAAATGCCATATTCCCACTAAACCTCGACAAAAAAAAAAAACTTTTACGAAGATTACAATAAGTAGACTAGTGCCTGTAGCACTGCTCATACCGCCTCATACCTTATTACGCAACACAATGACCATGCGGTTTCCAAGTATCACTATTATTTCTCCATCGACGAACGTTCATTCATGAAATTTTTTTTGTTTTCCGCCATGGAATCATCGTCGCAACACTTTATCACGTCACATCTGTTTTAGCTTTCTATATCTCTACAGCCGTTAGCGAATCTTTATAACATAAAAATAAAATATTGGTGAGAAGAAAAATGTTAAAATAAAAACAAACCAATAAACGATTAAACTATCATCCTAAGTAAACTAATTCGCTATAATAAGACTAGCATAGTTGACTGTAATAGTTATAAGAAGATAGCCTGAGATGCAGTCAGGAGAAAAAATGAAACGTCCAAGTTAAAAAACTTTAAAGGAGTACCGACTTATTGACATGCTTTGCAGTTCCTTATCAGGACGACCGAATTCATCTTCTGATTCGGTTGCCCTGAAGAAGACCTGCCAGGCAGTTCGAAACATCAGCACTCCATTAAAAGTTTAATTTTAAGCAAGTGTTTTTTCTACCACCTTTTTCTCATAATCAGTACAATTTATGTTACCCTGTTTCGAAAAAAATCTAGGGTCAGGGTTTTACAGATTATATATATTTTTTTGCTATTTTCACTCCACAACTGTTGGAAACAAAATGGCCAGATTAAAAAAAAACAAAAAAACATATTGAGTCTTCGGGTAAACGTTTAAAGGATACACCGATACGTAGATAGGATGACTGCTTCAGGTGTCGGCATCAAACCAACGGTTTCACTAAGCCTTTAAATGCATTTTATTTAATGATGTTAGTACATTGTAATCAAGGGATGTATATATTAGGGCCTCAATTCATGAGGTCTAAACTGCCGCTCATAAACCGACAACTTAGAAATAAAATAAAATTTCGAAAATTTTTGACTTCTTAATTTTTATATAAATTCCTTAATTATTAATAATATTCCTTAATTTAGGTGAAGGTTTATTTTCCGATTCATTCATTCAGCCTTTTTATATTTTGCCAATTTTCACGATGCAGGAACATTTATCCACGGCGTATTACTCCCATTCGGCTATAAAAAAATTTACGGCTATCTCAAGACAGAACGAGCACCCTCTAACAAAAAAGAATTTAGTGGACGCATGGAATTATAAAAGTGAGCTGGGACGATAAAATGGAAGAGTTACCTTCGCGAGGGGTCGTAAAGCTGGAAGGTAGCGGTGTAAATCTGTCGATACTGAGACCTCTGCCGTTCGAGACCTAATCAGCTTTCCTTTGTCTCTATACTGTTGGTGTTATCTTCTCGTCTACCTCTTGGTCTAACGGTATCAACACTATAATCTGATACTACGGCCCTCCTGGAAACAGGAGATCAAAGTTCAAAACATTGTTATCCCAATGTTTATTATGATTCTCACCTCATCACAGCGTTATGACTTCACCAAATGACTCTATATAAAGCTAAAACATTGATGTGTTGCCACATTGCTTAGAATTTAATAAACTCTCTTCAGGACTACACCAGCAACAGTAGACTATAGCTTTAGAGACTGTTTGGAGGGGACACTTTATTCAAAAATATTAAAGTGAAATGAAAAATAAAATAAAATTGTTTATTGCTTAACGTCCTTATGCACTATAACTAGGGAAGGGAGGACGGGTAATCCGACATGTAAAGATTCATTTCTTGGGTCTACCAATTAATCAACTTTATCCCGCCATGTTCCTATTTTCCTATATGTTCGAATATTCCGCCATATTCGAACCCACGAATTTCAGTACCGAGCGCACTGAAAAAATAACTCGGATTTATTTAAGATTTATTTAATATTACGCTAATAAAAAATAAAAAATAAAACAATGAATTCGATTATTTTAAAATTATTCATACGCTTGCCCTGAAAAAGGTTAAATACTTTTACCTTTATCAATAACAGATCATGACCTTGTCTTTAGGAAAACAAGAGGTGCCGTCCCCCATCACTTGAAGCCAAAGCTATCTGATCTATTTGGTTCTATCTGTTGGGCTAACCAATTCTACTTTAATTAGTGGAAATTACTTAATGAACTATGAATAATGTTAATACATTTTATTTATTATTATAATTTTTATAGTATTAAAATAAGGATTTATACAAAATTTACATTCATAAAGTATACTAACTATTTACATTATAAAGAGACTTATTTAATTGTTAAGAGTTATGGCAAAGGCTGGACTGTTCTACAGCATGCTTCTTCCAAGGTCATCTTTCGTGACTTCCAGCTAATCTTTCATCCCTTCAGGTTACACTTTCTCCATCACAAGCCCTCCAAAAAACCTCCTCTAATATTTCCTGTTCATCTTAAACAGGAGTAGCTCCCATCCATCCGGCCTTTAAATTTCTTCACTTGAATTTTAACCTTAACTTTAATTTCTTTGACAACTTTTTTTAGGGCATTGCCAGGTAAGGAACTACTAAATGGGCCCGGGCTCGTGGTTAAGGTTGAACCCTGCCAAAAGTCAGACCCTAAGGTGCCACTAACTCTTAAAATTTTAATATATAATAATTACTAATATTATTTATAATTTGGTGTCAATAAATAAACTGCAATATGAAATGTACCCTAAAATATTGATTTGTATTTATAAGCATTCAATTTGTAATAAAAGCACAACTATGTTAAATAAGCAATCGTACATACTAAACCAAAAGGATTTAGGACGCCAACATTCAAATAGATAACAGGGTAGAAAAGAAAGCGGCCAAGTATCGCGAAATAAACTGGATGTTTTAAGATAGACATAGGTGAAAAAATATATGTATTAGTGTCTATTTTTTTAAATTAAAACATATAGTGAATTTACTTGTGAATAGTAGGTTAAATGCAAAAATCGTATTTTAGGAAAATTATTAGTAATCATCTCTCAAGTAGCCCCATAAAGAAGACCATCAGAAAAAAATAAAGAGAAAAAAATTAGCTATTTGATGATAAATATAATAAAAAAATTCACAAAACAACTTAAAAATTAAAAAGCAATTGGCCGACAATTCACAAGTGTCACAGTTATATAGAGTATAGTACAACTGCCCTCATATACTCCACAGTTTGTTAAAAGATTGACTAATTTCCAATTATCTTTGCAATAGAAATATAAATATTTTTTGGTGTCTCATAAGAGTCAAGAGCTGTTTCAATGTTAATGATTCCTTAAAATATGTATAAAATTTAAAGAACAAAAAGATATAGCTACTAGGGAAATTACAATAGTAATTTTAAATAATCTGATAAAAATTCATCTTTATTCTAGAAAACACTTAATCTAAAGAATGACACATAAGTACAACAAAATAGAAATTTTGTGTAGCTACGTTGAAAACATATTTTTTATTAATATTTACAACAGTGTCCAATGTATAAAACCAGTAAAGGAATGATAAAATGATTACAATGACATGTCAATAACTTGTAAGGAACTACCCATATTCTCAGACGCCTCTTAAGGTTATTCGTAATCAAGTGAAAAGTAGGGAGACTAGTGGATTCTAGTGGATATGTAACTTGTAGCAGAAGAATAGGTATTAAATCGACAATATACGGGCTATTTAGATAGTTATGGCTCATTCCTGATATAACAGGAAGCATTAAGGATTTTATGAAGGATTGAATAACTTAATCCACTATAGCATAAATAAAAATAAAATACATCTTAGATCAAATAAGAGTCTTTGGTGTGTATATATTATAGTCTGAGCGCTGGCTGATGGCACCTGGATGAGGAGGGGGAGAAACGTTGCCAAAGCTTCTTGACCCTCACACGGGTCCGTCCTGTCTTTGCTGAGATCTCTTTATTATTTTATGTTTGACTTTCTTTATTTTTTAATATGTTTGTATGATTATAACTACAGCTTAGCTATTTTAAGGATTGCAATTACGATTATTTTATCTTTTGTTCATCTAATAAATAAATTTTATATATTTCTGTCCAATCTCAAGATCCTAACCAATGTACTTTTTTTCTTAATTTTCATTTTTTGTAATTTTTAATTTGTTTATTAGCTATATAATATTTACACAAAAGGTTTCATAGCCAGAGACGATTTTTATTTTTTCTATTTATTACTGTTACTCTTCAAGGACCTAGTTGCATAATAAATATTTTTTCTATTTTATCCAAAGTAAAAAATGTGTCAGTGTTCTTTTTAAAAAAATAAATAAATTGTGGAGACACTGTCGTAATTTATTTTCGGCTGCATACAACCTTTTCAGGAGCTTCCGATGTGAACTCCTTACGACTTGTGCTACTATCCCATGACACATAAAAACTTAAACACTAACTTAAAATTTAAATATAAAAACAAAAACTCAATCTGAGAAGCAGAACTGTGATGAACCTCTGAAAAAAGGCCGGGAGAGAACCGGCAACCCTGCACCACTATCATTGGCCTTAACCAGCCACAACTCTCTCCCTCCACTTTTCCCTAAGTGCCATCAACCAGCGCTCAGGCTATAATTCTAGGCCAACGGTTATATAATAAAAAATGGGTTTGTCCCGAATCATAATCAACCCCCCACTCTCCCTCTGGTTGAAAAAAATATAGAATCATTAGCTGCGAAGTATCAAAATAATACAAGATTGAATAAAACAACTAAGAATAAAAAAATCTATTCCTATGGTTTTCCTTTTATTCTGCTTAAAAAAAAAAAAAAATTTCTATTCTTTCTAAAAATTACATGCTTTAATAATAACAAGATATGATGTATGATTCCTTAAGAATTTTAATTTTTTTTTAAATAAAATAAATAAGTATTTAAAGATATGGTTGTCAAAATTCAAATTGGTCCAGAAGACGTAAATCAAACGTGGTTAAGTAAGTGGAGGCAATTCAGACTAATATGGAGATAATTTCCAGCATAACAAGGAATCTGGAGTGTAGTTGTAACATATTAGGAGGGAGGGCTTTGCAACTTCTCAAAGCGATGTAAACTTGCCCCTGTTAAACGAGAAGTAGTTCGATACAACTTCGACTAACCGACATTACACAGGTGGTTATAACGCTCTCGCTTCCTAACGGCCAATAGGACGCCAAGAAAAATGGTAACTGCTCTTTCATACGGTTCCATAGAACGCACAATATATTGTTTTGAATATGGGAAGTACTATAACAAGCAGTGATTGTCTTATAATACTAACTGCTCAATTCTTAGTAATTTCTACCATACAAATAGTCCAGTTAATGAATACTGAAAGAAGTGTGTGTATAGTGCATACAATACGCGAAAATTGTTCACTTCATAGCTTCATTAGGAGTTTAAAGGTTAACAAACTAAAAGTTCACGAGGACTTTTAGTGTGAACTTTTACCTCACTTTGTGTCAAGCATTTGCTTCAAGTGCCAGAAACGCATATGAAGTAAATTTAATGCTCCGCAACTTTCTTTTATTTTTTCTGAGAAAAGATCATGGAAGGAGGCAAGAAACAAATGTTTGACAAAAAGTGAGGTTAAAATTATTATTTTTTCCAAATTTACCAATTTTCAATAACGTTTACCTTGAGAACAGTTAAAAGTTCGAGACATATGTATAGAATCGATTTTATAGAAAATTCAATTAGCTTTAATTTTGATTTGAAACATATTTTTCTAGAGTCCACCTTTTTCGAGATATAACTGAAAACACCAAAAATGTGATCTTCTCCCCTCCACCGTTAGAGTAACCTCCCAGGGGCGGGACTTAAAAGTATGTTTACATTTTAACCACTCCAAATGAAGCTATGAAGTCAAAAGTTTTCGCATATCCCATGCACTCTACAATATGTTTATTATTCACCGGACTAATACGGCTAAACGAAAATAAATAGAATTTCATGAGCAATATTCACCCACTCAAAAATTCACCGATCATAACAGAATCATTTCCGAACAGCGTTGGAAAATTATTCTCAGGCGCGGTGCACACTTAAGAGATACGGTTTGAGATTTAACATGAAACAAGTAATCTAGCGATGCGACTTTTTGTCTATACATTTCTTGTTCCCATCAGCACGATACAATAAGAAAAGCGACAACAGGATGATTCGTTTTTAGGTTATTTCGAATTATGAGCTCATCTGAAAAGCGACTGTTTCTCAAGAACTGGCAGAAAAACAGGCAGAAAAATTTAAAGAGTTGTATTGAATGAGTCCAGATAATTTTTATTTGCTAGTTCAAATTGTTCAAGCCACTTTACAAAAGCAGAGCACGAAATTTGAACAAGTTTAATCAATATGATCAGATGTCACACAACACTAATCGCCCCCGAGAACTGCACAGCAGTGTAAATAAGATACCAAATAAGACTAAATAATACAAATAAGATACCGATGGGTGTAACTACAGAATCGCTTTCTTAAAAGTGTGCACTATTTTGTTGCTTTAACTCATCTTCCCACTTTTCACAATTTCATGTCCCGTTTATATCGCTTCGTTTATCGCATATCGTATCTTCCTAGAGTAAAAAAAATCTAAAACTTCCACAAAATAAATATTAATACTAATATACAAAGAAACAATAATTGAGTAGGTGAGATTTGAAAGAATTAATGTTTTTGATAATATACAAATTCTGTTACTTTATATTTAGATCATTGTTAATAGCTATAAGTATTTAGTATTAAAGATGCGGAAAATAAGAGATAAAATAGCGTAGTGGCTACACTGTGAGTGAATGCCAGTGGCAACACTGAGTCCCAATCATTAACTTTCAGTAAGGTTGCTACCAAGTGAGGCTGCAGTGCATAAACAATTATTTTGCTTCTTTGCGATCAATTTTCAAGTTGTTTCATGATGGTTTTGTGTTTAAACTATGTTTTAATAAAAATGAATATTTTTATTAATAATTATTGATCAGGTTATAATCTCATAACTTCACGATAGCATCGCACATAGCTAAATAACCATATACGACCTTTTTTTTTATAATAAAAAAAAATTATTTTCTATTATCCAGATTACTTTTCGAATTGAACAATAATAATATTAAATATCCAAGCACTTTGATGTATTAAACAATCACATTTTAAGAACACTTATAGATAACCATCCTTCAAAAATGTGGCCATCAACCATATATTAAGACACTCCACTGTGTAGTCAATAGAATGAGGAGGGATGAAATTGCAATAGATGACCCCTGGTTTATAAGAAATAGTCAACTAGAATCAATTTGATTAAAAATCGCTTCACCAGGTTTTATTGTCAGTGACGAGCGGTTAGGTTAAATGTGCAGTAACTTTCAATAAAGGAACTTTAAAAACATCCTGTAGATTGACAACAAGATTTATGGAGACGTCCTAATGCGAAAACTATTATAAGTAGTAAAAAAAAAATAAATAAATAAAAAATAAATAAAACGGAAATAAAATACCAATTTTCAAATTTTTAACAAGTTAGTTTGAAAAATTAGATGTTATATTAGGATGGTATCTAATAAAACTAAATCACTATACTTATGACACCTAAGTGAAGACACTGATATCACAAAAAATACATAATAAATATGAGAAGAGATATGCTAATAAAGCAATCGGTTCATTGAGGAAAAAGACCATATGGCTCGTGGTATTTTATTTTAAACGACAGTCATGGAGATGAACTACAGCCCATAAATCTTACGATATGTCGCTGTAAAGCCGTCCAGCCTGAATGACTCGCACTGCACCGGCCAAGTATTACACGACACGGGCATAGAAATATGCCCGTCTATCTTGACGTACCATGACTGATTTACTAAAAGTTATTTATTTTAAAAATATTATCTATACCATTATATAAAAGGACAAGCCATTTTTCGTTTTTCATCACTAACCGCGAAAACTACAGAACCAACCTCTACCAAATGTTTACCATACCATCTTCATAGGTCCAGAATGGTTTAGCAATAATAAAATTTTCCAAATTCCTTATTTAAAAAAGCGATAACAAATGGATAACATTGAAATTTGAAAATCGTCCGATAGCTGGCGATCGCCATTCTTCATGAGAGGTTACAAAGGTACAGTGTTATATTGAGCTTGACATTGATATAAAAATTTATATATTTGCCATTAAATTGTTATTATAGCACAATAAATATTTTGTGAGCCATGTAGTGATCCCAATGCTATTCTGCAATATAGTTTGCAATGGTAAAACTATTATTGAACCCATCTTGACCAACTTTAAACTACATCATCTTAATAGTTCTAGAAGGGCTTACAATAATAATTTAAATGTGCAGCGTTGGTTGCCAGAAACGATGGTTGTCACACTGTGTATATTTTTCTGGTTAGAAATTAATTAATCCAACCAGATGAATTCAATAAAATTATTTGTGCCGAATAAACAGTATTGCCAAATAAAAATTTGATCCATGAGCCTTTAGTTGTAAGCTATTATTATGCAGTAAATTATCCACAAGGTTTCTTGATGGTCTCTGTCCATCTGGATTACCTTATATACATGACAGTAATTAGACCAATTTGGACGTACGGAATTGAGCATTGTGGCACCACTAAACCTTCCTTCTCGTATAATCCTTAATGTTCATTATAATGTCAAGAACAAGCATCCATAAAGATCTTAATGTTCCTTAAGTTGCTGATTAAGTCCAGATACCCTTCATAGAAAACTCTATAACCATACATAATAATTTATAAGGTTAGTTGTAGGAACAGTGATGATTACATAGCAAATGAAAAAAAAAAAAAAAAATTGGAGGGTCAAATTGATGAAGGTATAAATAATTAACATTTCACGTTATGAGAAAATACTTTGGGATTATAAATTCAGATTTTTTAATTAAAAGATTTGAACGCAAATAGGAAATATTAAAAATACATCATTTAACATGTTTATCTATAGAGGTAACACTGTTTTTTCAAATATGTTACATATCATCTTCATCCACTTGGCCCTTCAATTATATAGTAATTTAATAAATCTCAACACTTTAACCTAAATAAAAAAGTAAAATTAGAAGAATATAACCGAAAAAAATTAAAGGAAAAGATAAAAGAAAAATACTCCCAAGTAGCAAATAGTAGAAGTGGGTGATGGAAAAATAAAAAAAGGATAGCCTGAGGAACGTACGTGTTTTCTCAGCCGTTCACTTAATCACCATTAATGAAGGGGAGGCTAAAACAAAATAGCATTTGGCTCAGCGTACCCTTTGCTTCTTCCAATGTTCGAAGAAATTCGGAATACATTTTTTTTTTGTGCCAAATTTCAATTAAAATTCAATGTAATAAGCTGATTTAAACAATAAAAAAAATGAGATATAGCATAATCTGTCCTTTTTTTATAATGATAAAAATACAATAACGTTTGCAACGACCTATGAACAAATCTATAATTGAAGGGTTTGGAGGAAGAAGAGGTTAAGGTCACTAAAAAAACACTTCATTGGATAAAACATCTAACATAAACACGAGCAGAAGTGTTAGGTAGCAAAATCTAAATTAAAATAAATAAATAAATAAATAAATAAATAAAGTTATGAAAAACTAAGTAACATTTTCCTGCAAAAGGAAAACGTAAAAAAAAATCATCAAAGAATAATTACCACAAATTGTGTTTTTTTATACATATCCCTTCTTCCAACAAACCCTTCCATTACTATGCAAATGTTATATGCATTAATATAATTATAAAATAATAAAAAAAATATTTTAATAAGAATTAAAAATAATTTTTGAAATATGATAAAGCAAGGTTTCGGCTCCATCATCATTAAACAGGGTTGATAATTAATAAATAAAAGGCTCAGTGAACACCACCAAACATCCACTTGCCTCCAACCCACTCCCTCAAAACTCAAATCCCCAAGATCGACCCTGATGCGATCCTCCCATCAACGTCTTGGTATACTTCTCGGTTGTTTATCGGATGGTTCAAAACTGATTACATTTTTAGAATTCGATGATTACTATACCCAACGACATTATAAAGCCTTCTAAATTCCCCCGTTTCTTCATTCTTTTCTGGGCCAAATATTCTACTAATTTCGAATACATTGAGACGTTGTTCCTCGTCAAGGTTATGATAATTTAACATTTTTTTTCACACCTGTTTAAATAATATAATAATAAAAATATATTTTAACCTATTTATTTTTTATAAACTGTAAAATGGGGTCATAGATTAGTCGCCCAATGGCCCCTGAGAAGTAGGTATAAAGGCCCCATTGATGCGGACAAAAAACTGTGAACTTAAAAAGAAACAACCCTCATCCATTATAGCTGACCGAAACGAGAACATTAGCTCTGGGGTTGGAACCTTACACCAATCTGCCTAATTGCCTATTAGTAAGCTACGATAGAATGATATTTAAGGCGATTATGCAAATGTATGTATCTATCTGAACTTATACTCTCTCTCTTTTCTTAAACTAAACATTGTAAATTTTAACTTAAAGTAAAACAAGTAGAATGCTAATCATTCATACGGAAAATACTGACAAAGAAAACTAGGCAAGAAATCACATGATCGTTAAATATACCAATTGTATTAGGCGGAAAATCACATCTTAAAATAACCACAACAAAAACTTAAATGCAAAAGACCAGTCATATTCAGATTGATTTAAAAAGTTAATAAAATTTTATTAGCAACCATTTTGCAGAATAAAAAAAAATATATTAGCTACAGATCTTAGTCAAGAATATATGAAATTTGATTTAACATAACCAAACAGTTGACACAGAAAATAAATAAGTAGCAATCATTTTGTGATAAACTTCGACATAAAAGTAGCATTTGATTATGATTGGTAGTCAGAAATATTTAGTATATACAAAAAAAAAAAGACGGTTCTAACGAACTTTATTGAAAACATCTTACGCTTACGGACATCAAAAGCATTCAACGGTACTATTTAATTTATCTTATTTTTTAATTCTTACAAAATAACACACATAAACTCGACATATAGACGTAAGACTATGTGCCGCCTTACATTTTAAAAAATACTCTCTGATAGGAAAATAAACTGGTACAAACATTTGAACGACCTCTATAATGACACTTCATGGATAATTAACGGTCTTTTAATAGCTTCTAGAACAATATGGGGCCTTAAATGTGAGGTTTTAAAATAGAACTGTTTCACTCATTACTTTTAGAACCTCAGATTTTTTAACCCTCTCTATAAAGCTTTATTCTATACATATTTGACATTTTTTAAAAACTGATTTAAGCCCATCTATCTAGCGCGCTTATGACCAGTTCATTTGGATACTTTCTCTTGTTCCTAATACTTCCTGAGACCAGCTAATAGTTTTTCCTTTTTACCTTCCATTATAGGTTTTCGACTGGTTTAATTTTGGCTAGGGGGAACCAAGACTTCTTCACCATACCTCTAAATTTCGAACGATCCAATACATCAAGGTCAGAAATTCAAGCAGAATCTAGGTGTTTCTGCACTTTATTAAGCCACAGACAGACTTATAGTCTGGCTTATAGCTAACAATTAGTGAGAAGAACTTGGTAAGTCTGCCCATTCTCAGGAGGTGCCGGTAGTACTTCGGCCGCCTACGTCGCATACTAGTATAGGCTGTTTCGAACTGTCGAAACAATCCGTGATTCGTTTTTAGTCTGTAGGATCCCTCTGGGAAAACTCTTGGTCCATGAATTTTCCGGAGAATATGTCTTTCGACTTTTTTGAGATCATTCAAGGGGCCTTTCTTGTTCATTAGTAAGGTTTCAGCTGAACACAAGAACTGGGGCCTTACTAGAGTTTTGTAATGTTGGATTTTGGTGTTCTTCGAAATGCACCTCTTATTGTATAGATTTCGCGATAGCTGGTAGACTACGTTAAGTATGGTACATCTTCCCAATATGCAGGTACCGTATCTACCTCATCTTCGGTCTCTCTAAAAATTTGAAATTATATAAGCTAAAAAGGATAGCAATAAAAATAGGTAATGATTACCGTAGTGGTCATTTAATCCTGAATACTATTGGCGGGACTTTTGCCAATACAATTAAATATTGACTGACAACTTTATTAAAAGAAGAAAAGAAAGATTACAAGGACTTAACACTTCACAAAATAGAATAAATCCTGACTACAAAATTCAGATATGCCAGGATCTTCTGTTTTAAAGGATATTATATTCTTGCAGTTTTTATTTTAAAATTTAAATTATGGTTTCCAAATTATAAATATAAAACTATCAAAAATAAATGGAATTAAACAATGTGAAATGATCTCAACTAACCAATATTGCTTTGTACAATGTCAGTCAGTACTATAGGTACCCCAACTAAGGTATTAAACAATCAATACTTCCTGTATAAATTATACATTTCGATAGCTGGAAATAAAACAAGAGGCCGTAAAAGGACATTTCATATTTTTTCTTGTAAATTGTAAAATTTTTCATTATTTTTTAAACGTTTATGATTCACCTTCACAAATGTTTAAAAGTTTGGATAAATTGAAAACATCTCGGTTCAAAAAAGATAAATAAATAAAATGTCACCACGTTAAGCATAGGATGCGGTTGAAATGGGAAACCCCTTCGGGTAAATTGGGTTATATACACTATAAGCTTATTCAGTTGAATCGAATTCGTGGACTACATACAAATGTTGTATATTTAACACAAACAAAACCGGAGTATTTAGCGACAGTAAGGACTGTGGTTTGATGGGATTTTGGCAAACTTCTATAGTTCTACAACCACTGGCCTAGAAATAGTTCATTTCGGTCAAGTAAAGATCATATAATAATAAAATTAAAAATAGGTATAAAATGGAGGGAGAGAGTGAGAGAGAGAGAGAGAGAGAGAGAGAGAGAGAGAGAGAGAGAGAGAGAGAGAGAGAGAGAGAGAGAGAGAGAGAGAGAGCGAGAGAATATTAATTGAAGTTTATGTTGAACATAACACGTATTGCCATGACTTTCACTGTGAATAATGATCTAGTGACAATAAAGAATTTCTGAAAAGGATTATATTTAAAAATTCAGATACAAAACAAATTTAAAGAAATGGACAATAGCAGCCGTTCACAAGGGAAGGATATAACAAAGAAAGAACAGCGAGCGCGGAGCTGAGGATGGGACATAATGGTATTCAAATTGAACTAATTCCAGGGTGCCATAGCCACTCCCTATTAAGGCCACCAGGCCTCCTCTAAAAACTCCAAGACAGACAATCAGTTTTTTGTAGCATCCCTTATAACGAGGGGTGAGTTATGAGGTGTGTTTGAGGGTGCTTCTCCACTAATCAAATACCATCATCATATAAAGATCCCTTCCGATAGGGTAATAAATTCTTACTGTGTATAAACGCGACTCTAAGCCGCACATCAGAGCTTTGATCGCCACCCAATGAATATTTGAATAATGACCAACATTAAGTTACTCATATATCAAAAACTTTTTCAGACACCACTAAATACAATATATGTCATGTCATGTTTAATACGACATTATAATATGCTTTGATTTTCATATATAAAACCATCAATTAACATATTAGGAGGACCTATGGACTCGAATTGTGATGACAGCAGAAAAGTCGAATATCAAAGCATTAAATCATCTGTCCAATCCAAAATTCTCTATACTACGGTGAATGTGATATATAATTCTCACTCAGCCTCCATTGGTTCTTACACCAGAGCGAGCAGCAATGGTATCTCTTGATGCTGGATCATCCCTTTGTAAGTGGAGGGGCTGGTTTTGCTCGAGTGCCTATAAGCTGAGTGTATTGTATTTTTTTTTATTTTTAGCTACTCATTAATATTTAAAACTGTGTACAGTTCATACAAGTAAATTTGAGAAAAAATATTAAAATGGCATGTCAATAACTACTCACTAGCAGCAATTCAATAAAAGTTCTATATTAGTAGGTTTCTCGGTCATCTTCTTTTCAAACACGTCGGAGGATTATCAGGAATACTGTGTAAGGCAAAACGGAAGCCTAGTGTATTCGAGTCGGTGAGGAGTTGATTATGAAATGATAGGTTTCTGGTTTAGGTTATATCAGCAACATATGGAACATTAAGAAGCATTGAGGATTTTTACAAGAATCGAGAGGTTTAGTGGATCCCCAAAGATCATCTCTA
Organism: Euschistus heros; assembly: GCA_003667255.2. Taxonomy (NCBI): domain Eukaryota; kingdom Metazoa; phylum Arthropoda; class Insecta; order Hemiptera; family Pentatomidae; genus Euschistus; species Euschistus heros. The sequence continues at coordinate 2,750,614 of RCWM02000096.1, read as the reverse complement.
TATGTACAAATTGGTCTAATTACAGTCATGTAAATAAGTATTATATAATTTATTGGAAGGTTTGAACGCTGGTCTAGTAAAGAGGTTGTATTTTTAATTTATTTAATCCAATTAATATATTCTACAGATGAAGGTTTTATTTTCATTTTTTTTTTTTATTTACATTCTGTTTGAACGGATAAATAACCACCCATATTAGTTATTTTCCTTAGGTATAGCTGATCGCTTTTTTTACGCAATCTAATTAAAAAAAAAGTAAGGTTTAATCCAACTCAATTTTTATATGAACTATTAATGAAGAATAGAGCTAACCTGCTATCAAACTATTTATTTTCATGGATCTGTCCTTTTCAAAATTAACATAGCGCTCTACCATTAACTGCCTGTAATTATGACCAATAAAAAAACAACCAAGCTTTCAACTTAAAAAAAAAAAAAAACTAGTGATGTGTCGGTACTAAAATTTTTCCAGTTCCAAAAAATTAAATCTCGATACCACGGTTTAAACGTTTCTATCCCAAAACTATTTTTGAAGTATGAATATTAAAAGAGATAGCGGCTACGTTATGTTATGATAGTTTTGGAAAGGAATATTTGGACTTTTGAAATGCGTAATCAAATATGGTAAAGTATTAAAAATGTAATAAATTTTCTCATTTTAAAAGTCCCAATCTTAATCTAAAGTCTCACTTTAGATATATAATTTATCATTTACTCCGATCTTCTAAACAGAAGTGCGAATTCCACAGTAATGCATGCTACATATTCTCAACAGAATAAAACGAACTAGGCAATATTTTTGAAAAGTGATAGATAGAAAATAAAAATGTCAACAGTTCAAATTTAATATAGCGTGACCGGGTACTACTTTTCTTGGGCCAAATGATAGATAAACAACTCAGCTTCAAAATCCCGTATCATCGATTCCGATATTTTTAATAGGAGGAAAGGGGAAGTCATTTTTCTCTTGTTCAAAGAATCCCCTACTTAATGGGCTACTTTGAACAAGCATAGTTTCCGCCTCAAAAACGCTTCACTAAGAGTCTTCTTCAATTAAAACCTTTTTATTATCAAATTTGTTTTAAATTGAAAAAAAAAAAAGAAAAAAAAAATGCATCCGCCCATTGGATTCACTTGATCACCAGATATGTTGATGAAACATAAATAATAGAAAGAAAAATATTTTTAAAAATGTTGACAGATTTTTTAAAAATATAGCTAACAAATTAACAACAATCTAGTAACATAAACTTGATTCAGTTTGCTTCGACACTAGTATTTTAGATTGTCGTATAAACAAATCACACAAGGAAAACTGGGATAGAATGACAAAATTACTAAAGGCAAAGGAACAATAGTGCGTATGTAACAATTTTCAATTAATATTTAATTTTTTAAATTAATTAATCATCAAATCTAAATCTATTTTAATTATATAATAAAGGCATAAATCTAAATTAGTTTTAATCATAAATATGAATGAAACTAATTAGTGTAAATACCAAATAACAAAACAGACAATAACACGTTTAAAGTAACGCCGTCTTCTAAAGGGTGTCAAAAACGTTGTTTCAAGTAGCCCTACACGTTTTCTTTTTTTTATTCTAATAAAATATATAGAATTAAATAAATAAGTTAGAGACGTAAATCAATAAAGAAAATGTTCCTGAAGAGATTGGTGATTAATGTATAACTCATTTGAAATAATCCTTCAGCCACCTAAAAACAAAAGTTAACGCTGATACGATAAAAAGACTTACATCGGCCGAGGACAGCCATCAACTCTTATTATCAGCAGCATATTCTATGTTTATTCCTTAATTTTTTATAACAAAATCGAAATTGCTAGATTGTAAATTGAGCCTGCCAGAAGGATATTTACTTTAAAAGCTAGTGTGCTCTAAATATGTTTACGGTAGTGTTTAGGTATATACTTCTAAAATAGCTTACAGGTAATAAGCCAACCAAAAGTATACTACGAAGAAAAAAATTAAAAATAAAATACCACCGAAGATAACTGAAGGGTTTGGTAGATGAAGAGACAATGTCACATTTAAAAAAAAAAATACAAACTAGTTCATTGGATAAAGGATTTATGTGCGGAAGTGCCAAGTAGCAAAATCTGAATATTACAAAACGTCAAGAATAAGATACAATCGACTTTCCTCAATCCAGAGTTTTCAGTTTAAAAAAAAAAAAAAATATATATATAAAAAGAAATATGTAATTAAAAACTTTTGAACATAAGTTACTTAAAATTGTGTTTTGTTACATAACCCCTTCCATCCACCAAACCCTTCAAGTAAGGTACAATAGATTAACATTAGGAAACAACTTTTGTTAGGAACTTCTAAAATATAATCAGCTGTTACTTTAAAGAAAAAAAAATATAAATAAAGTAATTTAAGTACCTAATATATTGATAGGAGAATAATTTTTTTTTAATGATCAACTTTCCCTGATCCGATGTATTAATTAAAGAAAATTACATACACAACACAGAGAATACATGGCATTAGTTTAATAACGGAAAACTGCTGAAGTAACTTATACTAAAATAAACCGGTACATAAATTCAAAAAAAATGTATACAGTATATTTACTAATTAGGTAAATATGGTAGGAACACAATTTAGAATACGAATCGGAGATTCTTACTTCCTAAACAAGAGCGCATCCTACCATTTCTAGTAACAACTACCACAACAGTGGCGCTTTCTGCAGGAGGAATTGGAGAACTGGACACTAAAATATTTTTAAGCATATGATTGATATTGTATACCTATATATATTCAAAATGTATTGTTGATATTAATTCATACTTATTATGTTTTATTAATTCTTAATTATGTATATTTCATTTATTTATTTAATACAATACCTTTAAATGTTTGTGATGGCAACACTTCTTGCAGATAACCTTAGTAGAAGCCCTCTTGTCTCATAAATTCTAATGTAGTCTATATGTACTAGTTACATTATCCAATTTTATCATGTACAACAAGTACAAGAATTGTATCAAACTTACTGTAAACTAAAAAAGAACTATTTGAATTATAATTTCACTTACAAATCAAAAACATAATATAATCACAATATTTATTGATCCATAATCTCGGTAATTATATATTATATTGAATTGAAATCATATACTAATATAATAACATAAACTCTTTCCAATACAGTGATAATTAAATATGGGCAATAATAATTTTCAAATATGTACATTTACCAAACAGAGAGTACAATAAATTAAAGTATTTCTAAACATAATTAAATTTAATGAGATTTTAACAAATAATAAATAATTTAAACACATAAAGACCAATATAGCCGAAATATGAAATGAAACTTAATCAAATTAAGTAATGAATGGCCCATGCCAATCATAATTTCAAATGATTAATTCAGGAAATCAAATTATTTCTGCAATTAATCAGAATACAATGGCTTCAGCTAATCATAGTAAACAAAGGGAATTTAACAATATATGCATTATAATTGTTAAATTGTAAAAGACATTATTTTATCTTTATAAAAAACAACCTGATGTATAAAATCCAAGATAAAATAAATGAACAAATTAAACGGCTGCGAAAGGAGGTAGCTCCACTAACCATTTTGTTTTTAAAAAAATAGTTCGAAAATTAAACATGCTTGCTACAAACAAATATTTATCATTCTTTTTATCAAATGATTTTACATTAGATCCAATCCCCATTTGCCAGGAGCTTTCTGGTATTTCAACAAACCCTTTTATTATATTTATTAGCTCAATTTTTACATAAAATGTAATCAAAAGAATGTTTAGATAAAAGGCGATCAATATTTTAAAATTGAACCATTGTTATCAACTTAATTTAATTTAAAAGTGATAATATGAAAAACATTATTACATTTAAATTTTTAAAAATGACAAAAAATAAAAAAAAAAAAAAAAAAAAAAAAAAAAAAAAAAAAAAAAAAAAAAAGGAAAATTCGAATCAAAGTATTATTAATAGGAACTTTTAAGAAATACATTTAGGATAATTTTTACGAATTAGTCGTTTAATTTATAAAATAAGTTTTATTAATTTTTTTTTTCCAGAAGTTATTTTTAATTTTCTAATTGTAAGTAAAATAATGCTAAAGTATACTAAATCTTCTTTTAAATTTTATGAATAGTTAGTTATTTGTATGTTTGCTTATCGCATAAATAAAAATCAAACACAGTCTAAAAAGTGATGCTTCTAAATTAAGCTTTGTTCGTTACATAAATATTCCAAGTGTACAAAATAATGTTAAAAAAAAAAAAAAAAAAAAAAAAAAAAAATATATATATATATATATATATATATATATATCACAGTTTCATAAGTATTGATTAATTTTGATTTGCGATAAATTAACAAAATAAAACTTTAAATGCATCACTAAATATGAAAAAAAGTTTTCTGTGTAAATTTATTTATAATTTCTATTTATTCCTAACCGTAAATGTAAATTTCGGAGATGGATTGACGTTGGATTTTTAAAGCATATTCCATTTCTATTTAAGAGATTTTTTAAAATATTCTTTCTATACTAGATTTGACAAGGGGTGAGAAATATCAAGCGTTTCCTCGACAGGTTTAAATTGAAAAAAAAAAACTATATCTAACATAAGATTTTGTATAAAAAATCTTTTTATATAAAAAAAAGCTACTGTAGGGTATTGGAGATTTAAAATACGGACATAATAATCTTTTAGTAAATATCCAATGTTAACTGATATAACATTAATAAATATTAAACTTAATAAAAAAAGTTCAGTCCAGTAAAAGTTAAGCACTGCAAAGTCAGAAGTTAGGCAATAATTCTCTTACAAGAAAAAAACACGACAGCATTCAAATCAGTAATTATTAATTTTTTTTTAGTCAAGTCAAGGCTAATTACCCATCAATAATAGTGGTACCATAATCTAGGAGTGTATATGAGTGATATATTTACAAATATATCAATAATAAAATAATTTAAAACTATTAACTAAAACACAAGAACACGATAAATCTCCAAAATATTGCATTAAAAATGAATAAAAACGTTTAACCTGCTCTATATATGTCAAATTTAGCGCTATAAACGCACTTGGCGGCCGTTTTATAGGTTGAAAATAATGTAATGGTAAAAAAAAAAATTATATGAATTCACCGGCTGCTACTGCCAGTATTTAGAACCACGATTATTGTTAATTTATTTTAATATAAACTTTGTAAATCCCAAAGGAAGTTGTTCGTTTAGTGACACATTCGTGTCTAAAAAAAATGTTGCTTCTTAAATTTTCTCCTTATCTTAAATTTGTCCTGCTTCCCTCAGGGCAGTTTAAAAACAAATAACAAGGTAACTGAACTAATTTGATGATTGAGACCAGAGCAAATCTTGACAACTGATGGAATCAAAGCGGACAGAAACAGTGACGCTCATTACTATTCATAGACGGATTGACTATTACGGGCAGCCCCTCGTTCCGGTCCTCCCACTACCACTGCCCACAAATCACCTTATCACTGGCGCCATTCCGCCAAAGCAATAACAATCAGTAAACATATTTAGCTAATGCCTCATCGGTAAATTGACCACTTCCTAGGAGGCTTTAGGGCCAAAACTACAATTCAGGGTGATCAAGTTTCCTCCAGGAGTGGAACCAATTAACTCAGGAGAAAACGGGATCCCGCCTTCAGTGGGGATAATTATACTGAATTTGAAGTACGATGAATTTTAATTGTTTAATAAAAGCTTGTTGACAGGTAAAAACGAGGCCAAGCTCTGTCTTTCTTTAATACAAAAGAAATAAGCGTTGTACTAAACCTAACACTATACACACACACAATCATGTATCCCAATTCTATTTAGTTGAAAAATATTTAAACTACTCTCTCATATATAATTGGGTATTAGATCTTATGTTAACATTTTCTTCAAACAATGCAATAGTAATAATAAAGATTTGAGATACATACTGAGATTGGAACCCAAAACTACAGGCCAGTAAACCCACCGGCGGAATGAAATATTTCCTTTTTAGTCGTTAAAAGCAATAAATAGCAAATAATTAAAAAATGTTTGAACAATTAAAAAAAAACAACAATAAATATTTAAAAAATTAAATCACTTTTGGACTTAATATTTTTTTAAACAATTTTATTGTTCCAGTTCTGAATAGGATTCCATGAGATTGGGGGATCGAAACGTTACGAGACAATCAATAAAACGAAAATTAGAAAACATTGTTTGAAAATAATGTGTACATAAGACGTAATTCCCAATTATATATGAGAGAGTAGTTTTTATGTATATGTGTGTCTATAATAAAGAATAATAGGATTTTAATTTTAAATAAAGCACCAAAGGATTAACGAATCAACTTAATTTTTGCTTCATCACTATAGAAACTCCAATTTTTATAACCAGATCATGAGAACAATAATATTTAAGAGATGTCCCGACAAGATGATGCTACTCTCGCTTCGATAAGGGAATGGTATGGCGATTGGATCATCTCACGACGAGGATTTATGAATCAACCACCATGGTCATTAGAATTAAAACCCCTGGATTATTTTCTTATGTGAAAGCACAAGGCTATGCCAACAACCCAAACTCTTGGAATCACTTATAACATAACTGCATTCTATAAACTTCAAAATAAAGCAATAACTAAGTAGATATGTGAAACCTTTGCAGTTTTTATTTTATAAAATGCAGTTTTCACGGGCGTTGATGACCACGCATGGACTTACGCCCTTAAACAACACCAACCAACCTTTGCAGTTTTACTCAAAATTAAAATCAATAATTCTTAGTCAAATTCCATATATTATTAATATATTAACTTTTTACTTCTATTGATATAGATCTTGTCCATAAAAACCATAAATAGCCCTTGACAATTGTTGCCCGAGTTATCTAACTGGATTCGTACATACCCTACAATGTAACCAACTCAGTTCTAATTAGTGGCTGATAAGAGTGATGATGGATTAACCATGATGTCCAATATGGTTTATTATTTGGGATCATAAATTTAAAAGTAAGAACCTGTGCATGGTATTACACTTACTCTTCTCATGGGTTAGCACACAATTTTAATTACTAACCATATCCATGATCATCTACAATATAAAGTTTAAGTTGGAAGTTCTAAGTTGTCGGCGCTAAAATAAATGTTAGTTTGATGAAGAATCATCTGGTAATCTTATCCTTTTTAAATTCTTCACATTTATCAAATATTTTACTACGTAGAGAAGTATGTTCTATATTACGCATTTAGAAAAAACAAAAAACAATTCAGAGTTCCATCATCGACGATTGAAAGTCTGAGCCAATTGGTTTAAAATAGGAGTCATTAAAAAAACAGATATTAGAGTAAATATATGTAGATTATAAATATTTAAAGATAATTTTAACTATTTGGATGCAAATTTGTTCTATCAACATAAACTATCTAAAAAATAAGGTTGGTTATAGTTTTATAAATTTATATTTGACAAAAATCCTTGGAATACTCCAATTTTCTCACCAAGTTGGAGAGAACACCGCGTTTAAAAAAAACAGCACCAAGCAAGTAAATAACAAAAAATAAAATATACAAAAGCTCTTAAATAAATTCGGCATATTTAATTTGAGTAATATCAATACAATGCAGAATAATTGTTTTTATTTTTTAATATATTGATCATACAAGCCTTCTCGCCTAATTCATGTGAATATCGAAGATTTTAAAAAACCGAAGTTTTGTACGAAAAAAAATTTCACATTTATAATATATCATATATTAAAATTTATCCAGATTTAATATTCGGATGAATATCTGTCAAAAGTAAAGAGGTTTTGCCGGAAGATGAGAGATATCTGAAGGAAAAGAAAACGATTTTAGGGAGAAAAAGAACATGGAAATCCACTTTTGTTTCGTCTCTAAAGGGGATGAACAAACTTTGTTTCCAGCGGTTTTTCAATATTTATATTTTTTAAGAAGTTTATAAAAAAAAAAAAGATATAAAACAATACGGATTAAAGTTGCTAATTTGTATTTAGAATTAAATTTTACTCCCTCAACATAGATGAATACAAAGTATAACTTATACGATCCATAACAAGCATAAACGCTTTTAAAATCATAGATACAACTAAAATATTATTTAAAGTTAATATAAAAATAATTAAACATGTCCAAAAATCTGTATATAAATATTTTTCGAACTAATATACTGGATTCAAAATGTTAACAAGCAACTTAAGACTAATGTTTAAAATAAAAGAATTAGTTGAGACGAATTGTTGATTAAATTTAGAATTTTATATGTATAAATCATAAAAAGTCTTAAGATTTCATTTTCAATCAAGAATTTCCAAAAGTTGTTTAAAAAGGATTTAGTAATGAAAAATTTGGCTTGTTATGCACAACTTTTTTATCAGCACACCTTTCACTCTAAATTTACTGGGCTATATTGGTAATGAACTGCTACTAATAAATATTATTAAATAATTTAAATATTTCACTGTTTGTTAGTGGAGGCTCGTTGCATAATAGCACCTACAAATTACAAATATATTTTCAAGTAAAAAAAATACCATTCAACAAATATCTTTAATATCAGTAATCCACTTAAATTTTTAAAATTTCATCAATAGAAAATTCTGCAACAATATATTAAAACGCTTCAGCTTGCTGTGAAATATTTATATATATAAATTTGTTTTTTTAATCAAAATTACTAGAATTAAAGCTAAGTCATAATTCAATAGTATTCCAACACGCTAAATGTGTCTTTTGGCAAAATATGACAAATTTAAAAACAAAGGATTTAATCAAAATTTCATATTCAAGGCCTAATAAATTTAACCACATTTGAGATGAAAAAAATTTTTTTGGATCAGAAATGTTTTTTGGAGTTATAGCGAAAAAAAACATAACAGTATGCGGTTTTCAGTGTGGCTGCATGGGTGATGTACGGGACTTATCAAACTTATATCAAAATTTTAAATATGGTTTCTAATAGTAACTTTAACCAGGCATGGGCATTCCACGGTATTTAACCAAATTTTAAATATGGGATCTGACAGTAAATTTAACAAGCTTTGAGACAGCAAAAAGATATTTCATATCAGAAAAATGTTTTTAAGTTATATAGAGAACTATGTAAAAAAAAAGATTTCACAATAGTGAGTGTTCTCAGCGCGGTTTTACGGGAATTTTACGGGAAGCGCGGTAAAAAATTTATAAATGGGTTCTGATAATAAATTTAACCAGCTATCAAATAAAAAATAATTATTAGTATATCATGGAATAATGCGACTTAGTGCAACTAAGTCCTCCAAAACTGCGGATCTGAGAAAAAAAAATAAAACTAAATTTTTTGAAAATTTAATTTGCTTTAATGATGTATAAAACACAAAATGAGTTAAAACGTTTCCGAGCTATTTTAAAAAACAGCTAAAACATCCACTTATCAAACCTTTCTCCTACTCCCCCTCTTAAACCTGACCGCTTATTCGAGGAAAACTGTTTACTACATTTAGACAAGGGTAGTAAACTATTCGAGCAGTCGGATCTATTTATTCTTGGAGATAAAGGTTTGGTCATTTTTTGTCTGATTCCCTGTCCTATTTGTTTACCCACTAAGGTTCCGAAACAAGAAGCCCAAATTTTTAGAAATATTTAAAGACTTGTTGGCATATGCTTCGTCTTAGGTTTGGTTTTTTTTTTTTTTTAATATTTTATTTTCAACGTGATTTAATTTAAACATTAAGCCGAGGAGTGGAATTACAATTCTTATAGAATGCATGATTTTTATTGAAAGTTAATAATTGTCCTCACAATTTTAATTCAAATTTTAATAAAACGAAAAAAAAAAAAACTTAGTTAAGCACAAAAACATCAACGGTTGTTATATTGTAAGCCTTCAAGTTTATTTAAGACGTTAATAATAAATTTACATTACTAGAAGAATAATAAAAATAAACTCTCTTAATTTTTTACTTTACTAGCATTGAAACTTACATAAAATTCAGACAAACTGGATAAAACAAACACTTTTTTGAAAATCTATAGTCTGGGATCGGTACACGATAGCTTCTAAATTACACGCAGGTAAACAAATGCTCTTTTTAAAAACATTTCCATTTATAATCAGTTCCGAGATCTCTAGACTTGAAAAACAGGGATAAGCGAAAAAATACTTCAAAGAACTGCCGGTTGAAAGTAATTCACAGAATTGGATGCATTTGTGTAGTGGATCGTAAAGACTAATTAAAATCAGATAATAAACACTCTTTTCACTTTATAGTCCCTATTGCAATAGTAAACTTTTCATTTTTTTTTCTGCCTTTCAATCAAATAATGATACCAGAAACATTTAACACACACACACCCGCGTAATATTATAAAGTGTATACAGCTTATTATTTTAAATTTTTTTACAAATGCTGTTGAACAAAGTTTATAGTTTAAAGAGGGTTCAAAAAAATAACTGAAAAAAAAATCTAGTTACTAAGGAGATGAATTTGTCAGGGGTGCAGTCAAGGTTGAATAAACACAGCCAGTTTTTAAATGAAAAACTTATATTTTGGCGTGCCAACGTTTCGACCTGCCTTGCAGGTCTTCATCAGGGCTAAAATAACAAAAAATTGGATGTGACCAAGATGATACTAACATTAAAAAAATAAATAATAAACATAATTTAAAAATGAAAAATAAACAAGAAAAAAAAATTTTTTTTGCAGTTAACTAGATAATTGAATACAAAATAGTAGTGAAGTTTAGTCGAAGATACAGTTGTAATAGAGTAATTAAATAATTTAATATTAGTTTACAAAATTTTAAATTTATGTTATTCAATTTAAATTATTTAATTACTCTATTACTACTGTATCATCGACTAAACTTCACTACTATTTTGTATTCAATTATCTAGTTAACTGCAAAATTTTTTTTTTCTTGTTTCTTTTTCATTTTTAAATTATGTTTATTATCTATTTTTTTAATTTTTTTTAATGTTAGTATCATCTTGGTCACATCCAATTTTTTGTTATTTTAGCCCTGATGAAGACCTGCAAGGCAGGTCGAAACGTTGGCACGCCAAAAAATAAGTTTTTCATTTAAAAACTGGCTGTGTTTATTCAACCTTGACTGCACCCCTGACAAATTCATCTCCTTAGTAAAAACTCACAGTCAACAATACAACCATCATCATAAAAAATCTAGTTCAATTGGATTGTATTGGACGAACGTTTATTCGTCTATTATATTTTTTATTGGAAGAAAATCAAAAAAAGTTCCGTTGGTCCCAAAATTTATTAATTTAGTTATAAATATATGTTGATTTAGTATGTTATCCTTAAATTTCCTTCAGTGAAATAAAAATAGAAATAAATTTAATTAAAAATAAATTTTAAAATTAATTTATTTCTATCTTTTAATTTTTACTATTGAAATGTTTTATACTTTATTATTTTTATTTCAAGATGATTATAAAGCATTATTTCACTCAGAAAAAAAAAATTATTCTTAACAGGTCCATTCTTCCAATTGAAAAAGGAGCCATAAGATATGGTTTCACAATAATGGCATGTATACGCATACATGATATAAATAGTTACATGCATATTTTCATATTGCCCATAAATAAAAAAATAAATAAAAATATGTAGAGCGAACATAAAATCACAGCAAATCTGTCACAAAACTATACCAAAGTTCATAAACATAATTACTGAAATTTTTTAATATATATACAGGGTGTTCAACATTCGATGGCCACCCCCTTTCTTTTTTTTTCTCACAGTTTTTTAAATTTTGAAACGAAACTCTCAGGGTCTTAAGTGTGTCAAATAAGGTTTCTTTTCAGGTTATATTCTGCGCTCCAACCTTCTCCAGCAACCCTAACTCTAGAATTTCCAATGGGGTGTGGTATTTTTTTTTACGACGGATTTAGATAGAAAATCAAATTTGAATCGATTTTATACCTTTGAATTTTTTTATGCGGGGCAACCGTTTCATTGCCAATTGCGAAAAATCATTTTAAGAAAATGAGCAGTTTTAAACTGGGATTGCATAAATAAAATAAACTTTGAACAAAAATATGAAATTAAGGCCTTCCCACGACTGGTGCGACGAGCGGCGAGAGGCTCAAATCGTCGACAAGCCCGTGTGAAACTAATGTCATTTATGTACTGGCTACGGTGGTAGCGTATCTTTATCGGAGTATTCGAGATATAGCCAGGGATACCCACTTAAGCATTGGAACGGTGTGGTCCATACTAAAACAACACCGAATGAGGCGGTACCGCATTTCCCTTCATCAGGCTTTAACTCCAAATCAGCTGAATTAGAATGGCTATGGCAAAATAATATCCTATATTAATGCAATCTGGGTCTCATTTCGACAAATAATTTCAATTTCAAAGAAAGATATAACAGATTGAAAAATATTGTGTATTTTATAATAAAAACAAGCCAAATGATTCTTCCATTCTGATAAAGCCGAAAGGGAAGCTGATTTAAAACTATGCACACTAAGGTGATATATTACATGCAGTCGAGTCTTGGATAGTTACTAGGATGTGGGCGAGAGCTGTGACGGGGCCTTATTAAATAAAACAATCAGATAAATTACTTTGGGCTCCTTCGTCAAGTCTATTTTTTAAATATAATTTTAAATAATCATACTAAAGTGCTCTAATTCTGCCTCTACTGGATGAATTAGTGACAAAACTAATAGGGATAAGCAATGGGAGCCCATTGAATCTGGCCTAGAGTTGGGCGATAGTAGATAGTTACTATCGATAGTGTCGTCTATCGATAGATCTTTTTTACACCCAAGTTTTGAAACTCTCGGAATTATGCTGATATGTCTCTGTCCAGTGTCGAGTTCATTTGAAATTAAATTCGGGATTCCTAGAGCTCGAGGGTTCACTCAAAGATTAAGCCAAAGGAAAGCAGAAATGGAAGTTTTTCATTCGGGAAATATGTGGCTCAAGGAACACACTTGGCTCGTGAAATTAGCTATTTCGTTATTTTTCTTTTCTGAAGATTCGATTTGTTCATTATTATTGTAACCATGTAAATCGTAAATATTTTTTTAAAAATTCAAATAAATTAGTTTTTCTCTCATCTTTATGATATAATCTTATATTTTATAATCCTGCAAATTTCAAATAGTAAGTAGATAATTGAATTTAATTAAAATAGTTGATTTTTTGTAGCAGTATTCCTGCTTATTTTGAATTTAATTTAGCTCTTAAAAAATCGCAAAATTTACTAAAATCTTTCACTAAACACTGCAGATGAGAGGAAGCACTGGTCTTTCTCCTTATATTGTTTTAGTAATGTATTAGAGTTAAAAAACAAAAAGGAAATTGCAATAAAATAAAAAATACTGTTTGTTATGCAATAACAAACAATACCCTAAGAATAAAAAAATATATATCTAAATGTAATAAAATGGTTTCGTTATCTATAATTTATTTCATTTTTGCCACAGAAATTTAATTTTAATATAAATATAAATTAAATTATAATTTACTAATTTTTCAAAAATTATTTTTTTGTTTATTCACGTTTTTATACTTGTTAATATAGTTTTAGTAAACTAAAATAGATGATAAATAGAAACAATTGCGTAGAGAAAATACTAACGTCCGGAATAGTAGCGACAATGCTTTTCCTGGACATATTAATAAAAGTGAGTTGACACCTTCAGTTAAAAATCGATTCATTATTAAACAACATAAATTTTTGCTGACAATAGAAATGATCGATTTTTAAAAATAAGAGTTTACAATTAAATCGAGGAGTGATCATTAAGAATTGCTATGTTATTAAAAATGCTAACAGATGAAAAGTGTTAGGCTAGACGGGGGAATGTCCAAAAATCGAAAATGAGATCATAGCCACCTGTTAGCTTGTCCAACATTCTATTCACTTAAGATAATCTCATGGAGGTTTGAACGAGTATCGTTACATGCTTTGAAGTTTGAAGAACCTGTTCCCAATAAGAAAAATTCATACAGTAATTTACAGTATCGATTTTTATTAAAACTATAGTTATTGGACATTTCCCATTCTAGGCTAACACTCTTTAAAAATATATATTTTTTATATTATTACAGAGAAAAATGATAATTATATAAAGTGTGACTTTGGGAATCGACTTTGGATACTAATAGTCCAATCAATGAGTGCTGAAATGAGGGGTGTAGAGTGCATGAAATATGCGATAATATTTGACATCATAGCTTCGTTAGGAATAGTTAGCAGGTAAACGTACTAAAAGTACCCGCTCCTGGGGGTGAGCTAACGGGGGGGGGGAGGGCGGAAGGTCCCAATTTTCGGTTTTTTTGATTATATCTCGAAAACGAAGAACTCTAGAAAAATAAGTTTCGAATCAAAATTAAAGCTAATTAAATTTCCTATTAAATAGATTTTTATCAATTTCAGTCAAACTTCAACGATTGAGATATATGTTATTGAAAATTAGCGATTTTCGGGAAAAAACAAATTTTACCTTACTCTTTGTAAAACATTAAATTTATTTGAAATTTCATATAAAAGTTTCTGGCAACTGATGGAAATGTTTAACAAAAAGTGAAAGAAAAATTTATTTTTCTTCTAAAATTATCGCAGATTTAATGCACTCTGCATTATACAATATTATACAATATTATACAATATTATACAATATGTATAATGACTGGACTATAAGGACAGAATCTGTTTAAAAGAAACGGTGATACCACGAATTGACTCATCCGCAATTATGATTGGAGCACACTGAAAAAATACCTGCAATAAGAAGTTAATAAAAAAATTTAAAAAAAGAGAGTAGTTAGTTAGCTAAAATTAATTCAATGCTTTATACCGCATATAATATGTATAGATACCAGTACACAAACCAACCAACTATATGAACGATTTCGTTTACGTGTTCTTCCCCCCCCCCCCTAAAACCATCAAAGTCGGCTACTTATACTTACTACTAGGTATGCAAGTTTAAAATGTCGTTTATTTCTTAAAATATATACACAGTAATTTAAAAAAAAAGTATAATATATTTTATTCAAAGTACTGACCCTCGCTTTCTACACATTTTGTCCATCTCTCGGGCAATATATGGATACCATTCCAAAAGAATGCTTCATCTTTATTTGAAATCCATTCATCGAGCCATTTTCGTACGTTTTCGAAATTGTTGAAGTGTTGCTCCGCCAATGAGTGTCCCATCGATGAGAAGAGGTGATAATCAGAAGGCGCCAGGTCAGGTGAATACGGCTGGTGGGGTAGGAGTTCCCAACCAAGCGAAGAAATCGTTTCCATAGTCAATCTGGCTGAATGTGCAGGAGCGTTATCATGCTGAAGAATGACTTTGGCGTGCCTGTGAGCCCATTCTGGGAGTTTTTCGATCAATGCGTGACTCAAATTGATCATTTGTTGTCGGTAGCGCTCGGTATTGACTGTTTCGCCGGGTTTGAGAAGCTCGTAGTAGACTACTCCCTTCTGATCCCACCACACACACAGCATTGTCTTCTTCCCAAAACGATCCGGTCTTGCACTCGATGTGGATGGTTGTCCTGGCGTTACCCATGATTTTTTTCGTTTGGGATTCTGAAAATAAATCCATTTTTTATTGCCAGTTACAAACTCGATGCAAAAAACCCTTTCTTTCGTGGCGTAAAAGCAGCATTTCGCACACAGTTTTTCGTTTTTTTTTTTTTTTTCCATCTGTCGTTCGTCCAATTCATGTGGAACCCATTTTCCAACCTTTTGAATCTTTCCCATAGCTCTCAGGCGATCGGAAATGGCTTGCCTAGTGACATTCAACTGTTCTGCCATCATTTGTTGGGTTTGGGTATTGTCTTCGTCTAATAAAGATTGCAATTCGAAGTCCTCAAACTTTTTTGGTCGATTTTCTCGTTTTTAATCAGTAACATCAAAATCACCACGTTTGAAACTTTGAAACCAACGTTCACATGTCCTGACGGTTGGAGCAACATCGCCATAAGTCTCAACAAGAATTCGATGACATTCAGATGCCTTTTTCTTTTGATTAAATAAGAAAATCATGACATGCCGCAAATGCTCTTTATTTGGCTTAAAATTAGACATTTTTAACACCAAAGAAAGGTATGATACGTCCACGTAAACGACTTAAAAACAACTGACTTTTGTAAACAAATGACTAACAAACAAAATAGCGTTTAGAGATAAGCAAATCCTTCAATAGGCTAAGAGCGCATTCTATTGGAATTAAAACGTGTAAAAACTTAAGTGTTTACATTAAAAGGAATCTGCAGAAAGCTAAATATCATCAATATTAGGAGCTGTAATATAAATAAGAATTTTAAAAATGTCTTCATTATTATGAATAATAAATAAATTTAAAACAATACATTATTATAACAGGCGGTTATTAGCATGGATAAACAACTATAACTGTAACTCAATAAGGTACATGAAAAAAACAAACACACTGAAGAACATGAGAAAAAATTTTGAGTCAACATGAACTGAAAATAATTTAAAATTAATGAAGAATAACACGATTGAAATAAAAATTATAAATAAAGAACTATCTGGTATTGAAAAAAAAAAAAACTAAAAACTAAAAAAAACTAACTTTTTTTTTTTTTACTTTATTACAAAATTGATCTTAAATTGTCAAAATATATAAACCTGATGAAAAAAAAAAAAAAAAAAAAATCAGATTATATCAAGGATCTAACAAGGAAACATGGTACAATCGTTTTTCGGTTATAGCTATCACAGGTTTATAATAAGTGAAGTAGGTAATGTAGTTCTTACTGGTAAGGTTACGATTACCTGGAAACACCAAATATATGTACAAAAGAACCTTTTCATGTTGAACAGGTATTTTTTATATTAATGACTATTAATCCGAAAGCGCCATAAAACTAGTATTATTAATAATAATAGTATTAATACTAATAAGATTTGTTTTTAGTGAGTCTAGCTAGACTAGAATAATATTAAATTTTTATATTAACGAGTAACCATTATAGTTGTTACGAGAGGTAAAGGACGATAAAAATGTTGAAAACCAGTTAGTTCCCGGAAAAATATGTACCTATTATGTTAAAAAAAATCCAGATTATAGGTCGTATAATTTAAGATGTTTTTAAAAAAACTAGAAACATATAATTTTTTAATAATTTCAAAATCTTACTAATTATTTTAAAATAATTAACACACCTATGTAACTTCTACTATTCAGTAACATTAAAGATGCATTACAAACCTACAAAGATCACATCTTTAGCTTGGTGGTAAAATCTGCTTATGATAAAGTTTGGTATCCTTCAACACTCTCAAAAAGAATGATATATCATTGTTAAAATCTTTTAGCAACAGAGTTATTTAGATGAAATATTAAAATAAATAAACATTTAATAGGGTTCCTTGAATCGAGCAGATCTTAAGTAAAACATAAATACAGATAAGTTGTAATTTGAATTTAGTATGATAATAAAGTAACTAATTTTCTGCCACGATATACCATTCAATAGGCAATATATTAAATAATTAATAACAATCACCATCTCAAATATCATCATTCTCATAATCCTGTGTATGTCATGTTAAATGATATTTTTTACATCACCTAACAAGAAAATGAGTTTTCATAACTGTTAAAGACAAAGTTCATAATTATTTCTCAGTTGTAAGAGGTGAGGTATTATTATTATTTTTTTCCAAATAAAGATATCAAATCATTTTTTGTTTTTATATATACAAATTTTATGGTAAAAATCATATAAAACAGGCAGATTGAATTCTTAATAAAATTTCCATTTTACTATTAAACATGTCCTTTTGTTACTAAAATTACTAACAATAAACAACATATTTTACGCATACAATATTGTTTCCTACGAGGTGGAGAAACCATTTAACAACATTTTAATTATATACGTTTAATGAAAATAGAAACTTCAAAAGGCGAATTCCTGGCTATGACAAGTGATGTAAATTTAGATTGTTTATGCCAGCAGCATCAATAGAGTACGAGATATAACAAACTGGACTTAATGGAAGTGAATTAAACAAAAACATTCAATTAACCCATGCGTACCAAAAATGCTAAAAACTAATAAATAAAAAAGTTTATTTCAAATACAAAGTAGAAACTAAAAATAAGTTACTTCGTATAACGAAATAATTGCTTTTCCCTCAGAATGGTAATAATTTTCTTATTGAAGGTAATAAGACATATAGAAAATAATATTATAAAAATGGGTAAATATTCAAGTTAATATCGGTTTATAATAAAAAATATCATGGTTGGCTATATGACGTAATTATTAAAGAATATATTGATAATTGATGCGATCTGTTTTATATAGATATTTTTTAAGAATAAACTACACGTTAAAGTTTTAAAAACTTTGTAAAAAGTGCCAACGTTCCGACCCACCTTGCAGGTCTTCTTCGTCACAAAACTAGATGTGACTAAATAATAACAAAAAAACAACAAACACAGTCAATTAATATGCAAAATAATATAAAGAAGAGTTAATTACGTAGAAAATACAATCAAAATCTAGTTGTATGATAGCTTTTTTAATTATATAATCTATAGAAAGATTGTTTATATTTAAAAAAGGAAAGAAGGGAGTTTTTTTTTTTTATTCTGCCCCTTTATTCTGACCTTCTAAGTTGACCGAAACACTGCCTAATATGTTTGCTATTATCAAACCTTACCTTTTTTTTTACTGATGCCCAACTACTACCTACATAAACAGTATCCGCAGAAGGTTAAAAAGGATCTCGACAAGAGATATCCTAGAATGAAATGAAATATAATCAACAAGAGACAAAACCTTCTCTCTCTCTCTTTTGTAGCCATCACATTACTGATTGTCATTTTGTATGTCTGGTAGTTGTAAATAAATTCCCAGGCCTAAGTTCCAGTCCGACTGAAGGAAGAAAATTTATTTTCTGTTTTTTGAGTTGGGACTCGAATTCGGGGTATATATGTATATATGTGGAGAACGATGTCTTTTCGCCATCTTAAAGTAGAATCCTTAAGGACGAAAACTAATAAAATCGAAAATCCTTCAAGATTATAAAAAAATAGTATTCTTAAGGATAAAAACTAATTAGTGGGGAAGGAACACAGAATACAGAATATGTTAGAAGCGGTGGGTAGGTGGGGGGAGAAGGCTCCCGGCAAGGAGCGCTATCCCCACTAAATTAACCCCGGCTGCCCCAGTCAGTACCACTGTTTGTCCCGTGTTTATTTCGAACAATTGGTAATTGTTAGATCTCCGTTGTATGTTTAAAAAAAAAAAAAAAAATCTCAATTGAATAAGAAAATACCGCGTTGTGCCGCGTTTGGATGTTCTAGGAAATAGACCAACAAAGATTTAAACCCTCCAATAACCCTTCATCGGTAAGTTTCAAAGTACACAGTTTAGTTTTTTAATAAATTGAGAAACGAATCTCCCTTTCCTTTTGCTAAAATAAAAATATGTTTGTTTACTTTATTGTTAAACTCCCTTATATTAACAATAGTAGGTATTGTAACCACAAAATACTGAATATTCTATATATTCAATTAGGATTGATGAATTAATAGCCAATTCTATTGAAATTAATAGGATGTTTAACATTTAAAAACTATTTTCGAATGTTAAACATTCTAAATCAGTATAATGAATATTTCCAATAGTCCCATTTTTACTATAGCATCATGCCTACCTCAAGTTATTCTGTATTATGTGATTGTAACACAATGTCCCCTACTGTAGCAATATTACAACATAACAATAGGGAAGTTTTATTTCTTTATGACATTTACCAGTAAAAATATGTTTAAAATAAAAATAAAATAACAAACAAGCAAAAAAAAGTTCCGTAAAACAGAGTGACGTTTTAAAATAATAATATAGTTTTAGATTTGAATAAATTTTTAAAAGGTAAACAGTTACAATTTTAACTTTTATTTTCTCCTTAGCTTCCCTTCAGTTGAAGATGAACAAAATAAGTGGGTTCAAGCCCTAAGGCGAGAAAAATAAAACTAGTGTTATTTGTTCAAAACATTTTACAGAGGAAGATTTTGACAGATCTCCATTTCGAGTAGATCTAAAGAAAGGTGCAATTTCGTCAGTTTTCGATTTCCCAGATCATTTGAGACACATGATTATTAAGGTCTATATACACGATACCCTCCTGAGGCATACCCATCTTCAACAAAGTGGGTACCCTTAAATGAGAGAAAAACCTGGCGGTTGAGCGAGATTTAGGCCAAATCTCCTCCTTTCACAACCATTGGCCTAGAAACAGCACATCCTAACCTAAGTACTGAGCCCAAGACCCTTCATGGGTTGTTAGTGGTACAGGTTTATTTATTTATTTATTTATATAACTTTCTACGGATATCCCTCGCTTTACCTACATACATAGGTATTTAAACTTAAAAATTTAATGTTGGATTTTTTATTTTAGGAAAGGCGGCAAATAGAAAGGCTTGCAACCCTATTAGATCTCCATATAAAAAGAAATTAAAAAAATGTTACAGAGCGATAATAAAAACATAAATGAGCTAAAAGAACAACTTGATGAAAGATCTGTACAGCTCCAAAATACAGCGGATTCATTAAGCTTCACAGCAAATTTAATTTCTACCACAAACAAAATACTGTTGTTTGAAAAGAAAAAACAAATTAAAAACCTACGTCGGAACGTTTTGCGGTATAAGAAGAAAACTTGTGTCTTGCATAATGTTACTGAGCTTTATTGCAGAAGAATATGGCGACATGCTTGCAAAGTTGTCAAAAACATCAGTTGCTCTCTACAAAAAACAGCTTTTGAAGTCGACCAATCAAAAAATGGTAAAGATGTACGACTTTCTTCGTGACCAATTTGATACTTGTTTACCCCACAGAAAGACAAGTGGTAAATGGTCCTCCAACCTCCAACGTTTATGCTGGGTTTAGCGACAGGAAGCCATTGTGTTTTACCTTGAAGGGATCATTTCTGCTTGGAAAATACAACTTGGTTACTTTCTGATCAACTCAATTACAGGTGGACAGCTGTGTAATCTAATATCATTTGCCATTGCACAATTGCAGAAGATCGGTGTAACTATTACCTCGATAACATGTGATGAAGAATCGCATAATATAACAATGCTGAAAAAGCTTGGGATTGATGTCAGTGATCCTAACAAAATAAAATGCAAGCTTTATTTCGAAAACTATGACATAATCGCATTTTTAGATCCATGTCATGTTTTGAAACTAGTTCGCAATACTCTGCATGATTACAAAGTTTTGGTGGATGAGAAAGAAGGCGAAATTAAATGGGATTATTTCGAAAAATTGTATGATTTTCAATGTCAAGAGGGGTTTAAATTAGGAGATAAACTATCCCACTCTCACTTTGTATTTTACAAAAAGCAAAAAAAGAAAGTTAGGCTAGCATCCCAGCTTTTCAGTGATTCCGTGGGTGATGCACTTCAGTATTGCCTCGATAATAATATAAAAGGATTTGATGGATGTGAGGGCACCATTCGCTCTGTAAAGCTTATTAATAAACTATTTGATATCCTTAATTCCAGGAGTCAAAACGTACAATGATTCAAACAAGCTTTAAAACACATAATATACAAAACGTGAGATATTTTTTTGAAGAAGCCAAGAAATATATAGGCAATTTAAAATGCATAAATGCATTTTCTGTCTGTGCTTGTTTCAAAACGTGAACTTGGATTCCAAGGATTTCTTGTAAGCATGAAAAGCACGGACACTTTTTATAAAACATACGTTGAGGAGAAACAAATGTTGAAATATTTTCCGACATTTATAATCTCATAAGGCCATCTTGAGAGATTATATTTGTTATATAGGAGGGAGAAATAATAATCCTAGCAACAGGGAGTTTATGTTCGCTTTTCGAGCCATTTTAGTACATATACAACTCCACGAAACATCGGCTTCAAGCTCGAACGCCATTTCGCTAGACCAAATAAATATTTTGGGAGTCGGGACAGAGGTATCATCATGCCCAATAAAAAATTTAAATTTAACATCGACGAGAAACAGGATGCTGGATGAAGATGATACTGGTACGGCCATTACATTTTATTTTATTAAACTTTTAACTCAGGTATAAGAAGGTATATTATTTAATTTTTTTGAAGATTTGAAGACCTTGACATGTCTAGCAGTTTAACTATCCCTTCAGAGCTGGATCTGAATAATATCCCCGAGTATATACACGTCGATGATACCTGCCTCACTAAAGTTACCAAGGATAAATATAGTACAATATATATCAGGTAAAACGATTGATTAACATTTGATTCTTCTCATTGAATTTTTAAATTGCCATTTCTTGATAGCTCATGATATCCATATATTTTTTGATTTGTTCTAGGTTTCATTGTTGCTAGGTTGAATTAATTATTGAAATGTGAACTTTGCCTAGAAGCAGTGGAAGGTACATTAGATAAAGAGGAAAGAGGATTAATTACAGTTAAGGATCGAGGTGGACTTATAATTCCAGATAAAGATGTCGTGAATATCTGTGAAAATTGTGAAAAAAATAATGAAAGTCGCGGAAAAACAGAATAAATTAATCAAATGGAGAATAGAAAATTTGCTTTCATTACTTCTAAAACAATGCCATGGGAAAAACTTTTTTTCTAGATCTCCACATTTTTTAGAAGATGACTCTCATTACTCGTTATTGATCAGATAGATCGGAATGATATTTTTTAAAGTCCGAATCCACCATTTTTAGAAAAACATCAATAATGATATACATAAAAATAAAATAAGATCAAAATGTAATAAATTAGTGCTTTTTGAAGGCCAGTAAAAAAAAAAAAAAAAATGTAAAATAAAGTTTTTCAGTTTTCTTTTGTTTTTAATTTCAATAAACAAATTTTCTTTTGGTAATATTTTGTTTTATTTTCGTTGCTAAACTACCCACCTAAGCATGAAAGTGATAAATTTCTGAACAATTAGAATGAATCTAGACGGAACTAGCCCTGGGTGAAGGTGGTGGGGGGAGAGCCGGCCGAACTGGAGCCAGGGGAATCTTACAGCATTAGTGCCTCTGCCCCTTCTACTATATTCTGTATTCTGTGGGAAGGAAGGAGAGTGGCCGAGGATGTCCTTCGGACACCAAAAATGTTACACATTCACTCAAACTACAGTATGGAACATGTGGTGGAACGTAAAACGAGCCTGCGCTAGGCTTGAGCATCGTTTACATGCTCAAGCCAATGCACCAACCTCAACTCGAATTTCTGTACCAACAGATTCTTCTGAAGCCAAAATCTTTGCCTTGTGTAAACCTCAAACCTGCGTATACAAGCAGAGACATTTATGTGCAAGAGACATAAATAGACCAAGCTGTACTATTATCATAAATGGTAGCACAAATGTCCATTACAGGCCTCCGCATTGTGATAAATTTGGATTTTGTGATCACATTAAAAAAAAAATCTGATTTCAGAGTTCAAACAAAAACAAACAAGCGAAATGAAAGGCTGTTCAGAGCACATTTAACGAATAGTTTGTAAAGAGCTTTAGACTCCAGCTTAACAGATTCACTGCAATTCAACTCATCGACTGGGAGAAAACAAACAGAGAGCAGTTAGTTAAAACTGAAAACAAACGGGTACACTCAACAACAGAGTTTGTAAACATGCCAAGTCTGACTTTCATTTACTGACTTCCCACAAAAAGTACCAACTTCGCATTTCGGAAATTAAAAAAATGAGGAAATTTCGAAAATTTCTATTTTAAAATTATTCATAAATACATATTTATAATACAGAAAAAATAATAAAATAATAAAATAAAATAAATCGAATATGGAAATATAAATCTCACTCTTATATATTTTAAGTTGGTTTTGGTTCTTATAGAATTACAAGATGCCTCACTCAATGAGTAAAATGGGTGACAAGGAAATCAATTTAAACAATATATAATGAAGGTGAAACAACAAAATAATACGCAAAGAAATAAATTAAATAATAATAAAAAAAAAAAAAAAAAAAAAAAAAAAAAAACAGCCTTTAACTATACAAGACATTTAAAAACAAAAAAAAATCCAATAAATGATAATAAAAAAAAAAAGATCATTATTGTATAAACAAATAAATTGAGATATAGAAAAAAAGAAACATACTATACAGGGTGATGAGTGAAGGTGATGGTGAAGAGTGAACTTAGACTTGGAGCCTTAGTTTGGATTGGAATAGAAAGGTACGGCCAGCGTTTAGTTTTTCTTCATTTTTGATATAGATTCACTCTTTTTTCTTACAAAGGGGTAATAACTCTATAAATACAATATTCACAAGTATCCAGGAGAAACCCCGAACCGAGCCAGTTGGGCAAGCCAGGTTCAAATGAATCCCAGCGCAGCTCCTTCAGCTATCGCACAGTCGATCAGGATGTGAGTAGAGAAACTGGCCATTGCCAGAAATCCAATAAAATACATATTTACAATATACAGGAGATCTCGTGGGCCAATGCTATTTTAATAGCGAGGTGAGGAGGATAATTTTTATTGCATTTTGAGAAGCGAAGGGGTATGAGGACGTCAAATACAAAAGCTATATTGAGATCATTATGTAAGGTTTAGTTGGAGACATAATATGGACCATTTGCAATAGTACGGAAGATCTTATATTGGAAGAATCGAATGCGTTTGATATAATATTGTTTTGCTGTCCTCTACAGTCCATAGGTCGAAAGAGGTTTAATGATGGCTGTGTTTATGAGGAGTTTGTTTTCAATTGGGAGATGGGTTACTTTTATCAACGAAAAAAATGAGATTATAATCTAAAAGTTTCAAAATACACCTGGGGACCAACCAGGATTTTCTTGTTAGTATTCAACCAATTAAAACTTATAGCATTCAGTACTTTTTGGATTGAACACTCAACGAAACCATCATAAAGTCTTTAATGTCATTAATAAGTTTCTTGATACAGGGGAATGAAACAGTATCGAAGGAAAAGAGAATGAGCCTCATTCAGATCTGAAAAGTCTCAAACTTTCCAATGAAACAATTTTCAATCCGGAACTCCCCGCCAACTTTTCCCATATACTTTTTAACTTGATTAACAGAATTTCCCAGGGGTTTCAATTATTAGATTAGACCGTGTCCCTTTTATTTCAGTGAGAGCTACGACTTACTGTTTGAAACTAATCAGTAAGTGCTAATGCGGAATAAACTTGAGAAAAAAAAATTAAAAAAAATAAAATAAATAAATCAACACTGAAGAATTACAAAACGCAGAATAGTAGTTTTCTATATTTATCGGGCGTTTATCCGATAAATATAGTTCGCAGCGTGATGGTTAAAAGGCACATAAGAAAACGTTGGAGTCAATTATAATTTACTTCCATAAAAGGTAATCAGAGCTGAACCGTCGGTTAAACGTTTGAGTAATAAATCAAAACGTAGATGGGAGGATTGAAGGAAGATCGCCGGGATTTCTATTTTGATGGGATTGGATAGAGATTAATGGTATCGAGATCGACGAACCTTCGGCTTCAATAAATCTATGTTATAATTTTCAAAAACTAGGCGAATTTTAATGACTATCTTGAAAAGAATATTAGTAATATTTATGAAAAATATGATTCTGCAGTTAAAGTTTTCCAAAAAAAACAGTGAGTAATAAAATATTTCTTCTCATAAATACTGATTAAGAGGATTACGTTTTACACAACTTGTAACAAATGTAATAATATTAAATGACTTTATAATAAATTGTAAGTAATTATCTGAACAGAATTTATTCTTTTTATTTCGCGATACTTGATGAAGTAAGCATGAAATATTATTCTGCTTAAAACCTGTAACATACTAGTATAGAGGAACTATCAATCCAATATTTTATTAACAAACCAATTATAAATAAAGGATGTAACAACCGCATTAACATTAGTTTGAAATTAAGAAAATAAGTATAATAGTTCTTTGATATGAAAAAAAAAATGTTCTAAAAAAGTCCATGCATACTGTAACATGAAAAGGGAGAAAACAATTATGAGGATTAGGGTACATACATCTTATATCTCTAACTCGGGCCCGGGAGGAGCTAAGTTAGGCTAGGCATTTAGAAAAAACTAGATAGACCAATTTCTGTCTTAAGTAAATAAATACTCTGGGAATCCATATTTGTGTCCACGAATCGTGTTAAAGCGAGCAAATAGTTTTAATGTAGGCAAACCGTAATGTCAAATGTACCCTTTAAAACGCATCGTCCATTTTTAAACATATATATGCATTTCAAAATATACACATATATATGTACACCATAGTAAAGTATAGCGAATTCCAACAATAATGGTGGTTAGAAAAATATGTTTTCAAAAAATTCAGTTTACATTGTTAACTGAAAACTCGATTGGGATGGCCTAGGAGTGCCTAGATTTTACCAAATAGTACAGATATAGGTTTAATAGAACAACCATATACAAATTTTCACATCGAATTAGGTAAAAAAGAAATAAACTAACATAATAATAATCCTATGATTAGGATAGATGAATAAATTGTAATTTTATTGGGATTCAATCTGAGATTGGAAAACCAATAAGTTGCATCCTTCCGGCTTGTAGTCTTCAGTTCTGTAACAACTTCTTCTGATAATGTGTTGAATTTTGATGCACTGAGTTTTGATCGATTATAGGTGGTAGCTTCAGTGGCAATTAATTCATCCATCCTAATTGTATTGAATCTTCTATACCATCATGCGTACCTCAAGTAATAATCCTATCTCTGTACCACGCTTTAGTTTAATCATTTTCACCTAAAATTAAGTTTAAAAAAATAAAATTTTAAGTTATTTTGTAATTAACAATAATAATGATAAAAATTTTGTGATCGTGGTTAGTCTGAACAATTTTTATTCTTAAAAAAAAAAAAGAAAAGTATATCCTACGTACCAACATTGTCTGAAGTAGTTTAGAAAAAATCTAAATTTCAGATTTAATTTTTTTAAATTGGAAATTTTATCTTCACCATTATTAAGTGAATTACAGATGTGTTACAATAAATATGAATAGACTTATAGAAGAAACAATCACGTCTATTGTGATCAAATCAAATCGATTTCAATAAATACAAATATTTTTCGTTTTGTTTTTTTCCTACAGTATCAAAGCAAAATAACGATACCTGCTGTATGTTATAAGAAAATTTTATTTGAAATGTTGTGTAAATGATTTGTCAACAGGAGACTTCCGTAAAACGAATAAGCTTAATTGCAGAGGAAGTATTGAAATTTAGAATATAACAATAAAAATGGCAAAATTAATAAATAATAATAAAAATAGAGTGCGTTTAATCGGTATCGAAATCCTTTTCTAGTCGAGAAAATCAGAGAATAAAAAATTTAAACTAAATAACCCAATGATAAATAAAATTATAACGAAAAAAAAACAAAATATGTATGTAACAAATAAGAGATAGGAGAAAAATGTAAATTAGAAAAAATAAAATAAAATAAATAATGAATTTAATTTTTTTTATATTCTTTATCTATCTGTTGACTGAAATTTACAACTGTACGTAAAACAACATAAAATACGAGATGAATAGGGATGTCAGCTGTATAAACCGTGTAGAGGATAGGACCAAGGATTGGATAAAAGGGAAAGAATATAAAAAGTTATGATTAACTTTAAAGATTCAAACATTGAGATAGTAGGAGATAATAAGAAACTATGTAGAAGGTAGGAATTGACGGAGTTAGTGAAGCAGTTCCAGGTGCCAGACTCGGTCAAAACATTGTTCTACGACAAGGGCCCTAGTGCAGTAAATTATGCGCTCCTGAAGATACTACGTCCATCACACGACGGCATTGCTGGAAAGTTGACTGTGACGTTCGGAAACCGAACTGGTGATTCAGGATGAGTTTTTTTCAAGGATTTCGTCTATAATATCATAGAGTAATATTGGACTATATGAGGAAGGCAGCTCAGGTGTTTTTTTTAGGTGTCATCTTTAGCATTGATATTTTCAAAATTTAAAATTAAATCAAATAAAACCACTGAAATCATTAGGCAAACTTATAATGCAGATTTCCTGTAATAGATGACTCTGGTAAAAAATAATTAACAAAAGTACATTGAAATTTATATATTAAAATAAATAAAGTAACAAATGAATAAATAAAAACAAATAAAACAGCTCTCCACAACAAATTGTTATAGGTCGCACTAAATAAATTAATTACAGAATAGTTTAATATTTTATACTATTACAGTAGAAACTCGATAATTCGTCATGAGTGGGGGAGAGGGTGTGACGAAATAATGGAAATGATGAATTAAAGAGTTTTGCTGGTAAGGTAACAAAAAAGCATCTTAAACTAAATAATTGTAACTTTTTGCAATCTATTGAATGTACAAACGACCAGAGGAACATTAAAAACATTGGACTTGAGTGACAGTGACAGAAAACACAAAAACCTCGGAACAATACAAGTATAAAATAGAAAAAAAAACAGACATACATATCATATTTATTCAATTCATACATTGTTTCACGCAACAGCTACATTGAAAATGGCATATTTAATTGTGTTCCTGAATCAGAAGAAATAAAATTCTACTTTATAGTCTTAACTGATATCGGGTATTCGCCAACTGCACTCAACTATTGCAACTATGGAGGGATCGACTCCGGGCTTGTTCTGTTTGTTTTTTTCAATCAAATGATTTAAAAAAATGAATAAATATAGGCGTATTTTTTGGTTACAAAACAAATGAGGCGGTCTAAAGATTAAATAATTAGTAAGCGGCAAAATAAATCACATACGTATTTAATTTTATTATTTATAGTTGCCAATGTAAAAAACAAAAACAAAAACCATCTGACGAATTACAGAATAAGACGAATTATCGAGTTTCCACTGTACTAGCTTTGCAATTTTGAAAACAAAAAAAGCGGTGATTAGTTCCAGTTTTAAATAATTTAAAGTGAATTAATTTAAAATGACTCAAAAATAAATTTAATCTTATTTACTATATATTTGTCCAATACCACTCACTCATTTAACACGAAATCTCAGAAACCACCGACCGGATTGGAATGAAATTCGATATGTAGCTAGCTTCCTCTAGGGCCGTAGGTGCTCGCTAAGAAAGGAATTAAAAAAAATGGCCTGGATCGCGGCTAATTCGCGAAAAATGCTATTACAATTTTTATTGATTGAATGATAATAGATTAATTGTCATATGGTATTTCGAGATAAGCTAAGTTAAAAAATAGGTTAGATGTTTAAGCCGCACAATTTGACCACAAATTAAATTCCTTATAGTTCTAAACACACAAAAATACGATCAATGTCGAAACCTTATAATATGGTACTTTCTGTGAACTCATGGTGGCTGCAGAGGTGGACCCTTACAAGTTTGAATTGTTTCGTGACGAGAAACTATTAAAAGACTTATGTTCTCTGGTGTTGACATGTAAGGCCAGTTCGATGTACATATTCCTTACAAGCAACCCACCAACATTCCTTCACCACTAGCTTCGTCCCCAACTACTCTTCCATCAGTTTTCCGGTCACAAGATAATCGGCTTTTCTCAACCAGGCCCAAGTTATAAATAGCATTTATGAATTTTATTCCTTGAACTTAGAATATACCTTTTTCTCAGTTCAGATGAGTCTATTGCAACATTGAAGTAAACCAATCAATCTAAAAGTAAACAACGTAGGAAATGATTCACTAATTAGTTCGCAACAAACAACTAAGGAACTCGGCTGCAAAATATATTCAAGCACATGTAGAGGTCAACAGGAAAGCTGTTAAGAAATACATGACAAATCATCCTGAAATTAGCAGAAAAGTGGTTAAAAAACTAAAAGAAAGCCAACCTGAAGTTAAAGGATATGCTGTATACACATATTCTGAGAATCACCCAACTGTACTTAGAGGGACTGTACAGAAGTATAAGAAAACCCATCCTGAAATCCATAGAAATCTTTAAAAAAAAATATTAAATTTACTTATTGACATTATTCTAAGAATGGATTCTTTACGTTTATTTAAGTAATAATAATTATCAACGTTAATCATAGCTTTTATTAATTTCAGTTTTCCTTAATCCTAATTATATTACACCGTAGCGGAGCAGGATATTTTCAGCTAGTATTAAATAAAAAAGATATGAATTCCAACGAAAATTTTTATCTTTATATAACAATAGTCTAGCATATCCTCTGTGAGATAGCCAATTCCGCTATCTGCATTTTAAATCCTTCTATGACACCAAATACAAATTGCGCCTTGATGCACACCTGTAATTATTTTTTTGGGCTAAAAGCAAAAAAGTGTTCTATCAAGACCTGATTAAAGCTGAAGTCGGGTTTTTACATTAGAGGTGGAATTTAATTTTAAAACGAAACCTGCAAAAAATCTAAATCGAACATAATGCACATAACGGAATTGGCAATCAAACTGTCGATATGTTTTTGTGAATCACACCCCAATAATAAATAAAAACGGTCCGGATATATATGAATCGATATATCTATTATCTGATAATAATCTGATTGTAGAAGATTTCAATATTTGAAATAATCTAATTCTAAATTTAAAATTTCAAGTCTGACTACTAATGTACAAAATTCGAAATATATGTACAAAATTAATCAGATAAGATTCAACTGTCTTCGCATTAAAGAACTACATCGTTCTCTAAAACTCCCGGGCTAAATATTTAATAGTTTAGCATAGATTAAATTAAACATTGCAGGAAAGAAATTGTTTAAAAAATATATATAAATAAAAAAAAAGAAAGAAAGAAAGTGTACCACCACAACATGGTCCTTGAGTACAGGAAATAGGTAAAAATGTATTCTTATGCTGGTCTCACATTGGAGCCGATTTCGTGTGACTGACGACTACAGAAGATATCGTCTGACTAGGAGCTCTCATATTGGATTATACATAGGCAGTAACCGTAGAAAGAAGGCGATTGTGAGAAATTGTGTTACATTTCGTAGCAGTTTTTATTTAATAATTATTTTATTAAAAATATGAACGGATTGTTTTACCTGCTTGTGAGCAGTAGTTTGTTGATGGAATAGAATAAAATAAATATAGTTAAAAATGTTTACCTTTGATATTTTTTATTATGGCAAAATCGTTCCAAAGGTGCCGTTGAACATCTCTAGAATGGCAGTAATCACTTCTTTTATTCCAGAGCCCCTCTTTTTCAAGTCGGTCCCAAAGTTAAACTAGCGTTAATGTGCCAAGGGTTGAGAGAGATTTTTCGGAATCACACTCAACGACCAGGTTCTTTCCCTAATTAAGGGTGCCCGCTTTGTAGAGACTGAGTGTGCCACAGGAGTGTCTCCCAAAATCGAAGCCACATCTGAAATAACAGAAAATAAATTTTCTACCGTTCGGACTAGAACCCAAAACCTGCAGTTGGTCAATCACGGGTCTTACCCAGATGCTTCCTTTTAGCTAGAATTCAAATTAATATTTATATTTTTTAATTGTATCAATGTTCTTTAGTTAATAGCAGTCTTCGGTTATTCACTTAGATTTATATTTTTTTTTTTTAAATTGAATAATTAAATTAAATTCGGCCATAATCTAGAAAGATTTTTATTTATTTTTTTTTATCCTATTCACTTATTACTTATTACATTGGGAACCGGCTGGCAACGGGATAGAGGTTGGTGGACAATTAAGGTAAGCCATTTTATCTATTACAAATGTAATAAAAAACAAATAAATAAAATACAATTTTTAAAAATACCTATTCCGAAATCATAATTGATAAAATAGAGTTGGATATTTCACTTTATAAAAAAAAAATATAGTTTAAAAAAACTAAAAAAAACAAGCTTTAATAGCAAAACGAACAATACCTATCTTAGATAAAATCTATTGATCTAAAACTATTAGTATATAACATCTTTTGATTGAATTAGCCATGTTTGTAATATAGTCTCTTAAACATGATAAAAACTAAATTTTTGAGAAAGTTGGCGAAATTCGTAGATTTTTGACAATTGATCTTGGCTAAATCAAATTCAGCTAATTTAGACACACAATTTAAAAACATTAATTTTAGACAGACCCCCTTTTTGAGGGTATTCGCCTAAGTAAGAATATTAAAACAAAGTTGTGCAATTATTGTATTATCATTGTTCCTTGAAATGTGAGTAAATTTTCAAGATAATCGGTAAAAATTACGACGCAAGATTCCGTTAAATAAAGGTGAAGATAAAATAAAAGCGTATTAAAAAAAACAAAAAAACAATTACTCTCGAAACGTTTCATTAACAAATGTAGAATTTAAATAGGTCCAGAGAAGTTGAGCTTTCAAACAGCAGAGGTCAAATTATCGGACCGCTGTAACTAAAAACCGCTAGAGGCTGAGAAAGGTCAAAAAAGAACAGCGATACAGCCAGTGGTTAGGGACAGATAGGAATAAAAAAAAAAGGAACGGACATCCAAGAGGAAAATAAAAAAAAGTGGTTGGGCTTTTGTGGTAGTGTAAAACTTGTAGGCGTCGAAATTGTGCTGTCGTTGAAACCATTTTGTGCAGCGAATTTTCAGTTCTTTATACGGGGAGGGGGGAGAAAATAGATTGGAGCAGCCTCGGCCAGACCGAATGGGGCTATTCGTTCTAATAGCAGTCACTAGAGAGGATTTGTGGGGCTTCCACAAGTTGTAATACTGCACTCCACGATGCATCGCTCCCGGTTCATCAACGAAGGCCACAGTCGGCCAAGTACATCCATCGTGTCACTTAGCAACACACTATGATGTTATAAATATAAAATTGAGTCCTATATGACCAGAAATGTTTTAAAACTAATTTGCAGCATGATCTTAAATAGATGTAACAAATACTTTTGATTTTTTCTAATTAATATAAGAGAAACAAATATATGTAAAATAAATAATATTTTTTAAATAATTATTTTTAATATTTTCTTCAATAAAGGAGTATTAATATTGATTATAAAATGAATTATATTAAGCACTTACTCCTCAACATAAACTGTTGAAAACAAGTAACATGTTTCGAGATCGTGGTCCCATCCCCAGACTTAAATACTCTCATTTAGTGTTAACACTCCGTGTCATTCACATGGTCTAATTATAAATCTTCTATTCTATAGGGTACAAGGGTCAATACTAATCGTATCTATTGTTATTAGTTCTAAGGTGGCAATCTTATATTATTAATTTGTTAATTACACATGCATATATAGTTCCTATTTTATCAGTGTCCGTTTGTTTAAAATTTTTAACTGTTGTTATAAGATTAGTTTTAACTTATTATAGATAGTTTATGTTGAGGAGTAAGTGCCTAATAAAATTCATTATATAATTATTATTTTTGTTGTAAATAATAAAGAGAATCAAAAATACCTTTTTTTTTCTATATTAGCAATACAAACAAATCGCACTTTCTGTGGAATACTCAAACATTCGAAAATCTCAAGACATTAGAAATTGACTTTTTAAGTTTTTACTTTTTTCTGCTTGCCTTTTTTAATTTTTTTTTCTGATCCAGATACAGCCGAAGCAATATTTACGATGTACTGATACACAGCGTGTGAAATTACAATCTTCCCCGAACGACTTCCGTTGATTCCCCACTTTCAAAATGTAACTTCCGCCTCCCCTCGGCAAACTGAACAACTAAACTTATTAAAGGATTCCATGTAAAGAGTTTTAAATGATTTGGTGTAAAAAACCAAAAATCGAAATTTTCGGAGATGTTACAGTATTCCACAGAAGGTGTAATATGATTAATAGCAGAAAAGCTGATCATTTCAGTGATACAGAGATTTTAGAGAAGAAAATACGAATATGTATAACAATTTAAGCATCTAGGTTCTATGATATTTGTGAAAAATGAATTTCCGAGAACTAAACGCAAGATTAAAATACGGGAACGCTTGTTATCAGAAGGTAGAATTATTAATTCTTACTGTTCAAAAAAAATTTGGGACTATTCAGGACACATTGAGAACGTGGCAGCTTACTTTAACGAATAACAATTCAAAAAGGGGGGATTACTAAATTCTGTAAACTTTTTTCTAAGCCTGACGATAAATATTATATGAAAATCTTAATTAAACGTATTTCTATTTGATGTATATATTTATATATATATATATATATATATATATATATATATATATATATATATATATATATATATATTTTTTTATACCAAGAAACGTATCCCTTATTATGCTAAACAAATTACCAGTCTATATCCACGGTTTCTGTATTATGTATTCAAAGTTGAGGAATATATAACTTCCAGAATAGGGACTTTTACTATAAATAAAAATAAAATGTTATTTATTACTGAGGTAAATGTATGACAAGTATAGTTTTGTAAAACTGGAAGCTTCTTAAAACTCGTTTTACTTTAGCTTCATAAGAAAAATCTCCATAAATTATAAACGGATTTATAAAATAATACTTACAATTAACAAAATAGAGTGTCAAATTGACCTTCTTACTGTCTCCTTTTCAACGACCTAAATATCGATAAAAGTAAATAAAAATAAAATTATAGGAACATCTAAATGAATTTAGTAAAATTATATGCATAAATTATTGGGTTGGCAAATAAGTCCGTTCGTTTTAAGGATGAAATAAAACTCAAACGATTTTTTTCAATCTACAATATATTCAACATTATTCAGTATAACTTGTTATTACCTTTCGACCAATTGCATAATGCCACCACGTCTAGGGTTTATAGTCAAAATACTGCTCCAAGTGATTTTTTAGGACCTATTCGTTTCGGAATTGCTTTCCAACCGACCCATAGAGTTCTGCAGAGACCGGAAATAAGTGGTAGTAATTTGGAGCTAGGTCTGGTGAATATGGAGGATGGGGCAAAAGATCTTATCCAAATCATTATAATAATAATTCGTTGTCTTAGTGGAAAACAACACCCTTTCAATTTGACAGTTCTGGCCGCTTTTATTTTAATTGTTTGATCTAACTTTGTTAATGGCGAACATAGCTCGTTTCAATTTCTTAAGGGCGATCAGACAGTGGAGAGTCGTTGATGTCAACATTTCCAAAACGAAATTGGGTAAACCAATTTTGACAGGTGCTGTTTAAATAAAGAATCATCCCTAAAAACACTGCAAAAATTTTTTATAGGCTTCTTCAGCACAGTTACCTTTTTTTTTTTTAAATATCTTTACTTACCAACATATTTTGATATGCCGTTAATGAATGATGCTTTTTTCCATGTTCACAGTGCAATATCATTAAAAATACTAATGTAAACAACCCACCTTGGGGACTAATTCATCATATAAGAAATGGACCGTTATGATAAATAAATAAACAGAAAAACCGAAATGGCTTATTTGCCAACCCAATACTTTCATTAAATTATTGAATAAAGAAGACTGCTTCAACTTTTTAGTAACTTGTCTTAATTATATATTTCATATATCATATTCGTATAAAATTTTGTAGTATATGGTAACCTACATATATTTTTAAACGATCCTAAATCATGAGTTATTTTACTATTATGTGGTTCAATAAACGCTTTGATATAATAGTATAATAGGAGCTAATCTGAAAACATAATAAAGTAAAATTTAAAAAAAAAAAAAAAAAATCAGATATTTTTTTCCCTGTAGTAACCTTAAAGATAGTGAGATTAAAATCATTTCAACACTTAAAAGAGCGTATAAATGAATAAAGTTGGCTAAAATTTTAGGATAAAGCCATTTACATGAATATAAATTTTTCACAAGGGCATGCATATTAAATGAAAATCCTGAAAGGAAATTTGCGTCAAAGAAGTTTAAACTGGAATCGTAAGAATATGAAAAAAAAAAATTAGACGTTTATTTTTCGCAACTAAAAACAAAAGCAAGATACAATGCTTTACGAAAACTGGAGATTTAGTTAAAACAGTAGAATCACAACAGTTAAATTGACTGTAGTGATTGGGACAGATAACAACCGATAAAAAGCTCAACACACGGTATTC
Source organism: Euschistus heros (assembly GCA_003667255.2). NCBI lineage: Eukaryota > Metazoa > Arthropoda > Insecta > Hemiptera > Pentatomidae > Euschistus > Euschistus heros. Next base: position 2,714,586 of record RCWM02000096.1, on the reverse strand, counting down.
CAATAAAATAAATTCAGACTAATAATATACATTTACATTAATATATATCATATAAATTACACATGAATACGGGAATCTCTTCAATCTGTATCATGGAATACCACCAGTTTCGGAAATACCAACCCTATCAACCCTTACCTTTTTTAAAAACTTCCCCAGTTCAGTTGTGTACTAGGATTGTTATAATTTAGTAGCAGATACCAATAGTATATAACTGGTAAGACAGTAGGTATTTTCTTAGCCCTCCATCTTTTGTAATTATATATAGTTAATTATTCTAATAAAAGTTCTTTTATATTTATATTGTAGCTAACTTTATGTTTTGAAATGACCTTGTAGGGTGGCAAACCGTAATAATAATTGTTTAAAATATCGATTGATATATTTTCATCATACGAAAATATCAGAAGGTTATATTGTTATAAAAAGTAATGTGCGAAATAAGAAGTATACAAGTGAAGTGATATTTATTTGGCTAAAATCTCAGAAGATATAAAGAAAGCAACAATTTGGTGACCCCGACGTTAACAATTTGAATGATATGTTAAAAGCTGATTAAATTTGCAAGTTTTTGTAAGATTTCACGTTTTGTGGATAGTTGTTTTCGAAAAATGGTGAGCGTTGAAGTAATATAAGACATAGTAGCTTCCCTAAATAAGGTGAAGATCAAGCTGTTCTTTAGGCGAAAAGTTTGTAAAATTACATAAAATTTACATGTACTCTGAATAATATTTAAGCAATAGATATTACAGCTTTTATTGTAAAAAACGTGGTTTCCCCAAAAAAGTCTTTGATTTATCGTATATCTTCAACGGATTGGAGTAGAAAGGTGAGATCTTCGGCATTTTTCTACATTTTTGATCTAGTATTATTAATTTTTTTTTTCACACTAAAAGGTACTCGCACTGTATAATGCATATAAAATGGGTGAAAATTCAAAATTAAGTGCATTATTTGCTACAAAAGTAAAGTAAGAACATATGTTCAAAATGAAATATTAATAAGAAATAGTAACAGTCAAGAAATATATCGGAAAATATTCCTAAAAGAAATATATTAAATTCCAACGAAAGTTGCAAATAATTAAGTCCTTATTCATAGTTAAAACATATGAAGTTTTCGAATGATGTAAACATCAATTTTTAAAGTATAAATCATTTAAGCTTTAATCATTTCAAGATTGGAGTGTCCCGAAGTAGAAAAGCCAAGCGTTCCTAGGCTAAACGTAGTTCGCAAACTTGGGCATAAGTTTCTTAATATTCAAAGTCCTACAGCAGGAGGTTCTTCCCATTTAATCTGTCTCAGTTTAATTTCTAATTAAGAGAATCTAGCACTTTGTCTTGTTTCTTGATAGTAGAAATTTAATGCCCGCAATTAAATAAAGTTCAACTTTCAACCACTGAGAGTGTACTTAATACAATATTTTAAATAAGAAATTCTTCGTAGACTGCTACATTACAAACTAATTAACATTGTATCAAAAAAAAAAAAAAAGAAAAGAAAATATAATCTGCTTTTTACTTGAAATGGGCCAACTAGTCGGCGTGTAATTTGTAAAGTTGACTAGTCGGCTGCTTTTGTAGTCGGGAAAAAGCGCCCACTATTCCACCATTTTTTAAGCTAAGAAATTGGTTAATTAAAATGAAAAAATGGCCATTATTGATTATAATATTTATTTCAGATTCAACTTTAGTGTTTTTTTTATTTTAGGATTTAAAAAAAAAATAAATTATCAACTTTCAGAAACATATATTAACCCCAAAAAACTTCTACAATCAAACGCAGTTTTAATTTTGAGACATACACACACACAAAAAAAATTAATTCCAATAACAAGCGATTCCTAATATAATTCCTATGAATTTACAAATAAAGTTAACATTTTAAACAAGAGGAAGTACAACGATAGAAAGATTTCTCATTAAAAAAGGCACACTTTCTTACATACTCTATCGAGGAGTGTCAAACACGTAAATAAGAGTAATTTAAAGCAGAGAAAAAAAAAAATACTGAACTTCTGATAGTGTTGACACAATAAGCAGGTTAGGACATTGAACAATAAAAATACTTTTATTTAAAAAAATATATTAATCCAATTTGTTTGATATTATTAAATCACCAAAATCAAAATAAAACATAAACATCACAGATAGAAGCTTCTTTCAGAAAAATCAACTTTTAATAGGGCGTATAAAAAAAAAGACCGTCTTATCAAACACCAGAGTTAAAAAGTCTGTAAATATCTTAATGCTATTTATTATTTACCAATACTTAATAATCCCTTTAGAGCATTCTCTAAGCTCGTTTACTAACACTGGACTTCTTAAAAAAAAAAGCCTCAGTTCAGTTATTTATTTCAAAGAAGAAACATGACGGTGTCCTACAAAATTCTCGTAATTTTAAGACATTACTAAAAAAAAAAATTCACAGCCGCTGAAGCAACTCGTGAAAGTATTAAATATGAAGTGAAAGGTGCCCTTGAAAAGCGCACTGCATGGCGTTAATTTGAAAAATTTAGAAGTGGAGCTACGACGTTGGAAAGGAAGAAGGGCTCCGGGCGGCCATTAATGGATATTGATGAGGTTCTGAAGGAAGCTGTTGTATCAAATCCGTCCACAAGTACTCACGAACATACCAGGGAGTGTGGTGTGCCGAAAGATACTGTTAGTCACCATCTTCTCTCCATGAAGGTGAAAAATACCTGCTCCTCCACACACTTCCCGTCAAACCAAAGAAAAGTTTACAGAACTTCATGGGTTTGAATTCCTGCCTCATTCAACACATAGTCCAGACCTTGCACCTTAGGATTACGGATTGTTTCGATCCATGGCCCATTTTCTTCAAGGGAAAAAATTTGATAATTTTGCGGAACTTGAAAATGCTGTCCAAGAGTTCCTTGACTGCCATTCCAAGGAATGGTAGCGTGGCATCGAGCAATTGGCTAGCAGATGGGTAAAGACGGTAGATAACAATGGACTATACTTTGAGTATTAATTGTACTTCATATCAAAGAAATATAATACAAATATTTCTTTAAGAAACGGTCATCTTGTTTTATACACCCCATTATTAAAGGATTTGAACTTGTTCGTAAGATATTCTTAAAATGAGAACGTACGCCGCACAGTGGGCGAAAAATCCATTTCGGCGGCCAAAATTATTTTATTGCAGAAATATGTTTTAAATGACGTCCGATATACGGGAAAAAATATTAAAAAAAATTTCATGAAAGTGGAAGAGTTCATAATAAATTACTGAATTGGCGACCTAAAATGCAAGGATTACGGTTAAATGAAATGGCTGTAAACCCTCAATTGTTTGTGATACTTCTTTAATATAATATGATACAAATGAGCTGTTTTTATATATTAACACAGCAAAATCATGTACGATCGATTATTTCAAACTTGAGCGCATTTTTAAAAATAAGTCTTCAAAAACTAAAAGTAAAATTTTTGGAAAAATAGCCAGTATTTAAAATAACGATGGAGTACGATGTCGAAACTTATATCACGTCGATGTCCATTATTTTGTGCTAATAAAATCCCAAAAATCATATCCGTTTGGATCCGTGCCTCATTATTATCCCCCTCTCAATCGAAACCGTTCCTATTTGTAATTTATTACTTCACTCTCTTTTGGATCTGGTGGTGGTTTTTCAGGTACATAGGTACGTTGTTAACATTGAATGTACTTCTGTACATCATGACAAACATCAGGATACATACACAGGAGTATCCATCATTTTCTGAATTTACATCATGTATTGAAAAAACTCCAAAACAAGTTTATTAAATGAAATATAAAAAAAAAATCACTCTCTATGTTTATGCCCTTTAGGTATTTACATTTATCTGTAGGTATTATAAATCCCGTCAAGACATGGAGTAGTTGTTATTTACATTTAGGCAGTTGTTTTTGTTGCTCTTGTTGGATTTCATTTGTTTACTACATATGCTATTACTTCTCTGCTACCGTCAATCAATTCGGTGTTATCTAACAGTGCTAGCATTTAAAAGTTCTTTTTATAATTTGGAGTTAAAGAAAATTGAGTGATTGTTTCTTCGATGATGCTAAAGCGGATTATATTCAGTTTCGTCAGAGAGTATCTGAGCAGTTGGGATTAGAACCTGAAAAACTTTCAATAAATCTTAAAGGTATTCTTGGTCAATTAAAATCCAAGGATGTATCCAGCAATTATAATAAAGTGTGTTTCATTAAAAAAACATTCGGATTGGCTAGAAAACACTTTTTATTTGACAACGAACGATGATGATTTACCAGCAGGTCCGTCTACTTCCAGTCAAAGTGACCTAGGCGATCCCAGCCACGGACGTCCAACAAAAGCTTATAGTGAATGTTCTGAAAGAACGAAACGTCGAAAAAGAAGTGTCATTAGGGCCAATATATCTTCATTAGAATGAGCCTCTCTGAAATGTTGACATTTACTTTAAAGCAAAATCACGAAATAAAGATAGGTGAAATTATCGATGCAGCATTGAAAGCTACTAAAGATAAAATTGATGGCATTTATAACTTGATGTTCAATAAAACTCAAGCTCCTGAACTAAAATCAATATTATTCACCTATTATACCGAAATAGTTTATTTTACATTATTTTACACAAAACCTACCATTAAAACAGAAGTCATTGATCATTAAGGTAGTAGGGTATTTGTTTTTTTGTTATTTTTTGGAAGTATGTTGAAAAATCAAAAGTTTTTTTAAACTATTAGCTAGTCCGCTTTAAGTTTTTTAAATATTTTTTTTTCTGTTAGTTGCACTTCATTTAGAACATATTTCGGCATTATAATATTTCGGCCGACGAAATGATTTTTTTTGCCTACAGCATGTTGTATATAAAATCATTTCGGCGGCCGAATCAATTTATTGCCTACAGCACGTTGTATATGTTTTTACATCATGACAAACATCATTAAGAGCATACATCGTTTTCTGAAGTTACATCATGTACCTGAAGAATCACCTCCAGATCTAAAAAAGTGTGAACCATATAATATAACAAAAAATGAAAATTTTAAAAACGTTTTGTTAGTGACTAACTTTTAAGGATCACTACTCTTCCAAAAAAAAAAAAAAAGAGTGCAAGCTACCGAGTCTCACAAAAGTTGTGAAATTAAATTATCTTTCTAAAGATGTAGTCAGAAATGCAATTATCTCTCAATTTCGTATTGCAATTGAATGAGAAGGGGAAAATAACTGATGTCATGGTTATTTTGTGTAGTCTTATCTTCAATAAATTTAATTTATTTTTTATGTAAATTACAAAGAAACCTACTACGGGAGAGTTGAAACCTAAAAGAACGTGAGGAACATCTGACATGAGGTAAGTTCTTGTTTATTTCTTATGGATTATGTCCGCAATACAGTTTGTTTACCGTATCTCTCTCATTCTTAGGCTGCCTACTTCGCTTAGTACCAGGTATGCAAGTTTAAAATGTCGTTTTAATTCCAATAGAATGCGCTCTTAGCCTATTGAAGGATTTGCTTATCTCTAAACGCTATTTTGTTTGTTAGTCATTTGTTTACAAAAGTCAGTTGTTTTTAAGTCGTTTACGTGGACGTATCATACCTTTCTTTGGTGTTAAAAATGTCTAATTTTAAGCCAAATAAAGAGCATTTGCGGCATGTCATGATTTTCTTATTTAATCAAAAGAAAAAGGCATCTGAATGTCATCGAATTCTTGTTGAGACTTATGGCGATGTTGCTCCAACCGTCAGGACATGTGAACGTTGGTTTCAAAGTTTCAAACGTGGTGATTTTGATGTTACTGATCAAAAACGAGAAAATCGACCAAAAAAGTTTGAGGACTTCGAATTGCAATCTTTATTAGACGTAGACAATACCCAAACCCAACAAATGATGGCAGAACAGTTGAATGTCACTAGGCAAGCCATTTCCGATCGCCTGAGAGCTATGGGAAAGATTCAAAAGGTTGGAAAATGGGTTCCACATGAATTGGACGAACGACAGATGGAAAAACGAAAAACTGTGTGCGAAATGCTGCTTTTACGCCACGAAAGAAAGGGTTTTTTGCATCGAGTTGTAACTGGCGATGAAAAATGGATTTATTTTCAGAATCCCAAACGAAAAAAAAAAAATCATGGGTAACGCCAGGACAACCATCCACATCGAGTGCAAGACCGGATCGTTTTGGGAAGAAGACAATGCTGTGTGTGTGGTGGGATCAGAAGGGAGTAGTCCACTACGAGCTTCTCAAACCCGGCGAAACAGTCAATACCGAGCGCTACCGACAAACAAATGATCAATTTGAGTCACGCATTGATCGAAAAACGCCCAGAATGGGCTCACAGGCTCGCCAAAGTCATTCTTCAGCATGATAACGCTCCTGCACATTCAGCCAGATTGATTAAGGAAACGATTTCTTCGCTTGGTTGGGAACTCCTACCCCACCCGCCGTATTCACCTGACCTGGCGCCTTCTGATTATCACCTCTTCTCATCGATGGGACACTCATTGGCGGAGCAACACTTCAACAATTTCGAAAACGTACGAAAATGGCTCGATGAATGGATTTCAAATAAAGATGAAGCATTCTTTTGGAATGGTATCCATATATTGCCCGAGAGATGGACAAAATGTGTAGAAAGCGAGGGTCAGTACTTTGAATAAAAAATAATATACATTTTTTTAAATTACTGTGTATATATTTTAAGAAATAAACGACATTTTAAACTTGCATACCTGGTAAATAACAATAGTTGTTATTATCGTGAAAATAATCAGACATATGATATGGAGCTACGGACGATGTTTGGGCGATCGTATGTTCAACAGTGCCACGAGAGGCCTAACATCCCTGATTGCATAATTTGGACAGATGAGGCAACATACACACGTGCGGGAATATTCAACTCTCACAACTCTCGCCTCATTATAATTCACGTGGCACTAGGGAGCACTACTTCCAACATCAGTTCAGTGTGAACGTGTGGTTAGGAGTCTGTAGGCAGCATATGACAAAGCCCGTTTTTTTTTTACCTAATCGGTTGAATTCAAATGCTTTTTATGATCTACTTCAGGATGATATAAGTACGGCACTCCTCGAAGCAATACCACTATGGTGGAAAATGGACGGGTGGCCAGCGCATAATGGATGAGCTTTAACGAATTACTAGAGTCTTTATCTCATTGTCAGTTTACGGAGGTGGACTAGGTAGGTGGAGTGGTGGCAATCGGGTTCCTTCGGAAGTTGTCGGCGGTAATCGGCTTCGGCATTCCCCAATGTTCTTGCCCTTCCGTTGTCAATACTGCTTCAGTTAGGATGTTTGTTTTGTTGCGACATGGATAAATGGTCTTGTAAGATTTGTAATAAATCAATTCACAACAAGAGCAATTTAAATCGCCATAACAAAACGAAACATACAGGACAAAATTATTCTCGTACGGAATGCTTTAAAACATTCTCATGTTTATTTACTTTGAAAAGACATTTGAAATCCATACTGTTAAACTCCAATTTAAATGCCCTACATGCTCGAAGATTTTCCATCGGAAGGATTATCTGTTAAAAAAAGAAAGGAACGTACATTTTAACAAATCCAAAAAGATTCTAAAGAATTGTCAAATTTGTAATTTCAGCGGGTCAAAAGATTCTTTAATTAAGCATTTTCAGATTAGTCATGAAATTAACTTTTTTTGTGACATATTTTCATTTGATAGTGAAAATAATTTTCAGAGGTGGAAAAAAGAAATTGAAAAAATTCCAAATGAATCTTTCCTTTTGTTCCAAGATAAACGCGAAGATGGTTCACGGAAAAGACTAATTAAATGCCATAGAGATGGGAAATTCGTTCCCAAAAGTCCAAGACTAAGACATTTAAAAATTCTTGGGACCAATAAAATAAATGGTTTCTGTCCGGCCCAAATGGAGTTAATCTCTGAAGAGACAACAGTCAAAGTAAGATACCAAAAAAAAGTGCCGCTGACCGCCGACAACTTCCGATTGAACCCGATGGCCCCCACTCCACCTACCTAGTCCACCTCCGAAAACTGAGATATAGACTCTAGTTAACGAATTGGCTCAATCAACATTACCCAGGAAGATAGATTGAGGAAGTGAGATATGGACCTGTGCATTGGCCGTCCCGGATTTGACGCCATTTGATTTTTATATTTGGGGTAGGCTTAGATCGGAAGTGTACAGAGTACCCATTCAGGACATTAACCACCTCATCGAAAGAATTCCCGAATCATGTGTAGGAATGAGAGCTGACCATGTAGAGATTCGAAGAGCTACATCAGCGGTGTTGAACAGATGTCGTCAGTGTATACTGCGAGGAGGTGGCCAGTTCCAGCAACTTTTATAATTTTCAGACATGTTCTTTGTAATTTACATTAAAAAAATAATTTATATAATAATTAAAAAAATTTATTGAAGATAAAACACACAAAATAACCATGACATAACTTATTATTCCCTTCCCATTCCAATTGCTATGCGAAATTGAGAAATAATTGCAGTTCTGAGTACACCGATAGAAAGCTAATTAAATTTCACAACTGTGATCCTCAAAAGTTTATTAACAACAAAACGCTTTTAAAATTTTTATTTTTTGATATATTATTGCGGTTTAAAAAGATACTTGTGAACATTGAAAGTGCATAAGGCTTAAAGGAAATTTGAGACTGATTTAAAAACTGTGATGGAACGTTGAAAAAAAATATGTATAAAAGCAGAGAAAATCGAGGTTTTTCTACAAGAACCACGGTTTTCTCGAAATAACCTTTGGAACGGCGTATCTCTGGAACGGAATGAGATAGAAACATGCGGTTTGCGTTGTTTAACTACATTTTTTATCTAGTTTCTCCAAGTTTGCTTATTGTCATCTACTTGCGATACACCCTGTATAATCTACGAAAGTGCTTAGTAAAAGTTGTATGTTTTTAGAATTGGTGATAAATGTTTAACATTTAAAACGAGTTTTCAAATAAAAATAATTCTAATAGAAGTGGATTAACAGGTCATTCCAAATCATTACTTTTATCTTTATAGACATTTTTCTAACTGAAAATTGTTGCGACACAGAAATAAAACTAGTTTGCAGCCTACCCAAATCTTAACTATCTGTTGAATTTAATTCTTTCCTGACATTAGAGAACCTAAATACTTAGTACATTTTGTACTACTCATTCGAATTCAATCCCAGATATATCAAAATCGCTGAAATTATACGACTAACAGCTATATTTTCTTATACCAGAAGTAGCTACAACATTAAAGACAACAAATATCGTTGTTGTGTTTAATTCAATAAACTTAGTATTTATTTATTTGTATGCAGGATCATGTAATAAACGCAGTAACGGCTATATAAAAATGATTTTTGAAACAAATGCTAGGAAAAGAATAAAAAAAATATGCTCAATGACTATACGGCTTCTAATTATTTATTTAACAATCGGAGAACAGATAAAATATTTCAGATGATACGGAAAATAATCCACACAAACGAGAACCGCTAAGTTAACAAGTAACCTCATAAATTAATAATAAACGGTAAACTTCAATTCAATAAAACAGAAGATGAACCACTCACAGGGGTAGCCTTTTTACAAAAGTTTTCTCTTTCAATCTTTCAACAACCATAGGGTCAAACTCTTCTTTTATGATTGCTAACTTCGGTTCTTAAAATATAAACTCAACAAGGAAAATGAGGAATAAAGATAAAGATATCAAGAACTTGTTATTAAATTACTTTATATTACAACATTGAAGGATCACGGAAATTTCCTTATAACTGAGAGGAAATGTATTTCGTAGTAGTTTGTTCTTGTGTTTTTGTTGGGGCTTGTTTTTTTGGGGCTCAACGGCCTTATGTACTCCAACTAGGTCAGGAAGGTAATAGTAACAAGCTATTGTCATAAAGCCGGAAAGACTGACTGCCAATTCCGTTGTGTGTATTTTTTCAAACTTGCTTTTATTTGCAGGTTTCGTTCTAAAATTAAATTTCGCGTTTAGTGTAAAAACTCTAATACGCAAATTCAGCTTAAAAAGCTTTTGACAAAACACTTTTGTGATTTTAGCCCAACAAATAATTATGCATGCGCATCCAAGCACATTTTGTAATAATAATAACAATAGCTCCTTTATTTCCAAATAAGATATTTACAAAAAAAATAAAAAAAACTTTACATTTTTTTTCCCAAGGAGAAATGGCCCATCTTTGGGCATAAGCCTCTCCCAGTTTCTTCCAAACAACAAACACATATTGTATTTAACCCTTATTCATTTCCTTATTATCCGTTCCTATCTTAGCGATAGAACCTTCAAAGTTAATCATAACTTTCCCTATTCTCCTCTCTTTACGCAATCTGCCGGTGTTCCTCAAAGTATCCTAGGTCCTATCCTCTTGAAGCCACTAGAGTCTAACGAACCATTTTATTAGAACTCACATAAACCGATTAATATTAGGTATCACATATGATACCTTGCGAAAATAAGGGTGCTGAATTGCATATAGCGGAATTGGAAATCTCACCAACGATATATGTAGGTTCAATAGTTTAAAACATGCCATGATAAAAAAACAAAAAAAAAACAGGGAATAACAGGCTAAGTATTCAGGTTGTGTTGCGGGTTGGTTTTGCATAATATCGCTGAGCTCTTGCACCGCAAAAGGTCATCAAGTGTTTCAAATAATCTTTTCATTTAGGAAATAGGGTTTTTTTTTAAGAGAGGGTTAAAATTACTTCCCCAATGAAAACCTGCTGATTTGGTACGTTATGATTATTTTTTCCTGGTCTTGGAACAAGCCAACCGATCCATTACCCACTGAATCACTACATGATCCGTATTTCTCCTGCATCACATTTTAAAGCTCGTTCTGCCGTGGAAAATATTTAGGATGTCATCATCAACTTAATTCACCAAAAAAAAACCAGAAAAAACACAAAAACGAGTTGACCCGTCACTTGTAATCTTTTTTTTTAGATAAGAATTTATTGAAATTTACAACTGTACAAAATATATATATATCAAGTAAATGTATAGATAGTGAATACAATGGCATATTAATTACTTGTGAAGAACAACTCACAAGTAGGACTTCAATAAATTCTACACTATAAGGTATCTAGGCCATCTTCTTTTCAGACGCCTCGCAGTATTATAAGGAATGGAGTGCGAAGCAAGTTGGGAGACTAGTGGATTAGAGTGGTAATGGAGCTTACTATGGAAGGATAGATATCTGGTTTGGGCTAAATTAGTAACATATGGGACATTAAGACCTTTATGGATAAGTTTATTTATAACAAGGTTTTTTTTTCTTTCTTTCTTTCAAAAGGTTTTGTAGTGTCATGGCCGCTATTAACATTACGTCGTTAATCAGCTCACAAGCTCAGTGCTTGTGACTAAATTATCAACAGTATGAACTAAAATCCTTTAGAAAAACTTTATAAAAAATGAAAATTTATACTATGGATTCATTGGACAAACATACTGGGTGAGGTGAGAGCGTTAATCATTAATTAAAATCAATAGATAATAAAGACAGCTTTCAGGTGAATTATTCTCCAATCAGCCGATCGGACGAGAAATAAATAACATTAATATGTATACAAAATAACGAGCAATGTATAAATAAATTATACATAAAAAAGAGAGAGAAGGGAAAAAAGTTGGCCAAGACATCGGCATGAATAAATGAAAATAAGTAATATGGCACATTTCTTATATTTATAAATATTCTGTGAACCGTCTAAAACAAATACATCACTGACTTTGCATTCAAAAAACTTGTAATTCTATAAATTATAAGTCTTTTTGAAATTTCCATAAAATTAAAAAGTAAATGACAGTTTCTTGATTGAATACCATAATTAAAATTTCATAAATAACTTCATATTATCATATTATAACTTGTATGTTGCGGATTCATGTTTCATGATTGCAATCCCAATAATGAGTGGGATTTTTTGTTAATTTTAATGGGAGCGGCCCAACTCAAGTAACAGCTATTAAAACCATTTTATAGAAATTTCAAAATATATCAATATAAAATAAAAATAATTACACAGACAAATACAAGGCATTAAAAAATTACGGATTCACAGAAAAAAACGAAAGTACATTCCTAAATTACCCGAAGGTAAGGTAAACCTACCTTTACTCATTATTTACAAGCACATCTAAAAGAACAAAAGATCTAATCGAAAATAGGCCATTGTGTTGTCACTAGCAAACCTAGGACAGTAAACTATCCCAGAATACATTCTGCAGCGCCCAACTATAGATCTTACCATTACAACTCGTAATGAATGTATGCCAATCAAGTAGACAGTATTTTAGTTCAAAATGACCATAGGTAATCCTAGACTTGTCATTTTGGGTTGAAGAGAAAATAATGCAGGTTTTTAATATTTATTTCGTTTAGACAAATGCTTGCCAATCCTAAAGTCTGGTTAAAGGATTATCATGAACAATGATTATTAATGTTGTTATTCCTCAGATATTGGGTCAGTTTGTGTTACATTTTCTATGAGAGAGGACCTTTCAAATTCAGTAGGTCAAAACAAGATTTTCATCAAATTCATTTTCGGCCAAACCACAAGTAAAATCGATGTTGTTTGAGGTGAAAGAAGCATCTGAGAATGTACAGTCCAGAGATGTTCCAAAAATTTCGTTTTAGAAATGTTGATAACGACCAACTAAGGGGTATTTCTTGGTAGAAGAAAACCCTCGCAAAACTACGCAGGACATAGCAAGAAAAGTTAAGTGCTGGCAACTCAACATAAAACCACATAAAATTGCCATAATTTTTATTTTTGTCACATACAAAAACTGCAGTATTTTTGCACCAACCCAACAGCGAACTAAAAACTCAATTTTCATTGAGAATTATCTATTGACTTACACCAATGCTAACGACTTCGATACATAATCGACAAGTCAAGTCAGTATCACGTATATAACATAAAAGCAAAAGATACGGGGAAAATAGTTATTCTAAGGTTATTTTTATTTAATTGTTCAATGTATTAAAGATTCAAATTCAATGCCCACTGGACTAGAATTTTTAATGAATCTACAGCAACAATTATAAAGTAAAGAACGTATAAAAAAAGAGAGGGGTCTCGAAAGATAAAAAATGTAAAGACATGAACAGCCATTTGATAGAAATATATCCAAAATAAAATATAAACTGTACAGTATTATTGTCTATTATATACAATTATTCACGAATCTTTTTATGGATGAAAAGTAATTGGGATCATAGCAAATAATAAATAATAATTAATAAATCGAACACCAAAGTTCTATGCATAACCACCAACCATTGATAACATACCTCCCCTCTAACGCACTCTCTCAAAACCCCCAATCCCTTATTCGGCGCCGACGCAATCGTTCCACCTACGCCTTGGTCTACCCCTCGGTCGTTTACCAGACGGCTCAAAAGTGATTACGTTTTTCGAAATTAGGTCATTACTAAACCCAACGATTTCACATGCCCATTTTAACCATCGCGCTTCAATTAACTGAACTATATTTAACGGATGACCATAGCAAATATCAAAGGTAAAATAAACTTTAAAGATTAATTTACATATTAAGAGGTGCGATATTATACGTTTATATTGTATGTAGAGAAACAAAAAAATCGATTAAAAATGAGAATGCATCGGAAAGATGCTTAAAAGCCATAATTCACAAATTTATTGTCTAAGTTTTGTTGTATACTATTTTTCCTGTAAAGTGGGATGGATTTAGGTTCAGTAAAACATTTCAAAACCTTGGAAAAATTTAATGATTCAATGAATCAGCCGAAAAACGTTCAAAGCGACAAACATAAGAATTTGTTAGTTTTCTAGGTTAGATTTTATATTTAAATATTAATTTGTTATATTTACATGTATAATGACATAATGGAGTACTGTATCATACTAAGAATTACTATTATACATTTTAAAACCTTTAAAGGTTTTTCGACAAATCCATTTATTTAATAATGTTAGAAACGTAGTAAAGAAAAGTTAAAAGCAGAGAGGAGCGCAGATGAGCACTTCCTGCATTTTTAATCGTATAACATATCATACAAGCACATGAAATGTCTTAATCATCAGGCATTAATATGAATACATGTTTTTTATTGTAATTTCTACATTTGCTATAAATTTTATTTTCTACAAACCAAACGTAAGGTATAACATAACTAAGCATTCTGTTGAAAACCCCTTTACCGAATCCACTCAAAATTAAAAAGCCAAACTGAACCACGCCACAAGTGCAGAGTAATATAAGACAATTATATAAATGCGGAATAGAAGGAAGAAGGAAACGAAGTACATAGTAGTACAAGGAAAATTAGAAGGAAATAAAACTGGATGAGACGGGCCCAAGAGAAGAATGAACCGTACACAGAGAATATGGAATGTGACCATTCAAAACTTAGGCTAAGGAAAATCTACAGTATTGTAAAAATTCCCAATAGAAAAAAAAATTATATCAGAATCAAAATTATTAAGGATTATTTCTGTACTAGGACAACGGACTAAAATTCCAATTATCGATGTAGGTAAGACACGTATACAAATGAAAGTAGTCAAACTATAAATAAAAACAATATAATTTATATTTTAACATCAAGAAATATAAAAACCTAATAAAATTAAACTTAGTGCTTCTAATGCATTCGCACTATACTTATAGTTAACCAACTTACTAGTATACATTTATTTACATTTCTTAACGCATTCAAGAGCAAAATAGCAAATATCGAAAAAAAATCACTTTTTAAAATTGTTTTATTTGTAAGCAGGGCCATGCACTTTTATTATTTCTGGAGTTCCGGTGCCACTCCAATGTCATGAAACTGTTAATGGTAAAACAGAAAAAAATGAGCAAACAACTAATAAATTTAAAGAAAAAAATAATGTTAGCTACAATAAAAAAACTATTATTTTTAAAAATATTTGAATAAAACAAACATTGTAAAACGAAAAAAAACATTAATCCTCCATTCTTCTTCTATCGAATTCGGCCATCCGTGGACCACGTTCAACAATTTAATTTTTACTCTTCCGTTCTTTCCAATACTTCTTCATCACCTAATGTTTCCTCCTTTCTTCTGACCACTGTCAATTAATTTGTGTTTTAACTACTTCTGGAAATTTGATCTCGTTGACAGCTGTCCGATATTGGTGTCTGTTCTACATTAAATCCCATTGTATATTTGTCACAATCGTATCTTCTTTGTTAGTCCTTTCTCATACAATCTCCTTAAATGTCCATATACGTGTTAATTCTTCATTATTATTTACTTCAAACCTGTGCATAACTACATACAATTCTGCCATCCGAATCAAATATAAAAAAACCACCAAAAATTGTTGGGCTTAAACAAGAACATTTAATAGCTGAACATAAATAGGGAAGATAGTACAGTTTTTACCAAAATAAATAAATAACCCACCAACAACTTTTAGTTATAAAATACTTAGTATTATAATGAAAAAAAGGAACCAAAAATAAAATTAATTTCTTCTTAGTTCGTTCTGATTTTATTTTCAATTTTTATAATAAAAAAAGATTCAACCTTGTATTTAATATTTCTTACACTTTTCTGGCTAATCCATCAGGCATACTGATCACGCTAACAATGAAGGACCCTTGATGAGAGGTGGAAAGAAGTATTGAGGAAGAAATTTAAAAGCTAACAAACAATTCAACTCATTACACAAAAAAAAACATCATTGTTGGTTTTAATTTTTTCCATTTACCATCTCCTTACAATTTGTTATACTTTAATTTAAAAAAAAAAAAAAAAAAAAAAAAAAAAAAAAAAAAAAAAAAAAAAAAAAAAAAAAAAAAAAAAAAAAAAAAAAAAAAAAAAAAAAAAAAAAAAAAAAAAAAAAAAAAAATCATGAATCATTGAATTCTTAAAAAATCTCTGAGTATCATAAAATATCTATCGGTTGTACACGAACATTGGCAACATAAATAAAATGAACATATAAATAATGGCAAACTAATGCAGCAGTTTTTTCCGTTCAGATACGAGGCTCAACAACCTAAGATATAAAGATATAAAGCTATAAAAATATAAAAACACACCAAACCTAGAGACATTGAATATTCCACAATAATATTTTAGAATTATGAGAATTAAAATATAAATAAAAAAAAATAGTATAAATTAAATTATCATACAAACAGAATTTGATGAACGTTTTAAAAAAAACTACAAAAATAGTCTCTAAATCTCAATTATACACGGAATCGGTTAAACGCAGATAAATCGATTCAAAGAATGATCCATAGGGAACAACAGTTGAGCCTCACGTGCTCCAGTAAAATCAAAACCTCGGAATCCATTAACTTTGATCGAATTTTATTAAAATTAATAGGTATTTTTCTTGAAAAGGTCTGTTTAACTATTAAGATTGGTTGATTTTTAAATATTAAATTGAATATTTAAACAGATTTATACTCATATTCTGAAAAAAAAAAAAAAAAAAAAAAAAAAACCACTTACAACCCATGAAGGGTCTTGGGGTCAGTATTTAGGTAAGGTTGTACTGTTTCTGAGCCAACGGTTGTAAAAGGAGGTGATTTGGCCATAATTCACGCTCAACCGCCAGGAATTTTCCCCAACTAAGGGTACCCACTTTTTAAGAAGCTGGGTGTGCCCCAGATGGGTCTCCCAACCTCGAATTCGAACCACGGCTGAAATAACAGAATATATATTTTCTGCCTTCAGTCGGACTCGAACTCGGGCCCGGGAGCATGATAGTCAAGCGCCTCCCCATATTCTGAAGAGCAGTCATAATTATTTAGTGACTTTCTTTAGAAATCTTCCAAATAATTTTCTGCCGTTGACTTATAAGTAAAAAAAACAATAATTCGATATTTAAAAAACAATATACATAATATAATAGTGGAAAAATATAACAATAAAACATAATATACCATCCCAAAACTGTATCAATTTTTTAATACACGAAACGATCCTTCCTTCTGTTCTTTCTTTCTATCCATTTCTCCTTCATTATTTTTGATTGCCTTTGTTTCTTTTCCTCCGTCCAGGCAATCTCCCTCATAGGCTTCCTTTTGTCCACAAGAACTGTGACCTCATGCAATCTCTTTCTGTATTCCTCTTTGTTCGAACAATCTTGGTCGATTATCCCCATTTTTTTTTTTGTTTCCTCTTTCAAATGCTTGATGTATCCTTGCGAGCTCTGGTAGCCACAGAGTTTCTGCAATATAGCTTTATATAGCCTTTCCGGAGACATCCTAACCATGTGCCTGTAGAATTTTAGTCTCCTGATCCTTATCTTAGTTTCCATGCCTTTGTGATTTCCTTGTATATTTTCCTGTTTGCTCTTAACTTGTAACCCTCTTGTTTCCTATTTATTATACTAATAAAAAAAAAATTACAAATATTATAATTATATGCATAAAAAAATAACTACTCATTATATACAGATATTTTATTTAAAATTAATATTTAATATCAAAATAAAATTCAGAAAAAAATTGTTTTTCTATTTTGATAGTATTTTACATATTTTTATTGAAGAGAGTAAATTGAAGATAATCGGAATTCCCAAATTTAACCACTAACGATTCAATTCTGCAAATAACCGGCAAGATGGCAAAAAAAGATCAAAGAATAATAAAAAAAAAAAATTAATGAAATGATAATTGTGTAAGCTTATAATATTGGCCAAAGTTAAAATTATTAATGATAAAATTAGAACTGAGCAAAACAGGCTCGAATTGTGCCTATAAATGGATGTACCATATCGCTCATGTATTTCTGAAGTGACACAAATTTAAACCAGTATTTTTTGTTCGTCATGTTCAAGTTCGATACTCTTCTATGAAATGTCAAAAATAAATAGATTTAATGTCAAATCACCTCTGATAGATCTCACTTGCGGTTCGGACTAAAAAAAAAAAAATCAGAAGAAGCCATTTTTCGTTTGTGATCAATAACCACGAAAACGACCAAACCACATTATCTCCATAGTTCGAGGAATGTTTAGCAATAGTAAAATTTTAAGATTTTCAATTATGTTGCCATAAAATGCGATAAATGCGTGGTGCGCAATGAAGTTTGATAATCGACCGATAGGTGGCGAGCACCATTCGAGAGAGGTTACAAAGGTTCGGTGTTATATACAGTAAGAAACTTATAATAAAATTTTGTTATTTTAAATTCAATTGTTAAAACCGCTATAAATATATGGAGCGGCATGTGGATCGTAATGCAGTTTAAAAATCGACTGATATGTTGACATTATGCAATAGAATTTGCAATGGTAAAACTATTAAACCCGACTGTTCCAATTTTAACTACATCCTAATTGTTCAAGGAAGGTTTATAATAATACATTTTACTACAATATAATGATAATAAAATGTATAGTCTTGAGTGCCAGAAACGAGGTTTGCCAAACTGTAATACACTTCTATGGTAAGAAATTAAAATCCAACCAGATGGATCGATAAAATTATTTCTGCCGAATTAGATGTCTAATTTTTGTTTTACGTACTTTTTAATCACCAAATCAATGCAATTTTAACCAGGTTAAAAATTACAGCCATGCGTGAAAATATCATTTAAAAAATAATGCTAAATTCCATATTTATAAAAACAAGATTTTTATCGAGAAACAAATGAAATTCAATTATTAGTTAAAATAATTTAAGTTCTTAATTTAGGAGAGCGGAAAAAGCTGCGACGTGGTATGCTAGTTATAATTAATTAATAATAAATAAGGAAAGAATATGTATATTCTATGAATATTAGATGTTGTTTTACTGTATTGCCTTATAATTACAACAAGAAAATAAAAAAAACCTTAATTAAAAAAAAAATCTTAAATAGACCGTTTAAAATAGGGATTGAACTATTATATTATAAAGAGAAGATGTGATAACATTTACGCTGAATTAGACGACAAAAGAGAGAATAGAGGATATTAATATGTCCGCTGACCTTTACTTTATTCCCCTGATTCTTCAAGGGTAGTAAGCCCTTTTCCCTCTTGAGACGATAAAAGAAAAACATCTTAGATAGCTTATGATAAATTTTATATTATAAGTCAGATTTACAATCTTCTTATAATATTTCTTAATGATATTTTCATGTCAGGTTAAAGTTTTTTTAAGGGTTGTCAACCTGAATATGTCAGATATATTCCTCATTAGTGTTGAACTGTTTACAAGTGATCTATAATCTCTTAAAAAAACCATAAGAATTAGGCAGTTTAATTTTTTTAAAATTAGAATAAGCTTAAATTACTCATAAAATTATCATTCCGGATTTGCATTAAGGAAGTAAATCCTTTGAAAATAAAAAATCGGAGGTTAAAAAAAGTTATGTACATATTGAGAACTTTCCAAAATATGTTTCCTAATAATTGTACCTGATGAATTCACAAAACATGATTCTGTTATTTATTATTACTCAATAGCCATTACATTTAATTATTAAAATTAGAACAATAAAATTTGAATAATTTTAAAGAACGAAATAGTAATACTTTCAAAACAATACATACTTAACCCAAAAATATATAATAAATAACCTTGAAATTGATCTATATAATACTGTCATAATAATTAATTATGACTTTTAATGTCACTGGAAAACGTAACTAATTTCAATTATTTATAAACCCCACAAGTGCATAAACACATACAAGTTGTACAAATAAAAACACATTTTTTTTTTTTACATTAAGAAAAATTATAATGATGATCATCATAATTTTTTCCATGGTAGATTTTGGAATTTTTCATTCAGGGTTGAAGTAAAAGAAATTAGATAATAAGAGAGGTATAAAAACAAATTTCCTCTAATGTTAAACACTAAATTATGAAAATATACTTTATAAAAATATTCCGGTTTATGTTTTACCTACTTATATTAATATAAATTACCTTATTACTGTAAAACAAGTTTCTTAATCATTTTTCAAACTTATAGTCTTTCAACAAAACATCCCCATATATATACAAATAAATAATTCAAATTAAAAAAAAAAACATCAAGTTAATATGAAGTAGTCACAATAATCAAATGAAAATTTTACAATAGAAGAATATCCCAAACGTTTTCAGGAATCTAATGGGAAGCTAGTTAAAAAACAAGTGGATAAGGGCGTCGTGAATCAGTTTATTGGTGAAAAAGTAAGGAGCATTAAGGATTTTGGATTGGAGACATTAGGTATAGAAAAAAAATAATTTTTAGAAGAAAAAAAAACCGACTTCCAAGATTAAACCTACATAAACAAACTTGAACTAAAAAATAAAAAATAATATTTTAATTGCTTCGAAACAAAAACCATTAAATGACAATCAACAAAATTATCGATACTTATATACCTATTCACAATTTATGATCAGTTATTTTTAGAGTCGGTGCCAGCCAAGAAGGGCAGTTTAATCTTGCCTTAGGAATAAACTTTCACAGACAGTGGTGTGGCGGTGATGAAACAGTGGGAGCATCTTTACAATCGCCATTTCTTTTCAAATTCTGTTTTTTTGGTTGGCACCGATTTTTCTGTAAAAGTGCTCCGTTGATTTCAAAATATTTTTTATGGGACCACCTCTGAAGTATGCCCTATCGGTCTAAAAAAGAATCATCAAAATTGATTAAGAATTGACGGAGGTTCTCAACTCATCTTTATTATTATTATTATTTTTTTTTTGTATGTTACGCGATTACTCCGTCAATTCTAAATCAATTTTGATGATTCTTTTTTTGATCGGTAGGGCATACGTCAGAGGTGGTCCCATAAAACATATTTTGAAATCAACGCAGCACTTTTTAAGAAAAATCTAAAAAAAAAACAGTTAAAAAGTGATTTTATTAACTGTTTTTTTGATTTTTCTTACAAAGTGCTGCGTTGATTTCAAAATATTTTTTATGGGACCACCTCTGAAGTATGCCCTACTGATCTAAAAAAGAATCATCAAAATTGATTCAGAATTGACGGAGTAATCGCGTAACATACACACACAAAAAAAAAAAAAAAAAAAAAAAACAGACGAGTAGAGAACCTCCTCTTTTTTGAAGACGGTTGAAAAAATCGCTGGTTAAGTGGAACTCCATAACTCTAACAAAACATATCTAAATATTTTATAAATTGAAAATTACATTCATAACTCGTATTAAAAATAACCTTCCCGCCAACTAGAAATAACCCATTTAGTGTAGTTTTAAAAATCTTAAGATGCAGGAGACTGCCAGTCGTTTTAGGTTTCTTGAACATATACTCGAAAAAAACTTTCCGATTAATAACAAGACACTAATTTACTTGACAGTAATAGTGCCTATTGAGACAGAGTTGAGATCGCTGGCTAAACCGTTCAATTCATCTCGTATCCTATCCTTACCATCTACAATCTTTCAAATAATCTTCAATGCTCCTGACTTAAAAGGGGAGAACACACTCAGTCTCTCACGGATCTTGTTGGCAATTTTTTTGTAGGTTCCTAGTTAAAAAATATTAGACACGTATTTTACCGTTCCGACCAATGGGCCTTAGAAGCCAAGAAAAAAATAAAATGGCATTAAACTAATTTATTTTATATCTCGAGTTTAGAAATTGATATTGACATGATTCTTGCACCGAAATGTTTAGTTTTGATTGCAAATTTAAGGAAAAATACAGCCAATCTATAGATTTTGGTTTAGGTTAATTAAATTCTAAAAGAATCATTAGATCTTCAAGCAAACTACCTCTATAGATTTTTTCCCACAAAAATATACGTCAGATTCTAATTTAGCATCCTAAAAAACATTGAAAAACGCTTATTCAACAAAATAAAAAAAATTTTTTTTTCACGCTCTTTGAGGAAAATGAAATTTTTAAACCGATTATTGGTTACATACCTTTAAATCGCCATTACTTTGTCACACAATTTACTGGTTGTATCGGTGGAAAGAGGAGAGCCTCAGTTTTTTTTGATATATATATAAATGTAAAATTCGATGAACATAAACCTATTAAAAAAATTGGAAAATCCGAAAAACATTTTGATTTTTAGCTTGAGTTTGAAACTAGATAGGATGATGAAACCAAGATATTTCAAGCGTATTACTAGCCTATATTTCGTGTAAAAAAATAAAGTTGATAAGCTTAACCGTCTAAACGTAATTCATGTTTTTGTCAATTTAAACAAAAGTTGAATTTTTATTTTTCTATTTGGATGAAATTTCGTATTTAACGGTTCTTTGGAATACTGAATTCGAATCCGATGTCGG
The DNA here is from genome assembly GCA_003667255.2 of Euschistus heros. Lineage (NCBI taxonomy): Eukaryota > Metazoa > Arthropoda > Insecta > Hemiptera > Pentatomidae > Euschistus > Euschistus heros. Next base: position 2,692,322 of record RCWM02000096.1, on the reverse strand, counting down.
TTCTTTGGGAAAAAAATATATGTAATGCACTAAAATAAAAAAAAAATTAGCTTTTATACATACACACAAATACTTGTTTAAAATTTTATTTATTTCTTTTCATACCCTTGAAATTCTTTGTAACTTTTATATTCACAGGTGTGCTGAATTTGAATCAATAGTAAAAAAAAAAAAAAAAAAAAAAAAAAAAAAAAAAAAAAAAAAAAAAAAAAAAAAAAACCTACCAAGCTTCATTTTTTAAGACTTGAGGTTGTTAAAAAAAACCAACGAAATAGCACACTTTTCATATATTTTTAGAAAAATTATTTTGGATGAAACACAGTAGTATATAAAATAATAATATTTAATACTGAGCATAAATAATGTGTATATTTTCTCCTTTTGTACTCTACATCACGAGTCTATAGTGCCCAACAGTAGTCGGCAAGCATCTTCTCATCGCATTTACCGCTATGCCGTTTTGCCATTTGATGAAATCGGTATCCGTGTTCATCTAAAACTGCTCCCAAGATGGGAGAAAAGAAATTCAAATGGGAGTGCAAAAAATGAATTTTTGTTGATATGTTGCAACCCATGGTCTTATATGTTAATAGCAATTCTTTAACAATGTAATTTATTCAACAAATCCTAATACTTTGTGATAAATTAGAAAAGTTTCAATATCAAATAGGTTTTTAATTTTTTTGTTAAAGCTTTCAATGATAAAAAAAAAAATTTAAAAAAAACTCGAAATGTCAAAAAACACCTCACTTTTCGACCTAAAACAAATTTGATTAAAAATGGTGCCTTATTCGTTTTCAAAACACTTGAAGGCATAATAAAGCAACATATTCGTTGAAGAGAGTATTTTCATGCAGAACAGAGTTAACTACTAGCTAATCCCGAAAGGCGTCTGAAAAGAAGATGAAAGTGTCACTATAAACTTTTATTTTTCATTAAATTGTTATAGTTTATTTTTATAACGCTCAACGATTCAGTCGAAAAGTTAGCAACCATAAAAATTATTATCATCATCGCCAAGTAGTTTTAAGAATAGATTTTATGTTGAAGTATTCTACAACTAAGTAATGCTAAACAAATACCTTAAAATAAATTTCAGATACAGTTTTCCAAATATAATAAAGCCTAAGAACTGTGTCTATAAGATTAGCCATTACCGACGACGGAGCCATTAGGTTGCATGATTTGCATCCGTAATCTTGTACAGCCTGCCCCCGCTAGTTAGCTCTAGCAGCAGCAGCATTAAGGTTTCCTCACCGAATTCACGACACATATTAACGAGATTCATTAAAATCTAAACTAACCAACCATTTATATCTAAACTGCTGGTGACATAGAGCAAGCGGCTCTAACTAATATATACAAACTAGGCCCTAAACTTGCCATATAATATCTGAATTTGTCAATGAATTATATAGAAATTCGATACAATATATCACTGGCAAATAAGAGATAAGAAATATCTTTAAAAAATAGATATATAAACTATGAGATAAAAAAACTAACTGGAGACAATTATAGGAGTACTAACAATATCCCATTTATTCCAGTAAGACTGTACTAAAGGGCTATGACACAGCCTCCACTGGATATCATAAAAGTGAAAGGATCCCTTTAGGTCCATGCTTATCCCTCGACAAGTGAAGAGACTAGCTTGGTTTCAAAGATCCTTATCGATGTATCTATGTAACTACAATATAATTTACTTTATTTTTTAACTATTCATTGTCCATCTTGCAAACATAAGTAATATCCCAGAAAAACCTCATTCCGAAACGCTTCTATCCAAAGATCTTAATGTATGTAATGTTCTTCATTTAGCTCCAGATGACTATTTGTTCATAGTAAACTTCATAACCATTCAAATCCATGAGTTTCAAAACATGCTTTACATTTAATTCCAGTTAACGCTCCGAGGCGTCTGAAAAGAAGATGGCCTCAAGACCTTTTAAGATAAAATCATTATTTTACAGAACTCAATAGGTGCTACTAATGAGTAGTTTCTTTACAAACGATTGACATCTAATTTTTAGTATTATCATCACATTTAATTAATGTATTTGATATTATACTGCACATAGATATAAATTTCAATAAACAGCTCATAAGTTTGAATAAAAAAACAAAAAAAAATTTTTTTTCTCAATTAGATGTAATTTATATATAAATTATATTTGTTTATCTATCTATTTATATTTGCAGCTTTATATATTTTATATAAGTAAAATCGAGAAAATGATCACAATGATGTCAATAACATGTAAAGAACAACACACTAATGTAGTAAAAGTTCTACATTAGAAGGTCTCTTGGGCATCTTCTTTTCAGAGGCTTTGAAGAATTATCGGAAATCGGGTGTGAGACATGTGGGGAGACTGGTGGATTTGAGTGGGGTATGGAGTTTAATATGAAAGGATAGGTATCTGGTTTGGACTAAATTAGCAACACGGGAACATAAAGATGTTTTCGGATAAGTTTGTTTGTTAAAAAGTAAAGAGCAATAATGATTTTACGAAGGAGCGGGTATTGTAAGGATAGGATACAAGAAGAATTGGAAGGTTTGGTGGAGCCATAATGCTTAACTCCGATTGTCCATACGGGTTTAATAACTGTCATGTGAATGAATCTTTTGTTATTTTATGGGAGCTTTGAACACTTGTTTAGTAAATGTTGGAGTAGTTAAAAACGACGAGCAGTTTTTTGTTCTTTTAAGCTTGGTATATATTTATTATTATTTATTGTTACTATTATAATTATTTAGAGCAATCCGTTAGGGACGTAGTACTATGCTAAGAATAATATCAATAAATTATAAATGATCTATTTATTTAATCATTTTCTTTTTTATCATTGTTTTATTTATTTCGAAATCCGCTGACTGTTTATTTTGTATAAAGAATAGGATTGTACTTATAATTTAATTTAATTTTTATTTTTACTATTATTATTTGTATAATTATAGATTATTATATTATATTTATAGATTATATTATGGATTATTATTATTATTATTATAATCTATTTTTTCCCATGAACTATAAGTGTTTATTTTGTATTTGGGTTGATAACCATCCTTTTTACCTTAGTATAAAACAAAGAAAGAAAAAGAATTTATTAGAAAATAACTGCTTCTAGTTATTTTTGTCAGATTTTTAATTCATTTATTTTAATTTTGATTAACTCATTATATTTATTTATTTACATTTTGGTGCCATGTACCACCACATTTGGTTAGAGGCACCATTCTCAGCTTCAGAACTATAATTCCTTGTACAGGTTTGTTTCCTTTAAAAATTGAATAATGTTTTTGTGGAGATACGAGTTGTTTTCTAGTAGTGTTGCAATGTCTTGATTCGTCAGACCGTTATCTTCTCTTTGCTTTTTGTATTTTTGGCATTCAATAAGAATGTGTTCTATAGTCAGATTTACCTGACATTCGTTGCATTTTGGGGGTTGTTTGTCTTCCAATAAGTAACTGTGGGTTAATTTTGAGTGTCCAATTCTTAGTCTTGTAAAGATGACTTGTTCTTTTCTTGGTCCTGGTTCTTCTTTCCATGGTCCTGGAACTGGTCTAATTTTTTTAAGTTTGCTGTTGCTGTCGGTTCCAAGCCATCTTTCATGCCAAACTGTATTGATCTGACGTTTTAAGAATAATTTTAGATCTGTTATAGGTATAGGGATTGAGGGTAATGGAAAGAGGAAACACGCTTCTTTGGCTGCTAAATCCGCTTGTTCATTACCTTCTATTCCTGAATGTCCCGGAATCCACATAAAGTTAATCATTTTGAATTTCGAAATGGATTCAATTAAGGTGGCTATTTCAGATATCATGTAGTTTTTAACACTATGGTTTTTGTTGCTAATGCTTGTGAGAGCCGAAAGTGAGTCAGAACAAATTAAGTATTCTTTTTGGTCCATGTCAAGTGTATGAATAAGGGAGCTATGATATTGTGTTTTTTTATCCACGAAAATTGATAGTTTATTTGAGAAGAATATATTAGGACTTTGTTTTCTTGTGAATTAAATATTAAGATTTCGGAATTCCAACCATGTTTTCAAGAAGCTGTAACCCTACTTCAGTGTCTAACGCATCGTCAGCAATTGTGACTAATACCACTCAACACTGTTAACCACCATTGTTAAACAAATAACAGAAACCAATAATTTTAACCAATTATTGCAACGGTATAATAAAATAATTGGTAAATAAATAATATACATATACATTAATATACATCATATAAATATATTATACAGGGATAAGGAAATCCCTTCTACCTCCACCTGGGAATACCACTAGTTTTGGGAATACCCAGCATCTCATCCTTTATCTTTGTCAGGAATTTCCCCAGTAATATTTTTAGTAGTTTATACTCCTCCATATTTTGTAATTATATGTAGTTAAATATTTAACGCATGCTTTTATAAATATTGATATTGTAGCTAAATCCATGTTTAGAAATAGTCTGTAAAACATATATAATTTTATTGTAACCTGTTTTTCGCTGTAGGGCATGATTATGACAACAACATAGTCTCGAAACGTTTCCACAAAATATTTTTACTGAACCTGAACAACCTTAATAAACACACAAACACACACACACACACACACACACACACACACACACACACACACACACACACACACACACACACACACGTGTGTGTGTAATGCATATAAAATGGCTGAAAATGCAAAATTAAGCGCATTATTTTGCTACCAAATTAAAGAAAGAACGTATGTTCAAAATGGAATAGTCAACTCCAAAAGCACAGAGGGACTAAAGAAAGGCCAGTGTCGTGAGGAAAGGCTGGAGATTAAGTGGGCCCTGACACGCAGTCTCAACGAATACCTAAGATTCCTGGGCTCTACGCAAGGGTGACTTGTGGAAAATGGTGTCAGAATGTCAAGAATTTCTCGACAGAGATTTTATACTCCGAACAGTAAAATATTAAACAAAAAAAATCTGGGTTCAGCAGATTTTTGTAAACCCTATCTAAATTTTATTAATATAAATATCTTTATGTATTGTGAAGTACAAGCATCCCCTGGTCGCCCCCTCTCACTTAATAATTTTCACTAATAATTGAAGTTTTAATTGTTTATCAATAAAGATATAAGATTGAGAATTATTTCCTCGATGATATTTTCAAGCGCAGCAGTACTTTCTAGCCTGGTACATTGCTGGTACCATTGCGCAGATCAGGTGTTTAAAGAGATTACTTAAAAGCATAATTAGACATCTAATTTTTAATTTTAATGTATAAATTGGTAATCTAGATGAAAAGAGACCATTAAGGAACTCTTGCGGATAATGGACTGCATTATCAGGGCCTATAACTAAAGGTTCAGGAATCATATTTTTACTGACAATATTAAAATCGAATATATGGTAGGTTACAGTTGTCACCGCTTTCAGATCTGCCAGGATCTAACGATTGTTCAAGGCCGAATGACATCTTTGGTCACACTCCTTTCTCACTTAGAATTACTTTTCGTCCTTAAGGATACTGTTTAAAGATGGCGGATAGCCATATATATATATATATATATATATGTAGGTATTTTGGCTCTTAAGGATAAAGGTTTGAAATATTTCAGGAATGCTCTTAAGGATAAAGGTTTTTCTCAAAAAAGAAAACACCCACCACTATTCAGGATATAACGGTTTTTAAGTTGGATTAAAAATATGTAATGACCCCATGGATATTTTTGGTGGAAGTGGCCCTATTTCACAAATCCATTAAACACCACCGTATTAAAATTTCTAATATACATATAGCAGTTCGAACATGATAGGTAAATGACAATAGTTTCATGATGGATATTCCTCTATTGTTATCTTTAAAGATATTTTTTAAATTCAACCATTTTAATAGGGCAACATGAGTTGAAACCAGTGCACTAAGAAGTAATTAGTGCTAATATAATAATAGTTATAAAAATAAATAAGTTATATGAGATTAAAAAGGTGGAACTCAATTGACAAATTAGGAATCTATTAGGATAGTTTACATTTACTTATATCTCGAAGGAATCAATTTGAGAATCACCAAACATGAACTCTTAACATAAACATATAGTCTTTCTTTATGAATGCTAGACATTGCATATTGATTACTTATATTGATAATTTGTATTTAATTCTTATTCTATATTTTATTTTATATTATGTTTTTATTTCTTGTTTTTATGTGTTTTTCCCCATATTTTTCCTACTGTTTAACAGATAATCTTAACTATTTATCGTAAAATTACTAGATAAAGTATAAAACTATGCGAATCATGTAGAGGACCTTAGACCGGCAGATGTAAATTATTTGAAATTGTAGATATGTTAATAAAGTCTTTATACATATATATATATATACGAGGGTGAATCAAATATAAACGGTAATTTTCAAAATTATATTTATTGAATAATATTATACAGAAACTATACCTTCAATATTTTTCAATGTAGTCTCCTGCATTATCTACACACTTCTGCCACCGATTTGGAAGCTTGAATATTCCCTCTTCATAAAAAGACTGAGGGCGAGTTTTTAACCATTCGCGCACGTGCTTTTCGACGTCTTCATTGTTTTCAAATCGTTTTTCTCCAAGATTTTTTGAGGCGCATCGTCACATGTGATGAGACGTGGGTCCACCATTACACCCCCGAATCGAAAATGGCAAGTAAGGAGTGGCGAAGGAAGGATGAAGGCTGCCCAGTGAAAGCCAAAACTCGTCTCTCAGCCGGAAAAGTTCTTGCAACAATTTTTTTTTGACTCAAGGGGAGTTCTACTCATTGATTTTCTTCACGATCAGCGAACAGTGAATGCGGCTTACTACTGCCAGGTGCTACAGTCAGCAAAAACCAGTTACCGGAACAAAAGACTGTAGATAATGCAGGAGACTACATTGAAAAATGTTGAAGGTATAGTTTCTGTATAATATTATTCAATAAATATAATTTTGAAAATTACCGTTTATATTTGATTCACCCTCGTATATAAAATTAAAAACAAGAATTGTAAGAAAACCGTTTCAAATGTGAAATCGTTAATTAGTAATAAAAAAATATATTTTTTATCTAAGAAAATTTTTCTGGGCAATTTGCCGGCAATGTTATGTAGCCAATTAGGGCATGAGTAGAGAAGATGGCAATAGTCAGAAATTTAAAATTTAACTGTTTTGCACACATTTACTTGATGTTGATACAGTTGTATATATCAATAACAACGAAATATTCTTCCGCCATCTTAAAAATAGTTAAATCGTCAAATACTTAAAACAGTGTCCTTATAAGGACACTGAATGGCGGAAGTTATCCTTCGGATAATTCAACATTAAAAACAACATCCTTAAGGACGAAAAACTAATTCTAATTGTGGAAGGAGAGATTGGCCAAGGATGTCCTCCGGCCTCAAAAAATCGTATGATCCTGGCAACTCTGTAAGACATTTATCACCTTTCGGATTCAGTATTATATACAACGACTTTTCAAGCCTATTTTAACAGTTACGCAGCTATTACCCACACCATATTCACTGGATAAATCATTGCAATTTAGTATGGCGAATCCTTGTAATTTCTGCAGGATGTTCATCTTTTTTTGAGCCATATATTCTTCTTTAACTTAAGCAGTCATAGGAGAACTTTTGGTTGTATAATAGTCTCTTATATCTTAATTTTTTAAGAGAAAGCTCAAATTGAGTAGTTTTGAGACGGAGAAATAACAAGTATTTCAGGATTTAAATTTTGCCTTTTTTCTATACTATTAAAAGACAGTTTGTTTTTCGTTTGTGATCACTAACCGCGAAAAATACTGGACCAATCTGTACCAAATTTTACCACATCCTTTATAGTTCCAGGATGGTTTAGTAAGGATAAAATCAACTGATTTTTTAACTAAGTTATGATTTAAAAAACCGATAATATGTGGATAACAGTGAAGTTTGAAAATTTACTCATAAGTGGCGAGCACTATTGTAGCCTCTGAATGAGAGGTTTAATGTAATTAACGTATGGGTTTCATGTAAAGCTTGGCATTGATAATAAAATATAGTTATATCCACATAAACTATAAGATTTAAATATGTCTTCCTAGATATGTGGTTCAAAAGTCGGTCAAAATCTTGACTAAAAATAATAATAATCTTTAGAGCTTATTATGTTAAAACTAATGTACCCATCTGTAACAGATTTTAAATCAATAAATAAATATTGCAACATGGTTTGCAAAATTGTCGTATACTTTTATAGTTAAAAATTAAAAATAATAATAAAAAATATTAACAAATCAAAATGTTGACCCTTTGCTGTTTGATATTTCTTTTAAAAATATGATTTATGGGTCTTTAGATATAATCAGTGATAATGCAGTCCATTATACGCAAGTTTCTTAATTGTCTTCGTCCATCTGGATTACCAAATCATACATTAAAATCAAAAGTTGGATTTCCAATTGTACTTATACTTAATCTTCAACAACTAAACTAATGAAATTTTCACCAGATTAAAATTTACTGCTCTGCGTGAAAATATCAGTGAAGAAATAATGCTGATTTGCATACTTTAATACACGATTTTCATCGATAAGAAAATATAACTGCAATTATTAGTTTAAAGTTCTTTACTCATGATAGCGGGCAATCCTGCAACGCACAGTGGTCAAGAACGTCCTAGAAGCAGAAAAAACTTAATAACTTTTTTAACAATGATCGTATTCACTTGCGGATAGTCTCATAGGATTCAGAAGGAAAAACACGTTCATGACATTAACTTTTTTTCAATTTCTTAAGTCGCAAAAAAATCATTTATTACATATTTATAAGATAAAGAAGATATCAAAATTAAAGTGAAAAATTATAAAAATATAACCACAATGCGTATAAAAATTGTAAAATTGGACATTTGATGCGGTGTGCGATCTCCCTAGAACTCATCCCATCCTCAGTCGAGAAATCAAAAGATGTTCTTCTTTTTAAAAACATTAATTTCCCTCCATAATTTACATGTTTAATTGTGTCAACATTCGCACTAATTCAACATAGCTCTAAAGTGGAAATGGTATTTAATTGGCCTCAACCTCATGAAGATCAAGAAAATCGTAAAAAATGAAATTGTGTCTATTATTTTGACCCACATAAACTTTAAAGTTTTACTAAAAATGGATTAAATATTCAACAAGGTCTTATAATTCTGTCTCGTTTTAAAATATATTAAATTATACTTGAAGCTGTGTTAAAAAAAACTATAGAACCAATCAAAATAAAGAAATAAGAAATGTTTCTTATTTACGAGTGTGTGCTTAACATTTTGACACTGAGTGTCCATTTGGTTAAAAGACGACCGGTTTCACTATTGTCTATTTTTGTTTTTCTCTAGCTTCCTCATGTACGTACATCAGACAAAATAAAAAATAAATAACAAAACAACATTAAAAATAAACTAAATTTGCAAAAAATCTTGCCGACGGTGCTAGACAGTGAAAATTTTAAATGTAAATTGTAGATCTGAATATGAATTTTCAATCCACATAAGCAACAAAAAAAAAAAAAAAGTTATTTCTAAACACCTCGGTATCCTTTTAAATTAAGTTATAATTGGAAAAAGTTTTAATTCAGCCTCTCGTCGTTCTATTATTTTTAAAAATGAATAATAAAACTCTTCTGAGAAAAAATAAGTGCATATGGGTCATTCTTCCATTTCATACGAATTTGAGTCCCGAAGCGATTATGGATTCTTCATGAAATTCCTAGCAACCCAACTGTAACAGCTAGGTGCAAGGTACTTACCTCTAAAACAATAAGTAGTTTTTCCATGGTTATTGATTTGTTTTCATGGTTAAATTTGAATTCAAAACGTCAAATTCTATTTCCCTCACATGTTCCATAACATGAGTTGCTTACGTTACATGGGAATAAGTTATCCATTTTTGCAATTATTAACTTAATTAATTTTTCTAGTACCTCAGCTTACAAAAAGAAGAATGACTTCTAATGCCTGTGTCCAATAGGGTCAATCTATTTCCCTCACATTTTTTGAAAAAACCCGCTAAATCATAACCAATATTCATTACATTACCTATAATTCAGGCTGGCAACATTGCAAAACCTTCCTGACAAACTGAAGGTGATCTAACATAAAAATTTCCTTTGTTAGTTGTCCTAAATTTGTGTTGAATCAAGTGTTCTAATCGTGTCATTCATAATCCTATTTCCCTTACATAGTGATTTTGCAAAGAAGATAAGTTTGATTCTTGTTTTCTTTGCATTGAAGTATACGTTTCCCCTGTAGTTCAGAGTTGTATTTGTTTTTAAATGAATTTTAATCTCAAATTTGAAATGAATTAAGTTTAATCTTAAATCGAACTGAAAATTATATTTCCCTCACACCTAAAGTGAGGGAAATAGATTACAATAGGATAAACTGTATTTATATTAATTTAATATAATATTCATTATATTAATCTAATGTTCGATTTCAAAATTTAAATGTATATTATAATGTCTTACCATTTTAATTTTTTTTTCTTTCAAGTTAAAGTTTAAATGTTTAATTAATGTTAACTAATATCTTTTAATCGACTAGTTGATACCATACTCAGTAACAATTCTTTTGTATTATAAACATGTTATTATTTTAATTGTGAATGTTTTCTATTTCCCTCACTCCTTATCAGTTTCCCTCACTTTCATGATTTCCATCACGATCATAAATATGAAGATAGACTATATTCTATGAAGGAATTTTCGCTAGAAATATTAGAGGGCTTTTATAAAGATGCTTATGAAGAAAAACTTTTTTTTTTACATAATTTTTTTTCTAGCGGAATCACAATGTCGAAATTCCAAAAAAATTACAGAATGACCCATCCATATCTTGACGTAATTCCTTAGGTGTATCAAAATAAATATTTAATTTTATCATATCATCGTTTCTGCCTGCACCTTCTAAAAATCTCACCGCATAGTGGTCAGGATACCCCGAAGACTTTGGACCTTCCAGATGTCCGCCAACGAAGAGACAAGAGTCGCGCAGCCGCTGTCTCAGTAGAGGCACTGTTGTGGGCCAGTTCGCTCAGTCTGAGCGGGGTGTCGCTCCTGATAGCAGGGGTTCGTGCGCGATGTCTGTACTCGAACACGTCGTGTCTGTCTGTATGCCGTAGTATATCTACTTAATGACAATGAGAAAATAATTCACAGATCATCGAAAAAAAATATTCAAGTAAATAATAAATTATTACAATATAGTCTGTAATAATTTAGATTTAGTTAATAAGTATTAATTAATTGAAATTAAAATTTTCTATTTATCAAAATGTACAACAAAAATGGACACGAGAAATACAATACTACGTATTACAATTATTTTATTTTTACTTCAGTTACACTTGTTTACAGAAAACAAAAAAGTTTCTAAAATTATTTGAATTATTGAATTTAGCTTTAAAAATAATAAGCGCGAAGTAGAATTATAAATTAAATATCTGGCTTTTTAGAAAAAATTGGCTAACATTTTTTTAATTCAACAGAAATCAAAACAGCAGCACCAAGTAAGTGTTCTTTAATCAGAAATACACCAAAAATAAAAATACAAGTTACTGTAAAAAAAGAAAAGATAATACTTATACAACAATATTATATGTGTGTACATTTTTGATTATAAATTCTATTTCAAAATTTTCCATAACAATTGAAATACATGGAAACATCCCTTAAAAGAGTTAATTTTCATTTACATATAAAATATGTATTCAAATTTATGAAACAAAACATGATTATTAAATTTCAATAGTCACTTCATTAATTAGGTTTACAGACAGTTAATTGTTTTATTATTAACATGGGCATTTCGAAAAAAAATATATAATGTTATAGAAAATTCTACAAACCAAATGCGTAATAAAAACATATTTATAAAGTTCCTGAAATTTGTTTTCAAAACTTAATAGTTATTTTGGTTAATAGTTAAATATCCTTGTAAACTGCAACTACACAAGTTATGCTATTTATAACCAGTGTAGTTACCAACTAATTCTAGGCGAAGATGAAAATATTCGAGTGGTTTCCGCTATGAAATAAATCTTAACTTATGCGGCATTGGATTCGAAGCGGCTTCGCTTCAGAAAAATAATTCATCCCCTAACTAATATTTTGATTTATTTAATTTTTTTCCAGGAAAATTCTTGTAGTATTATTTTAATGTTATACAGACAACAAAGACGCTGTCCCAAAACATGAAACTTCCCTTCAAAATAACAATGATATATTACGTAAAATAATAAACTAGGAGTTTCAAACAACGCTTACTACTAATTTTACTAGATCGAAGTATTAAAACAGAGCAGAAACTACAGTAGAAAGTGAAATAAAATGAGTTATTTGAACGTCTATTCAATGAAATGCTAGAACTAGCTATATAAAAGGTAACTAAAAATTAAATATGCAACTTTATAAAAAAAAAAATCAGCAAACCTTTCAATATTTATCAGAAATACATCAAATGTTAACAGTCTTTAATCAGAAATAAACGGATAATTATTTATCGCGAATTTAATTTGTGAAATGCATATATGAAAAAGCAATTTCAAAAATATCCATACCTATTGAAATATATGAAAACATTTTAAAATATAATTTGAAGTATGTAAATTAGTTTAAAGGACAAGATAGGATAAATAAATAGGACAAAAAATATGACAAACGTTAAACATAAAGGAAAATTTATATTTTTATAAAAGAACTAGTATACATGTTTTGTTTTTTTATTAAAACAAATTCACTGGTGGCGCAAACGGTGATAAACAGGACGAGCACACGATGAAAATGAATAATAAAGAAGGTTAGTCATGAGGGGGAACAAAGCCCGTCAGTAACAGCAAATGTCGCGGAAATTGGGAGTAAAAAATACTTCTTACTCAAACAAGTCCTTCATACAGCTTCTCTTTAAATTTCTATAAAGTGTTTTAAAGCATTAAGTTTTGTAAAAGAAAGGTCCAATGAAAATTCTTTTATGACACCCAGAGTTCAATATATTACAAAAATTATTAAAACAGAAGAAAAAAATGCCGCACAAGTTATTTTCTCGGCCGATTTCATTCTTTTATTGGTGTTAAAGTTTCCGTATACCATTACAAGAGTTTGAAAAACTTATTGGATTTGTTAAAAATATGAATTAAAATAGATTAATATAAATCTAGCATCCCCTGTAACGGCTTCGCGCGCCCTCATAAGTACTTAAATAATTTTAACTAATAGTTAACTTTTTGTATGCGGTAAAAATCTTGTATTAAAGAATGCAGTTGAGCCTTATTTCTTCAATGATATTTTCACGAATAGCAGTAATTTTTAATCTTGTTAAAATTGCACTGATTAGATGTTTGAAGATTACGTAAAAGCATAATTAGGCATCCAATTTTGAATTCTAATGTAGAAAATGGTAATTCAGACGGGCAGAAACTTTTGCAAGTACTGGACTACATTATCAGTGCTAACAGCTAAAGGCATAAGAATCACATTTTTACATAAAATATAAAAAAAGCAAAGGATCGACATTTTGATCTGATAATTTTTTTTTTCTGCAACCGTTAAATAATGGGAATATTATTCAATTAAAAACAGTTGATTAACGTTCCATTTTATTCTCTAGTGAGTAAAAAATCCCATAAGTTTAACTTTAATTCTCTAGAGTGTAAAGTAAAATTTCAGCGCCACCTTAATACATAACTTAAAACAAAGTTCGTTATTATTTATTTTAAATTATATGATTATTATTTTAAATAGTAATAATCTTGAATTCAATGCAAATAATTCAAATCAACCATTAATTTCGAACGTCAATAATTGTAATATTACAATAAACATTTGTAATAAATAATAATATGAGTACTTGTATTGCTACCTGAATAAAATTTTCGTATTTGTTTTTTTTGTTTTGTTTTTTCTGAACGGTTACAGAAAAAATGTAATATTTAACTTCAGTATAAAGAATTTTAATCACTCTGGGCAATTTACAGCATTCGCTTCGCTCGCTCGTGCGTGTAAACCTTGCCTCCAGTAAGTAAAAGTACTTCCTTACACTCTTGTCAAATAAATAACTATTGTTAGGCAGAAGTAATTTTATTCATCTCTTATAGCTGGCTTTTAATTTCTAACAATAAAAGTATAAGATAGTTTGGCAATCACCGTTACTGCCACTTTACATTTTATTTTTAAATATTTATTATTGCTAGATCTCCCAAGAACAATCAGAACGATGGAGTACAAATTTAGTACAGATGGATTCACCACATATCAATCGATTTTCAAACCACTTGGATCCACATGTGAAATCAATTATTTATATAATTTTTTAATAACTTATTTGAACATAAGCGTATTTTATTATTAATTTCAAGCTTTATTTAACACCGAACAACAAAGAAATTTCGAAAAAAAAAGTATAGGTATATTAATTAGTAGGGATCATTACCTACGAAATGAAAAACACAATTCCGAAATCTGACATTTTTTCGTGAAATTATGGTCATGGGAAAAATTATAAAAATTAGCTAATTAGCAGTCAGACCCACTTCTCCGCGAAAAGACGTTTGTCCTGCTCTTTTTGCTATAACTCCGAAACTAATAGTCCTGTACAAAATTACTTTTGTTCATTTTCAATCTGGTCAAACTTACTGTTAGACTCAAAGGTTTAATTTTAATCACCTAAAATACACATGCATACTAAAAACCGTGAATTGTTGTGAAATCCATGTTTTTTTCGGCATAAATTTATTTGTTCGATCCTAAGTTTCTTTTATCCATCTCAAAGCTGGTTAAATTCGCTACTAGATCCTATATATGAAATTTATATTAAACCCCTTAAAACATCCACGCTACCCGACTAAACATGTCATAATTGTCCCATATTTCGCCAAAACATGCACACTTAGGATGCCCGCGGATGTTCCACGGATTTAATATAAATTACACATATAGCATCTAAAAGTAAATTTAACCGGATTTAGATTTAAAAAAAAAAAAAATTTTGAACAGGACCAACAGTTTCGGAGTATAAAATGTGCCTGGGATTTCACAACAGTATTTAAGCGTTCTGGCATGAATTTTACGGATTTTGATCAAACTTTCATATATAGGGTCTGATGGTAAATTTAACCTAATTTGAAACGAAAAAATTAATTGTGGATCGGGATGAAAAACTATTTAGCGAGAATAAAAGTTCGGCAGTTTTTTTCTTAGCCAAACCCTTATTTTACTGGACTGTAATGTGTAGGGCTGTGAATTATATGCAATAAAAACTGAAAAATATGCAATTAAATACCGAAAATTTGCAACTATCTGCATTATTAGAAAAATAAAAAAATCGCAATACATACCTATACTTAAGTAAAAACTCAAGTTTGAATAACTAATTGTGATGAAAAGAGAAACATTAGGGGAAAAAAGACATTAAAAAGCTAATATTAAAAAACAAAAACAAATGTTAAAAACCTTTATTAAAAAACATTAAACAGGGAACATTAAAAACGAAACAAAATCATGACATTAATTTTAATTTTTTAATTAATTATCACAACCAAAATAAGCATGAAAATCATAAAAAAACAAAAACAATAAGCAACGACCTTAAAAAAGCTCTCCCGACTTATTCATGCCACTTTTCACTGTTGTAGATTTGAATTGCAGACAACTAGTTTTTCAGGTTTTCGAACAAAATAGATCGTCTATTCGGCCTCAAAATAGATTTGAAACGGCTAAACGACCGCTCTATATCATATAAATATAAAACATTTCCATCACTCTTGAACGTTTCATTTGAAAACTCACGTACATACTTTCCAACAAGATCTTTTGTCTTTGAGAGAGTGACTTTCGGTATTTTAGATTAACACAAAAGAACAATTTAAGAATGATATGTCTCTGTGAACACTGTGTGAGAGACTGAGTAATGGAATGATGGAAGGGAGAAGGGTGAGGTGAAAAGTGAAATCATAATATCCCACGTATTTGAGCGAAGTATAAACGCGAAATTAATCGGATTAAACAATTTTAAGAGGAGCAAATACGATCGAAAGTTCGCTGAAACCGAATAATCAGCACTTCGACACGTACAAACGCATTGATCAGGCGAAAAAAAAAAGAATGGGAGGAGTTGTTATAGCTATTTTTCGGTTTTTTATCTATATTTTATTTCTTTTTCTTCTCGGAAACATAAAAAAAATTCAAATGTCAAATGCCGATATGCCGGATATGTAGATAAATATAAAGACTAGTTCAAAATATGTAAAAATATGCATTTATGGCAAAATATGCAAATTAAAAATAGCTCAAATTTATTCCAAATGCCTCAAAACATATATATTTTAATAATATTAGAAGTTTTAGTTGGTTAGGAGAAATATGCAAACGCATATATTTCACAGCGCTAGTAATGTGTATATATAGGTGTATGTATTTTGCATTTAATTTTCCCTTGCTAATTTCTAAACAAAATAAATAGTTGAAATTGCAACATTCATAATAGATAGTTTATTCAGAATCCATTGATATTATAACCAGTCTCAGCGAACCACAGTTTCAAACCACCAAAGAATGTTTCCTACATTCCTTCTCCGAACTAACTACATTGAAACCGAAACCAACAATATTGCATCTGCATTTCCCCTTGGCTCAGATATGATAACAATTTATTAACAATTAAATAACATGGAAAACCACTCGGGTTGATATGCTTAATTAATGCATCTATTAAGAGATTCGCGCAATAAATTCACTTACTCCCTTGATTAACAAAACCTGAAACATCAAAGTAAATACACAGAGTGTTCATACAACTATAGGAAAAATTATAGTAGTGTGTAAGAGACGTTAGATTTATTTAAAATAATAATATCACTAATAACAATAACAATATTAAAATTTAGAGAGATTTTATAAAAATAAAAAATAAATAAGTCGAGTTAGTGAAGAAATTTCAGACTAGGGGTTCAACTAATAAGTTGTTTTTTATTTATAATATTAAAAGAAAGATTAAAAAAAAAAATAATATCGCCATTATGTTGGTAAATGAAGTTTCAGAGATATTTCAGTTTCAAATTACAAACATACATAATTAATTTAAAAAAAAAAAAAAAAAAAAATGTTTGTAATGTATAAGAAAATATGACTTCTGCTTAGAGGTAAAAGTCACTAAGTGCAAATTTTTCCAAATTCGGCAAAAAGTAATCTAGTGAATATAACTGCATATATAATATATATGCACATTAGAGAATTCACTATATATCTATCTGAAACAGAAAAAAAGAAATATTTTGTTACTTAATGACTTTTACCTCCATGACTTTTACGATTTAATTTTTTTTTTGTTATTTAAATAAAAATAAAACAAAAAATTACATTTTAGTAAAAAATTAATATTAGTTTTAAATTCAGTGTTAAGTTTATCCGTTCATTGAATGAAAAAATAAATAAATTGTACAAACGTACGTATGGTACTTATTTTGTCAAAACGATGATCTATTTGTCGCTATGCCACAAATCATAATCTGTAGTGTTACCTTGAAATTTTCTTAAGTTAAATAATTTTTTCCAATTGTTGACTTGGGCCCAAGATTTCAAATTTCTTCGTTGACCTCAACCGTATACTAAACTCCAATTTACTCCTATTCCTCAAACAGAAAAAAGAAAAACTTCAATCTCTCATGTCTGACCACAACTTTCACTTAATAAACTATGTCATTTTAAAATATAGATAGATTCTATTATGAAGTTTACAAAAAATTTTGATAGTTGTTTAGTAAACCTTTTTTATGTATTTATTTGTTGAGATTGAAGCAGTATTTGCAGTTAGACCAGTTGATCAAAATCTTTAAAACATTTTAAATATGCCACTGCCAATTTTTTAATAAAAATATTATATCATTTTTAAAATAGTATTAAACTTTAATATTATTATCATTCCTTAAAAATATAAAAAATAAAAATGAAGTTTCTAGCAGACTACAAATAATTACAGAACCTGATACTTTTCAGAAAAGTAAGTAATTCATTTTATTTCAAGATATATTTTTGAGAGAAAGACCTTATCTTCATGTTATTCCATATCCATTTTGCAACTTTGCTGCTAATCTTAATATATATGTATATATATATGAATAAGGTTAGTTTATAGTCTTGCCCAAAAAAGATTACAATCAAACAAGTTAAATTATGCATGGATGAAAACAACCTCGTAAAAAAATTGATGAGAAAAAACTAAAATTCGAATATTTAATGCGAAAAACGTAGATAAAAGGAGGTTGAAATAAAAGGATAAAGTCACAAATAAATAGCTACACTAGACCCGAGTTCGAGTCCGGGTAAGGGCAGACAGTTTATAATCTGTTATTTTGGCCGACTCTAATGTTGGGAAACGCTGCAATGTCAAACCTAACCTATATAAACTGGGTACTCTCAATAAGGGGAAAACTGGCGGTTGTATATAATTAAGGGCTCCTCTTTTCGCAGCCAATGTTTTATAACATCCTTAAAAAAACCCCAAGACTTATCTCGGCTCGGGTTGTGATGGTTCAGGTTTTATTTTTTTAAATTTCTTAATAAACAAAATAATATTTTAAGTAATCTAAAATTAAGGGATATTTCTTCAATCACATTTCAATACATTAAGAGTTATTAGGAGTAACCTTATTTTATATATAATTATATTTTAAGTAGTAAATTACTAAGTATTAATTAAATTAAAAATAAATCTTAAAATATGGAAAAAATTAAAACAATGTTCTGAGAATTGAAGTTTTTTCTAATCTTAATCATGTAAAAAATTAATGGGACAACCATTGCTATTTAAACACCACATATATTTTTATACTGTCTGTTGACCCCTTAGTCAAGCAGGCTACAATCTGGTTTCTCAAGCCAATTATCATGCGTACAGTATTTAACGCAATTTCCCTTTAAATACACTTTACTAAATATACATACAGACCTTATACATACTGCATATTAATCTTAATAATTTCGGAGTTTCGTCTAAATTTACAAAATAATTTGTGATATTTCCTTCGATAAGATTATTCATTAACCATTTAATAACTATAATTCCACTATCACTCTATTTTAACGATAATTTTAAATACCAATAAAAGACTGAAAAAGCCTGAAATTAATTCTCTTTAAGTACGAATTTCATTTCTAATAACGCGTAAAACTAAGAAATTTAAAAAAAAAACGAAGATAAATGAATATATATATATATATATATATATATATATATATATATATATATATATATATATATATATATTATAAAATACAATACATGTTTTTAAATATTATAGCATTATGGATGTTTAACAGAATCGTTGAAGAAAATAAACCTTTACCGCTACAACCCTAGTCATGCGGTCAGCAATCACGCTCAATCGTCTGGTTTTACTCCAATGAAGGGTACCCACTTTATAGAGGTTGGGTGTGCCCCAAGTCGAGCCTATAACAAAGAAACAGAAATTAAACTTTGGAGTATAGCAGTTCCATGCCGTACCCACTCAGCTACACCCTTCCCCATTAAGTAATCGTAATATGTACTTATCAATATCTAAATAAATTTAGTAATCTAAAAAATTCTTATTCAATTTTTTTCTTATATTTCAAAGAGAAAATACATATATATTTTATTGTTTAGTGCTAAAATATAAGAATAATAGCCAAGCTTAATAAGATTTTGCGTAATTTCAATTGAAAAATTCATATTTAAGCTCAAGGAAATCACAAATACTACTATTAAAGAGATGTACCATAAAAAAACTATTCTTTTTCTCAATACGGATAACTAGAAATGAAATCTGAATAATCGAATCGAACTACCAACACTGTTTAAAATATTTTTAAAAATTATTAGCAACTACAAAAAAGTATTAGGTATGAGAAACAACATATGATGAAGTAAATAAAAATAATAATTCAAGGATTAAATTCAGCAGCAATTAGAATTTATTTACAACATATATTTCATTTAGTTTTTTTAATAAAAAAAAGAAAAGAAACTTGATTCATTAATTCTCATTTGAGCAGACCAATAATTTCGCTTTGTTGATTCATTAATTATTTTATTTATCAAATTACTATTTGGCTAAGTGCCTTTATATCCAAGTCATTATTTTTGAAGCCTTATGCTGCAGAATGAAGTATATTTAAATTTTATACTAATTAATTTACTCTATTTGAAAATTTCCATAACAGTCTTTGTAAAGAAACGAAAACTATAAAAAAGAAGAAAATAAAAAATATAAGCAATCTGAATTAACCTGTATAATTACTATCTTATAAATTTCTTTTGTATTAATCTGTAATGTAATAAGATATTAAATAGAAATAAACACAAAATTGATTTTTTTAAAAATACAAAAAAAATAAAAAACCCAATAGCGAATTACCGGTAATTTTAAATATAGATATCAAACTAAAGTTTTTTTTTTTAAATAACAGTGCTAATATATTTAATTAATGTTAAATAAAAAAATATATATAATTAAATATATTTCATTGAAATTGATAAAGCTCTATAATCACAAAGGGGTCCTGACCCGATTAAAAAACTTATTACAGAAATGAAATTTACTATTAATTACTTTTGTAATGAACTATTTCTCAGTTAATAGACTATCAAAACTTTACGTAATTTAAAGGTAAAAATTAGATTTTAGTTTAGTTAAAACGAGGTTATCTTATAAAAATTTCTTTTATGAAAAAAAACAAAAAAAACAAACTGAATTTCTCACTGACTTGGAAAACCATTATATCATGCATAGGTCTATAATCCAGTGATTTCATATACATTGCTTCTGATCAGGAAACTTAAGATTTTTAACAACATCAACAGAGCGGTGACTGACCTAAACAGCAGGTCATATCGACAAATAATATACAGCAAAAATTAAATTAATGAAATTGTTATTAAAAAAGACATAAACATGTGGATCTGAGTTCCAAACATTTGGAAAATTGCAGGATGTATCTCTAATAATATAGCACTTACATATTATATGTCCTGAATTACAAACTCATACTTCAAAAGATGTCTAATTATGTATTTACATGTTCAAATATCTAATCTGTGCAACGGTAATAGGTTAAAAATTACTGCTATGTGCGAAAATATGAATTTGGCTATAATTCTCACTGGAACAGCGACTAGAGAAATCGCATTTATTCGTAATCATAATGATTCCTGCTGATTTACATTTAAGTTCAAAATATAAAATTTTTATTTAAAGTTTCTTTTGCTATTACAAGGCTAGATTTAAAAAACAAACAATGAAATAAATCTTCGAATAGACTGATCTCTCTTTATAACTAGAAATTTATACACTCAACAGAAAAAAAAGAGCACACTAAGATTTGGTCTCATAATTTTTTAAGTACGTTGTGAAACGGCACAGAAAAAAATGCTTTGTGATAAATAAATACCTTCCTGTCTTGAAAGAATGTGGAATTGATTTTAAAAAATGATTCCTATAACTGAAATTTCGCAAATTCTACTTCTGTGTTATTTGTTGAATTGTTTTAATTTCTATTATGCCTGACAGGATTAGCGCCTTTCGTCGTAGAAGAGGATATCAGAAGAACATCCCTTGTCAGAAAACCTGATGATAAAAATAAAGAATAAAGTTTTTAAAAATGTGTTAAATTCTTACTTTTTCTTTATTTTATAGTTTTTTGTTATTGATTAATAAAAATTATTCATTTATGGCAGATTTTAGGTAAATAATCATTTCTTCCCATAAATTAAAAAGATTGCATTTAACAAAATTATGAGAGAAAATCTGAGTGTCCGGGTTTTTTTGCTGTTGAGTATAGATCGGGAAACGATAACAAACAAATCATGTAACTATCCTTCCTTCTTGCATACTTTCTATAATAAAATATTTTTATCGATGCCTAAATAAAAATTCGATTATTAAAAAAAAAAAACTTATAGTAAACATTCTTTACTTATAGGAGCGTGAGAAGCCTCGACGGGAGATGCTAGTAATTAATAAATCATGTGACGCTATTGTCACTAGCATCTATAAAAAATTAACCATTATGTTAAATCATTGTATTTATCCAGTTATATAGTTCCACATTTAACTTTGGAATCCGATACCCTCAACATAGCGTTTCTTTGGATGTTCTAGCACCATCCAAAAGGGGTTAGTAGGTAAAGTTGACAAAAGAGGTGTTTAACTTTGTCGAGTGACATTTGACTTCAACTTCGGTTCCACTTTGATGACAATGGCAACAATGAAGCTATATCACTTTACTTGCTTCATGGTTTTTTCCTATAATTTTAAACGGATTTAAATGTCTGAATTACAAAACTACATACGTTTCCTCATCGTATTAAAAAATTGGAACTGGATATTTAAAGTTATGATGAGAAATTAGAACGGTATAAATAATATGAAAACAAATACGGTCAGAAATAATAACTAATACTCTTAACAAAAAATAGAACAAAAAAAAATAATGTAAAATACTCAAATTACATTTTGAAAAAAAAAAAAAAAAAAAAAAAAAAAAAAACAGGCTTCAAAGAGAAGACAGTAAAAATTCAGAATATAATTTGAGAGCTACGCCAGTCATTCATAACTGGATGAATATATTTATTAAGGCTAAATATACCCCTTTCAGTCAAGCGTTGGAAACAGTAGAATTTATTTCCGCAATTTCTCCGGAACGGAATGTCCAATTTTCAATCTGTAAAATTCTTTGGGTATTTGGTAAACACAGAATTCACGCTACGAAGCGTTTTTTTTCTATAAATTCAATAATTAAGAAAATAGAACGTAAAAATAGTTGTTAAATATATATTTTTTAAAATATGACGTTATAGTCAGTTGTAGAAACGTTTTCTGAAACGAATGACACATTCCAACTAATTATAACATGCATATTACGATCGTAATGTGAAAAATACGAATTTTGTTTACAACCGGATGGAATTGCGTCACCGGCTGAAACGGTCTCTTCCTTACCGAAATGTCTCTCCCATAGGTATTCCTCGATTTGTGAAGAACCAAAGAAAAATTGTATGATTTTGTTTTCTTGTTATTATTATTTTTTATGTGTTGTTAGATTCATTCTATTAACAATTTCTCATTTTAAGTAAAAAAGTAAGTAAGAATAAGGCTATTAAAATAAATTCGAATTGACAAAAGCTGAATTCAAGTTTAATATATATTTTGATAAATTTATTAAATATTTTATTTGTCCATTTATTACCAAATAAAAAAAAAAAGACATTTTGTATATGCAATCCTTATTTTATTGCGGTATCTATAGGAAACATTGGCCCTTTTCACTGACTAATTATTAGGAACAAACAGACCCAGCTACAATAATTTGTAAACTTTTATTTTCACTTGAAGCGTTTGACGGTCCAACAAGTTGAATGTCAACCATAGTAATTAAAATATATTAAAAAACAAACAAACAACTTTTACTATTATGTGTTGTACACAACTTTGATGATCCGAAAATCTGAAAAATCATGAATTGATAATAGCTGCATAGTTAACTTATAGTTGTGATAAATATGTCTTTTTATAAAGTCAATAAAGGAGTTATTGTCTATTTATTTTCAAATAGAGAAAAGATTTTGTTTATTTACTGCAGGAAGTCTAACACTAGACCCTTTTTACCGGTAATGTATTTGGGACAAATATTATAAAATATTCCGAATAAATTCCATAAGTTACCTAGCCGATAGATACCTATGTAATTATATATGAATTTACACATATAAATACATATGTAAATTTATTACCTTGTACCTAATATAAATTTATGTAGCATGTCGGTATATGAAGTCAATCCGATAGTACAGAAACCAGGTAAAAGATATTCCGGAAAACCCAATCACAATTGAAAATATTTCCTGTCCAGAACAAATTGTATTTCCGTTCAATTTCTATAGTTGTAAAGATAGAGCATAACAAAGAAGAACAATCTATTGGACGTGGAGATTTTTATATAAATAGTTTTAAATCGAAAAAGAATCTCCGCGTATCTGCTAGACGAAGAAAACCTGAACTGAAAAAAGAAGAGCTGATAATGAAAAAGGGTTCGTACCCATATAATATTTACTGTGATGTACTTTGAAAACATAGTGTTGTTTCGCTGAGTTGTTCAAATTCAACTTTGAAAATCAATAATTTTACATTAGTTGACTGTAAAAATCTTAAATAAAATTAAATAATGGCTGATAAATAAAATCAGTTTATAACTGGCTCCTTAGAAATGTTTTAGAATTACCGTAATATAAGGTAATTTCATTGTTCCCAAGTCTCGTGGATATGTAATTTTTTTTTCATAGCGTATACCATAATAATTAAAACATAACCGAGAAAAGTAATTTTAAAATGTAATTTCCTACTATTGTTTGGATATAGGTGCCCACAAAACGGTTTATTCTTTTATATTTGTATGATTTGATTTATTTGGTTGTAAATACAAGTAGTGGAAATCAATTGAAGAACGTGATTTTTTTTTTCTGATTTCTCATGGCCACATCACATTGTGGGGTTCGTTATGTTTTCTTAACAAAATATAAAAAATATATCAATAATTTGTATGAAATCGGGTAAAAAAGCTCATGAGTTGACATTATTACAGATGCCAGGACTATAGCGGTAGTCAACATGAATCAGATAATAATAATCCATAAATGAAATTTATATTTTTTAAAAACTAGTTGGTTCATTTTGTGGTTTTCAAATTTCAGTGATCCTTATTGTAACTACACTCATTTGATATACTGCAGGTGGGAAATCCCAACACTGGGGGTATGTTGATTTTTACAAAACAGGGGTCTTAGTCCTAAAGAGGCCAACTTTTCCCTCGATTGGTGACAGGTATATGGAGTACAACAAAACATAATAAAATGAAAACGAAACTTCAGAAGGGGCGCTGCGGTGAAATTTCCCACCGGAGATATACGAAATGAATGTAGTGATAAACCAAAAAGGACCACCCTGTTCTATGATATATAAATAATATTTGGAGTTTTAATTGAGTTTTGAAGTAGGCTATTAGTCCAGTCAAATGGTTTTGAAATAAGGCTTGAAGTGGAAAGTTTATAGGTAATTTTTTTTTATGGCTTACTTTATATTGTTTGGGGTGCTGAACACGAATCTGAAGTTTTCCAACAAAATTTCCACCGGCAAATATGAGAAAAAATAGAAAAAAGTAAGAAAGTTTTAATTTTTTTCATTATTTGGCTTGTAACTTGCAAAGAAAACATTTTAAGCAAAATACCTTTCTACATTAAAATAAAGAGGAGAAAATGACCTACAATTTATGTCCTTATGTTTTTTTTTGTCATACGTAAGGTATCCAAAAAGGAATTTAGCCAACTGGGGGCCAGACCCACTTCTCCGCAAAAATATGTTTGTCATACTTTTTTGTCAATAACTCCGAAACTATTCATCTGATTAAAAATTACTTTTTTTCATCTTAAAGATGATGAAATGTACTATTTGACTCTTTATATGAAGTTTTAGTCGAGTCTCTTAAATAAACATGCCGAAACGCTAAAAAAATCCGTACTGTTGTAAAATCCACGTTTTTTTGCACATTTGTCACTATAACTCCGAAACTATTCGTCCGATTAAAAATTACTTTTTTTCATCATAAATATGATAAAATGTACTTTTGGATTCTTTATATGAAGTTTTAATCGAGTATCTTGAATAAACATGCCAAAACGCTAAAAAAAAACCTGTACTGTTGTAAAATCCACGTTTTTCTGCACATTTGTCACTGTAACTCCGAAGCTATTAGTCCAACTCAAAATTTCATTTTTTTATCTAAAAAGTGGTAAAATTTACTATTGGAATCTATATATAAAGTTTCAATCGGGTCCCTTGAAATACACATGCCAGAACGCTAAAGATCCCGTACTTTTATGATATCCACGTTTTTTTTGGCACATTTTTCGCAGTAACTCCGAAACTACTTGTTCGATTCAAAATTTCCTTTTTATATCTAAAAGGTGGTCAAATTTGCTATTGGACTATATATATAAAGTTTCAATCGGGTCCCTTGAAATACACATGCCAGAACGCTAAAGATCCCGTACTTTTATGATATCCACGTTTTTTTGGCACATTTTTCGCAGTAACTCCGAAACTTTGTTCGATTCAAAATTTCCTTTTTATATCTAAAAGGTGGTCAAATTTTCTATTGGACTATATATATAAAGTTTCAATCGGGTCCCTCGAAATACACATGCCAGAACGCTAAAGGTCTCGTACTTTTATGAAACCCACGTTTTTTGTCACATTTTTCACTATAACTCCGAAACTATTTGTTCGAATCAAAATTTCATTTTTTATCTAAAACCGGGGTAAATTTTAATACAAGATCGTGTATATGTAATTTTTTTTTAAATGCCGTTAAAACACCCACGCCAGCCCACTGAACATGTCATAATTGTCATATTTTTCCAAAATATACATATTCAGCATGCTAGCGTGGGTGTTTCACGGGATTTAATATAAATTACATATATATTATATAAAAGAAAGTTTAGATGAAAAAATGAAATTTTGATTCGAACAAATAGTTTCTGAGTTATAGTGAAAAATGTGACAAAAAAGCGTGGGTTTCATAAAAGTACGAGACTTTTAGCGTTCTGGCGTGTGTATTTCGAGAGACCCGATTGAAACTTCATATATACAGTCCAATAGCAAATTTGACCACCTTTTAGATATAAAAAGGAAATTTTGAATCGAACAAGTAGTTTCGGAGTTACTGCGAAAAATGTGCCAAAAAAAAGTGGATTATACAACAATACGGGCTTTTTAGCGTGCTTTTAATGGACATTATTAGAACTTCATATTTAATATTCTAATAGTAAATTTAACCATCTTTAAGATGAAAAAAAGTAAGTTTTAATCGGACAAATAGATTCGGAGTTATTGAAAAGAAAAGTACGACAAATATATTTTTGCAGAGAAGTGGGACTGGCACCAGTTGACCAAATTCCTTGTGGATACCTTACGTCTGACAAAAAAAAACTTAGGGACATAAATTGTAGGTCATTTTCTCCTCTTTATTTTATAATAGAACAGTATTTTGGTTAAAATGATTACTTTGCAAGTTACAAGCAAAATAATGAAAAACATTAAAGCTTTTTTACTTTTTTCTAATTTTTCTCATATTTGCCGATGGAAATTTTGTTGGAAAACTTTAGATTCGTGTTCAGCACCCCCAAAAATATAAAGCAAGACATAAAAAACAATTACCCATAAACTTTCTAGTTCAAAATACCTTTTTACTGGACTATATGTAAAACATCTATTGGATAAAATGCAGTTGTTACCAGGCAACGGATTGATGAATGGAGCAGTAAAAAAAACACTAGGTTTTTAGTAAGTATAAATCTCACACTTTGCAATTTTTTAATACTTTTTCTTGGTGGCGTATTAGATAGTTATACTAAACAAAACATTTTTTTTTTTTTAATACAATTTTTTATTCATTGAAATATTCTTATAAAATTAAAACCAAAATTTATAACTTAAAATAAATATAAAAAAAAAAAAAAAAAAAGTGATATGATGTTCGATAAATCATAAGGAAGAAAAAAGCTTTGAACCTTACTGTAAACTAAGTTTTTCTCAATTCCTACCGAACCCTAATTCATCAGGTTCCAGAGAATATAAGAATCCAGGGCATCTGTGGTATTGGAAATCAGTAAGGAATTATATGCAGTTGGTTCAGTAGCTGAAAATTTCAACTAAATGTGGAAAACTAAACACATGTTTTGGTCCTAATGATTACTTATACTTTGACTTCCGTTATTCGAATATATTAATCAGTGAAATAAATTCCTCTTGAACAATGCCAAAATATTTGTTTAGGGTATTTTTAATTACATAAAGTATTCATATGTTAACTCATTATTTGTTCCAAATATCATTTTTTGTTGGTTTATTATTTTTAATATCTCCTGGGTTTAAAAATGTTTATAAATTTCATAGATAATCTAACTATGCTTTAAAAAGAGTTTTTTTTAGTTTTTTTTTTTTTTTTTTTTTAAAAACTACAGAAGAACATATATAGTTATTTTGAAATTTGCACACAGGTTCATTTTTTAAAATATTATTTATATTCTTAAATGTACATTAAATTTTGTTGGCCTCTATTCTGTCGGTTTTTTCACTATTGGGGAGACGTTAGATCGGTAGCTGACTGGGAGCTGGGTCCTCACAGCCCTTCCCCACAGCAGGTAGCTTACTAATCTAATCACCCGGTATTGTTGAATCGTATTTTTCATATTACGATCAACCTATGTAACCGAAAATGAATCTGTTTACATAAATGTGTTCAATTGACTTATGACTAACTGACTATAACCAGCTTTTTTTAAAAAAATCAATAGTTCGCCAGATAATTTTTTTAAATTCTAAAATAATCGACAAAAAAAAAAATCGGAAAACGTAGCGTGAATTTAATGGGGTTTTTATTACCAAATCCGTTTACAGATCTAATATTGATGAATCTGTTCACAAATGAGAGCGAAAATAAATTTGCCCCAAAAGTGCTGCCATCTCTTGAAAAAAAATCTTACTAAAAATCGGGATGTTTAGCCTTAAGATGTTGGATGGTATCAGTCAGAAATAATTGGGCAACGTTTCAAAATTAACAAACACACACACCTTTTTTTTTTTCTCTTTTCTTTTTTTAAATCTCAAACATTATTCTTCTGACAACTCCCATCCAACATCTTATCCAGCAGATTCAGAAAGAAACTAAAAAGTAAAATGTGATCTACACATGATCTACTGCTAAAAATCGCATACGATTATATTCAATAGAATTATACATATTTAACAAAAACCTCAACATATTACCAACCAAATTCAAATAGTGCTATCATATTAATAAAAAGCTGTAACATTATGTGGCTTTTAAATAATTTAATTGTATGAATTAATTTATTAAATCAGTCTATATAATTAATGTATCACTTTGGACCACAGGAGATCAAGTCTTGTATGAAAAACTTAATTCACGAAATCTCTCCATGAGTGATGACTGCGGGAGTAGATAAATAGACGTTTATTCTCAATGAGTATCTGTGATAAGGAGTAAATAATAAAGAATAAAAACTGCTTCATCTTATATGTAAAAATGTTAACAACACTATAGAAGCAAACGTAATTGGTTAGTTACAATGAATAATTATAAACGATAAGCTGAATAACATATTTTTTTCATTATGTTGACAAAATGCTAATGATTATTTAAAGCTGTAATAAAAATAGATATATGGTAAATCATATGAAGAAATACAGTAAGAAACAACAGCAAATGGTTTGGACATAAAAACATAAAATTTTAAAAAAATGTGGAATACACAAATTTAATTTTGAATCACTAGGCTTCAGAAAGAAGAAACTAAAAATGAAACATAAGATATCAAAAAAAAAAAAAAAAAAAAAAAGTAAAATCGATTCACACTTAGTCTGCGGGTAAAAAAAAGGATTATATCTCATAAATTATGTATTTTACAAAAAGTTCTTCATCCTATCAACTAAGTGCAAATGGCTATTTAGTTTAATAAATTAGTCAATTTAAAAGACTATTATAATAGACAATATAATAGACTGATATCAATCCTGGTTCTAAGGACTTAATTCACGAAAGCTATCCTAGAGTGGGGACAGTATGTGTATGACAATATGTTTTTCCACATACACTATATGTTGTTAAAATTTAATGATTAACTTGTCCAAAAAAAGGATTCATTTTATGATTGAAATGAATATTACTCTATATAATTATCAATAATTTGATAACTATCAATTATCATCAATAATTTATTAACAATAAGTATCAGTATTATAACTACAAATGATTAACAAAAATTTTCTCCATTTTGTTGACAAAAAACAAATGGATAATTAACATTATAATAAGCAATGATGACGTAATAACTATTACATAAAACTATAGGATAAGGAATAATAACTAATAGTTTTGGCATAGAAATAAATTAAATAAAAAAAATTTGGAAAATCGAAAATTTGATTTCCAATAATTTGACTTCAGAAAGAAGAAAAAAAAAACAAGCAAGTTATTCTAAAAATTTTATATTTTACAATAAAACAGTAATATCACCAAACTTTTATATGGTTCAGTCATATTAATTAATTAACTAAAAAAGTCCATTTGATATAATTTTTCACTATGAACGAATGGAGATAAGGTCTGGTTTTGTAATTCAGCTTTCCAAGAGCGGTGAGGGTATTGTTAAATTAATAAAAGTTAATTTTAACAATATAGTACAAATTCTTCACATAGTTTAAAAAATGCTTTATCTTATCATTGAAACGAAAATGGCTCTATAACGGTATCAATAATTAGTAAGTTAAAATAAGTATAATTTTATCTAATTACAAACAGCTAACTAAATAACATATTTTTCTCCATTGTGTTGATAAAATGCCGAAGGCTATTTAAAATTATTATAAGCAATGGGGGCGTTATAACTCATATACAAAACCCTGTGGTAAGGAATAGAACTAATAGGTTTGTTATAAAAACAAAATAAAAAATTCTGAAATAAACAAATTTAATTTCCAATGACTAGGCTCCAAAAAGAAAAGAAAAATATGTAAAAATGCGATTCACACGAGCTCTGCAAGTAAAAATCACATACGATTATATTTTTTAAAAGAACTTCTGATTCGAAATTAAATGGTTTTATAGTACATTATTGAAAAAAAAAGTATATAATAAAACTTTTATTTGATTCAATTTAAATAATAATTCCATGAAATTTGTATAATTAACGTTGCAGTTAAAAAATTTCTTCATCTTATCAACGAAATGCAAAAAGCTTTATAGCAGAATCAATAATTGTTTAGTTACCAGAGATATCATTTATATAATTTAGCGCTATTGATATAAGTTATTAATTTTTAGATATATATATATTTAAAAAATATGTTCTATGATTGACATATCGCAGATGTATTTCAAAAGGAACAAAACTAGAAATTCTGCATTAAAAAAAATGTAAATTCGCAGTCAAGTATAAAATATCAAATGTGTACCTGAATTATATTTCAATCCCAACTACAAGTGAGAAGAATCAGGTAGAATTTGAAGTCAAATTAATACATTTGGATTTTATAAAAGAATATTGAACTTAAACATGATGAAAACTCAAAAATACATATTTCAGATTGGAGACATTATAGAGATAAATATGCAATATGTTTTGAACGACTTCGAATCAGGAAAAATTAAATCACACAAGCTCTGCGAGAGTATGACTGTAATAATAAAATAGAGTTGTTTTTTCAATTACTCTGGTTGTAGCTATAAGTAAGTAATAAACGATACAGAACAAAAATTGCTCCATCTTATAAACGAAATGCAAATGGCTCTATATAAGAACCAATAATTAGTTAGTAACCTAATACAGCGGAACCCCAATAAATCAAACCTCAGAGGAAACGAGAAAACGTTTGAGTTGTCGAGGATTTCGATACATCCAAGTTCGATTTATTGAGGTGATTTTTGACTCGATATATAAAGGATAAAGGTTTAAAATAAAATAGTCAATGTAACTATAGAAAATATGTAGATATTTTATTGAAATAATAATAATGAAAGGTTAGTTAGTTCAAAAAGTTTTTCACTCCATTGTATACGCACATTATCGTCTAAAATTGCACTTTCTCCGGTATTTTTTGAAAAACGATTTCATCCCTTTTCTTGAAGTTCTGAAGCCAGCCAATACTAGCACGGAAATTTGGTTTACCAAGTTATTAACCGAATTCTATTGCTTTTTCCAGTACGGTTGGACCACTTATAGATACGTTTTTGGCACGACACTGCTTTAACCATTTAGCAACACAAAGGTCGATATCTTGGAACTCTGGCCCTTTTAACCACTTTGATAAGTAAAGAGCTTGATTTTCATATATAAGCCTATTTTTTAAAACTGTGAATAAGGTGTTCCCTGGTATTCCAACCTTTTTTTTGCAATATCGCAACCCCGGCATTTACGGCTTGAACAATTTTCAATTTTTCTTCATACCAAAAGGTTATAAGTATTACCAGTTTCGAGATTAAAAACAAATATCGAGGAACAACAGAAAACGAAACGTATCGCAAGATGTTTTATCAGAAACTGAAACAAACCGGAAAAAAATGTGAGTATCTGAGTTACAGTTAATACTTCATAGAATCTTTGATCAGTCTAAACTCTACTTATTTAACAATTCGACTTCGATATATAGAGGTTTCCCGATAAAAACTTCATTTTGTAGAGGTGCGGTGTAAGCTAAGGAATCTTCGAAAATTCGATATATCAAGGTCTTCTTAACCAATCCTTCGATATGTAGAGGTAAAAAATAACATGAGACTGCTAGGCAGATTCAAGGGGAATAAAAAACTTCGATTTATCGAGGAATTAGCTATGTAGAGGTTCCACTTTTGTCTTATTCTTAGGGGACAAGGTGTCCCAGAATAAATATTATTTTTCATTTCATTTCATTTATATAAAATAAATTCATGATTTATTGCCATTGACATAAATTATTTCAGTGCAATAATTGATTTAGATAAATCTGTTCCGTAATTTATATATATCTAATTTTCACTTTGAAGAACTCAGTTGTGTAATTTCTAAAATGAAAAACAAAAAAATTCACACAAACAATGGATATCATAAGAAAAATATCGATACACGATACATCGGTGTACAAAGATATCGATGTATCATGATATACATTAAGTTTCAAGTTTTTTCAAAATGTTTAAATGCTTCATAAGAGTATTCCTTAGTTCAGATATTCCCCCAAAATCTTGTTTCAAGTGCTAATGTAAACTTAGATAATTTGAATAACTCATGCTTACTAACCGTTTTTTTTTTATTAAAATAAATGTACAATCTGCCTCAGTAAAGGGCAATAGGTATATATATATCACGACTGAAACCCCTATTTTTTTTCAATTTTGTTTATTAAGAATAATCGTTAATTGGTTATTTGATTTAAATAATTTAAAATAATACAGGTAAACAGGAAAAAATAAATATCATAAGAGCATAAACGGTAAGCAGGATTAAGCTATTTAATTTGAACATTTATCTCCTACAGAAAACTAAATCACAGGTAAGCGGAAAAGAAGTATATAACATATGAGCACTGACAGTCAAGAGGGCTAGTTTTTTTTTGTTTTTTTTTTTACATTAATAAACTTTACCTTAATAGATAAATCAATAAATATTTTATTATGTCCCATAAAAGGGTTTAGGTCAATTAACTAAAATTATTGTTTCATAAACACTTTTTAATTACGTCAAATGCTAGGCGTTTAACGAAACCGCATCAGGAGCTAATAAATAATACACACGAAAAACACAGAGGTTCTAATCAAAGACCAAATAAGAAAAAAAATCAATATCTTTACCTGAAGCCTATTAAAAAACTCTGCCATTTAAAGACATCTTAACTAAAATTAATATTTTATTATTGATACGAAAAGTTTAATTCAAAACGAATATTTACGGTTAATAAAAACAATAGCTCATAATAAAGAATAAAAAAGGAAAAATATATTTAAATGTACTAACAATAAACCAACCTACCTCAACGTAAGTTATATTAGTAAAATAAATCGATAGGTGCAAGGTAAAAATAAATTAAGGTAAAATCCATTGAGACAATACAAATAACAATTTAACTGTTAAGTTGATCATTTCTAGTCAGGACACGTACTTTAAATACAATTAAAACGAGTTGGGAATTTGATGGATTTATAAATAAATTAGCACAAATTACCATTCTCCCCTCTGTTTTGCGTTTCACGAATTTCTCGCCAGTTAATCAGAAAAGAGACCAAGCAGATAACGCTTAAGTATTATTTAAAATTTACTAATATTTTATTATTAATAATTAGTTCATAAACGAAAGAAAATAATTAACATACAAAAAAAAAAGTACTTTTCCTACTAGTCCCAGTAGGAAAAGTACATCAAAGAACAGGCATTCTGTGTCGGAGTACTTAACCTAAATGTACATATTGTAACTACATGTACACATGGATATATTTTTTTATATAACCTAATTTAATATTTACCATTTTTTCTTTCTTAAATAATTATTATATCATATTTTTCATATGTTCAATAGATAAAAGACTTTTTTTTTTTTAGTAGCATGTAAATAAAGGATAAAACTTCAGTGAACATTATTCATTAAGATACAAGTAAAGGTGAGTACACACTTACAGGTATAACTAATAGGTCCACCTGTCAGGTCAAACTGAGAAAATAAAAAAAAACAAAAACTGTCAGTTTTTGCAAAATGGACAAAAAAAAAGAAAGTGGCAACGCATCTTTTGTCAGTTCAGAACAGAGCACATTTTTAAATTTCAACAACGTTGTCGGA
The DNA here is from genome assembly GCA_003667255.2 of Euschistus heros. Lineage (NCBI taxonomy): Eukaryota > Metazoa > Arthropoda > Insecta > Hemiptera > Pentatomidae > Euschistus > Euschistus heros. The sequence goes on along the minus strand of RCWM02000096.1, from coordinate 2,657,877 downwards.
AAACCAGGTACAGTAAAGCTATGAATAGTGTACCAGAAAATAATAATTATTTTTGGCTAAGTTCAAAATGGACTACTTGAGGCCTTTAGAATCAAAACTTGCTAAGTCCATTATTTTTTATTTTTTTATCGACATTAGTTCAAACGATGTTTCACGTACACAACAGTTAGACAATGTGTGCCAAAACCTGTAAGTCAGCTTCAAAATCAAAATGACCTTTAGAATTCAGGTTTCAAGTCAAAAGTCCATATTGAATTGAAAAGACGATAGAAGCACATGATAGATTTATAATTTAAAAAAACATTCCGGCGGTTAGTGGACTTCAAATCGAAAGTTAAAATACGATTTGGCGACCTCACAAAATATGCTGATGATAAAATATAGGAAAATATAACTCATTTAAACAATGAAGGTGCAAATCAAAGTTCTTTTGTGTCGTGTCATTTAACAATTATTATCAATATGTTGATCTTTGTGAGAAAAAAATAATCTAAATACAGTTTTTTTATGTCCGCTCATTTATTAAAAAGTCATTTTAAGTTGGTGTAGTTTCAAACCCTCCAATACTCGAATTTTACCATAGCAAACCTAAATAGCCCCAAAATATTTTTGAAAATGTCAAACTAAAGCTCAAATTGTTACAGTCTAATCATTTCATCATCATCATCATTCATATCATTTCATATTGGTTAGGAAATCTATTGTATAATTTAGAATCTCTAATTTTTTTTTGACCTACTGAAAAGTTTTTAAAAATGGACATAGTAGGGTTTGACTCTAATTTAGTTATCACTCTTATTTCCCAACAAATTATTTTCTGTTCCTCTAACAATCATTTTTTCTTTGCTAGTGATGTCTTCTTTCCTCCGTACACTTCCCAAACTCACGCCTCATCTCCTCTAGCTCAAGTAACTAGATCTTATTAACTGAGTTCCTGAATTTCTCTCTGTTGAGGAAGTAAATCCGAAGCCTTTTATAAGTTGTAAATTTAATTAGATGTTAATGCAACATTTTCGAGTCCATTAAAGAAATGGGTTCAAAAAAAACCTCAGCCGGTGTTCTTAACATCTGTTCATCCAAATAATATCCTCCCATATATTTCTCAGTTATTATGTGTCTTTAACTTCCATAAGATATTCTTGGTTCATAAACTCTTGTTAGTATACTCCTTTAGATCTTAGTTCAAAAGCTTTTTCCAAATTTAGAAGATTTAACTTTTCCACGCCATACGAAGTATTTGGTAAATACAGAAATGTAGAGCTTTATTTAAGCATTGCTGGACAAGATATTTTTGGCATAAATGTTTTTTTGTAACGAAATATTGTCTTTTTATCTGAACAATGGAGTGTTTGATAATAAGCTGGCCAAATACATTCTTAGATTAGCGTTAACAATAAAAAAATTAGAATATTTTAATAAAAATTAATCAATAAACTATTAGATAAAAATATGTATCACGGTGGCATTCACGACTTTATTGCTACTGCTGCGACAATTTCGTAATTTTTATTAGTGTAATTGTTTAAGAATTATTATAAATTAATATATAAATGAAAAAGATGTGTGACTCTATTGTCTCTTTACAATTTTTATTTGTAATTTACATTATTATAATTGTATACTTCTAAATATAACTGGCTAACTCTATTACAATAAAGTGTATACTTTACAGAATTAATAAACAATTAATAAATAAAATGCAGTTATGTTGAAAATTGATTTACTGGGTGTTCTACTCTTTAATAAAAATTTAGTTAATTTCACATGTTTCGTGAACTACAGTTTTTAATCTTCAGTATAAAAAACATTTTAATTTGCATTTCTTTTTTGTCAAAATATTTTAAATTATTTATATTCTATATAATTCGAATAACGTACCACCAATGTGTTAAATGACATATCTATTCTTTGTTTAAAGGAGATAAGAAACTATAGTTGAACGAAATTACAGTGAAAATGTTAAATATATTATATTCATGAAGGATAATGCCAAGTAAATTAATATATAAATAATAAAAATAATGGGACCGAGACCCTGAACCTCCCTAACCTTGAAAGAATGCTGAAAGTAGAAAGATCCTAAGGAGAATTTACGGCTCTAGGAAAACCCAGGAAGGATACAGGTTAAGATCAAATGAGGAGATCTACAAAGTAATAACTAACATAGAGACGGAGATAAGAATTAAGAGACTGAAGTTCTATGGACATATGGTAAGAATGCCTGAGGAAAGACTTAATAAGGCTATTTTTCAGGAAATTTGGGATTACAAGAGTGCACAAGGATACTTAAAACAGCTAAAAGAGGAGACCAGCAAACTGGGGATTGAGGACCGCCTAGGAAGAAATAGCGGAAACTACAAGAAATAGCGGTTCTTGTGGACAGGAAGGAGCCGAAGGAGGGTATGACCTGGACAGAAGAGATGAGACAGAGGCAATGAGAAAGAATGGAGGAGATATGAATGATGAGAAGGAACAGAATTAAAAATGCATCTTCGTAATATTCGCGTTTCGTGAAAAATAATTCTAAATTCTGGTATTTATTATATTGCACAGTTATCATTAGACTAATAATTTTTTGACATACTTATGTATTTTGGCTGGCTTAGGTCTACAATTTTTTTGGATAAAGGTTTGTTTGTTTGTTTGTTTGTTGGGGTTTATAGGCATAAAACCCTAGGGTCATCAATGCCTGTGTAGTTATATATATAGGTATATTTTCACAGAAGATTAGGGTCAGGAAGGGTGCCACGAACAGAGGCGCACCCCCAAGGAGAGACGAGCCGCACCCGCCGAGCAGGAAATGCGCCACGGCTTGCTTATTTATATGAATACATATTTTCTTCTATTTAAATTATATACGAAGCTTATAAGTAGGATGTGGATAAAAACCATTTACATTTCTACATGGAAAAGTCCAAATCCTCACAAGGTTCGGAGCATTAATAAATACCTTTACGGAATAAAGGTTATTTCACCTTCAAAAATGAAAAAAATTAGACAGCTTAGCTCTGTTGGTTATGAATTGAAAATTGGTCGATTTTTTTCAGAATAGAATTAAATGGAGAATATTTTTGTTGTGTAACATTTGTCACTAGGACCTACTGTTCAGGAGCTATTATTTTTTGGAATGAGAAATGTCATGTTTTGCCAAAATTTCCTAAGTAATGGGGCTTTTTTGACATACTCTAACTCTGTAAGTGTTGTTCAAATATTTTTTATTTTAAAATATTTAAGGCTAGACCCTACTGCTTAGGAGCTATAATGGTTTAAATGAAAAAAAGGTCACGTTGCATCTTTTTTTAACCCTCAAAAATGCAACATTTCGACACGCTCTAGCTCTTATTAAGTGGTGCTAAAATAATATTAATTTTTAAATAACATTTGTCAGTAGAGCCTACAATTCAGGAGCTATTTTCACTATATAGGTTTAAAAGAAATTCGAGTTTGAAATGCCTATATTTTCTCTAAACTTAGTTTATTTTGGTTCTGAATATATTTTAATGTAATTTATCTATTAATCTACGTAATATGATTACTTTAATTCTAAAATATAAATCGGAGAATCCAGTAGAGATTATAGATAGACATACCCTTGATTCCAGTCAGGGAGATGTTGATGTTCTTTTCACATGGATACGTCTTTTGGCTGACTGTGGTATATTTATTTTTGAAGTAACGTTTTTTTAACCTTTAAAAATGAGACATTTTTAAACTCTTTTCGCTCTGTTAGTGTTGCCCGAATAGATTTCAAACCGACAAATTCCTAATAGAAATTTAAAGGAAAATATTTTATTTTATAAAAATAAGATACACGCGTAAAAGAACGAAGAATAAACTCCTTACATAATTTTTTATATGTCTCTTGTCAGCTGTCTTAATATTTGGAATTATACGTACATTTTTGTAATTTTCATTCTCTTCATATTTTTATAAAATATGATGTAAGATATATACACACAACCTATTGTAATTGATTTTTTTTTAATTATTATTAAATTGTTTATTTTTAAGTATTATTATTTATTTTTATTTTTCGTTTCACCCGACTTTGGAGTACGCTGGACCAATCACTTCTGAATCCTCTGTGCCTTTCTTTCAACCCAGTATTCCTTCATTCTTTCTGAACTTATTTTTCTCTCCTCTTCAGAGATTTTGATTGTTCGTTTTTGTTTCATTTTGAATTGGAACCACTTTTTTTGTGCTTAGTTGTTGTTTTTTTTTTTCCACTTTTATCTATGAGCATATTTTCTGTGATACGGAGTTCGTTTAAGTCTTTTTCTGTTTCCTTAAACCAATTTGCTTTGGTCGTTTTGTTGCGGAAAAAGTCAAAAATTTTTATTATAGAAATCAATTCTTCTCTTCCTCATTCTGTCTGAAAGTTTCTCAATCTTTTGGTAAAGGGTTTCATTTCTGGTGTGGATTAATTTATTACCTTTTTTTTTTTTTTTTTAAGTAGGTTTTTTTTTTCTTCTTATTTTTTTTTACTGTTTAGATATAAGCTTTGAATTGTAAAGCCTATTTAATATGAAATAAAATTATATTAACCATGTAGAGGATGCGTGCCGGAACACGAATACTTAATATGGATTTTAAATTGTAAATAATATATTATCCATGAGTTATTTATACGTACGTCATTCTTCAAACTGTTGAAGGTATATTTAGGTGATAAATAAACGTATGATTAACAAAGGCTGCTAAGCCGCTGAGGAGAGAACCATATTGTTATTGCTATCATTAGTCAGAGCCCCATCGAGAAAGGGGCGAGCGCTCCCAGGATCCGATTCTCTCCAGATAGAGCCACGAGGGAGATTATCGTTAATGATATTCTACAGAATAAATTGTGGTCGTCGAGGAGTTTGCTGTTCCCAGCAACCACTTTGTGATCCAACAGGCAAACTTCCAACGCAAAAGTTAGAGCATAAACAGTTTGCGGTAAATTCACTCGGGGTCATTTTACATTAAGTGAATTTGGGCCTAATTACACAACAACTCTGTTACGCTAGGATACTGGGGATTTGTTTGAGTTCGGGAGGTTAACACCACTTTCTTCGGGTCAGTTAGCATAAGATGATAAAATTGTTATCGTAATGGGGAAACTTTACGGTATTTTATTATATCACAAAAGCCAAGACTAAGGCTTATAATAACAAATTTTTTTTCTCATTTATTCATATTTACAACTGTACAAAAACATATATATCAAGTAAATGTGTTGATAATGAATACAATGGCATGTAAATAACGTGAAGAACTACTCAGTAGTGGCACTTCAATAAAAATCTACGCTAAAAGATCTCTAGGCCATCTTCTTTTCAGACGCCTCGTAGGATTATTGGGAATGGAGTGAGAAGCAAGTTGGGAGACTAGTGTATTGGAGTGGTTATGGATCTTACTATGGAAGGATAGGTATCTGGTCTGGGATAAATCAGCAACATAAGGAACATTAAGGTCTTTATGGATAAGTTTATTGGTCACTTAACATAGGTGCTACTGATGAGCAGTTCTTTTCAAGTTTTAACATATTATTGTAATCGTTGTCAATTCATTTACTTGATGTATATATATTGTACAGTTGTAAATTTCAATAAATGTATATTAAACAAAAAAAAAAGAAAAAAAAAAGTTACGGAATACCTAATGAACGAACCTCAAAAGACTAAAAAAAATATTACAAAACATACAGACAGTAAAATTGTAATAGACTCGATTAATAATACAGACATTCACGACTATTTGACCTAATCAGAGGAAATTTAATAATATAATTTCAAAAGTGGGTTAAGGCATATACTGGAATTGACGGTAACGAAAGAGTCGATTACCTAGCCAAAGAAGCTGCTAAAAGTGATTTGTTACCTTCATGTAACAAAGTTCCCTTATCTTATATATAGGAGTACATAAACTCAGATATGGTTCAAAAGTGGACCAATTGTGGGTGGCCTCATCGAAGTCACCAAGCTTACACAGATTTGTACCTCACATTACTCAAAACAATTACAAACACATACAAAGTAACAACTACAAACTAACGCAACTAATGACAGAAGAACACGGTAACTCTAAACAATATCCAAAACGATTTAACATGATACGTTCTGACATATGTAATGAAGACGGACAGATTCAATATTTTAGACATGTACTTTACGAATGTAAATCATCTGAAAGACAAAGGTTTGATCCAATAAAAAGTATTATTCTCAAACATGGAACATCGATCGACTTTGACAAAGTGACTAATGATGGGCAGCAGAGGTAGTTTCTTGTTGGTTTTAGTTTTTTTTTTTTTTTTTTTTTTTTTTTTTTTTTTTTTTTGTTTAAATATGTTTTGTTATCTTATTACGTTATGTTACAATAATCGTGCAGAATTTGTAATAACCTTCTAATACATTTAGTATGCCTATAAGGCCCTGAGCATGTAAATATATAAATAAACAGTCCTTCTATGGGGGTACTATACAAGAAAAAAAAAAAAAAAAAAAAACAAACATGAATATGTCTTTTGATTGGCAATTGACCCATAAAGTTTATTTGTGTAACTTTTTTATTCAGACTACAAAATGTAACACTTTCAAGATCTCTAGCCTTGTTAATGTTGCTCTGATCAAGTATTTGACGACAGTTTCCTGATTAGAATGATAAAAAAAAAAAAGAAGCCATATTTGAATACAATTATTAGTTTTTTTTTAAAGCTTCGTGGTATTGATCGGATCGAACATATGAAGAACACAGTTCCCTTATCAGAAGGAGGTTAAAGAAAGACATACCCATGATTCATCGGAATAATACAGATTCCTATAAACACGTAGTTAATTTAACTTTAGACCCATTTAAAAATTTTATAATCTTTCTTTATAAAAAAAACAAAACAAAAAAAAACATTACTTTATCTAACTAGGAACTAATAACATAATTTAGATTAAATAAATATATGGCTTATAGAACACCTTAAATAAGAAAATAAATTAAATAATCAATGTACATTGCTACAATTCTAATTAAAACCGTCCAAGAGAACAAAAAGATCCGTTTTTGGAGCATAAATATTTAATTTATTTTCATATACACATTTTTTTTTTCATAACTCCTCAAATTATTATTTACTTTCACTTGACAATGCGCGAAATGTTTCGGAAGATATCCCATCATCAGACTATTCTTTCCAGTAGTGTTAAAACCTTGTCAATAACTAAAAATTATATTTTAAACTAATTTATAGTTTATACCCCCAAAACATGACGTAAATTGTTAACCGAATATAAATAATAATTTGAGGAGTCATGCCAAAAAAAGTGTATATAAAAATAAATTAAATATATTTAATTATCCTTTACAGAAGAATTATGAACATAAATATCTGAACCCCCGTTTCTGAAAAAGGCGATATGAATAAAAATAATATTAATAATTTCCTGAATATAATAAAACATAATCTACTAAAAATATTCCACCTTGAATTTTCTTTAAATAATTTCTCTATAATTTTTGTAAACTAACATTTACGAAACCATATTAATAAAAAGAAACTAATATATAAACTCAGAGCTCGATAGACCAAAATCACGATCGATTAACTTTCTACGTTTAAATTCTATTTTATTCTTATTTACAAAAAACATTCCATTGTCAAACAAGACATTAGGCAATCTTTGGACGAGCATAGTGGAGAGTAGTGGGGAAGGCTTTTAATTATCTGGAAAGAGCTGACGCAATATCGTTCGATTTGATGCTTTTCAGCAAATTGGAAAGGTCGTGCTATCGTAAATATGTCGGCAATTAAATAAAACAAAATCAGTCATAATTGCTGTGTTTATATATTTAATAATGATCTTTATGTATATTGTTAGTGCATACATAAATAAGTATTATATCATGATTCAATCGATACATGTATTACCTCCATTGTACTACGTTATTTTTTCTTTTGTACTTTACTTACTTTTCTGGTGTCTTGATTGACCGAAGACGTTGGTTTTCCAAACCTATTTCGGTCCCAACCTCAAGTCCCAAATGTAATAAATACTTGAAGAGTCGCAAGAAAAAACAATAGAAGTCCACTTTTTCCGACTCAACTCTGTAGTGCAAACAAAGAGCTTATAATAAACTAAAATCCCAAGTCGCAGCATCGAACACTTTCGTAAGTAAAGAACAAATAATTGAAGTTATATTTTTTTATCGATAAAAATCTTGTGTTATTAAAATTAAAGAGCATAGAGATGGTTGAAGATTTCGTAAATGCATAATAAGACATCCAATTTTTTTTATATTTATGTATGAGTTGGAAATCTAGCTGGACAGAGACTAACTCTTGCGGATAATGGACTTTATCACCAGCGATTACAGCTAAAGAACCATTTTTTCCTACTTTAAATATCTTAAAATAGATAGAAAACCAAAACCAAAGGAACTGTGTAAAGCTGCTATAACATGCATAAGGGATAAGTCACCTTTCACATGTGTATATGCATATATATGTTTAGTAAGGTTCTTGAGGTTCAGTCAATAAATAAAAACAACTATTTTGGCAACGTTTCGAGACTATATTGTTCTTGTAATCATACCATAATTTGTGAGTTATACAAGTTATTTCAAAACATAAAGTTAGCTACGACATAAGTATATAACAACATGTGTTAGATTTATAAAAGTATATATAATTACAAATATAAAGGAGTATGAAACTAATTACAATGTTATTCGTGGATATGGTATCGACTAACTAAATTTTAACGATTCTAGTACACAACTGACCTGGAGAATTTTTTTTAAAAAGCAGTTACAAGGTTTGAGTGGATTTCCCAACTGGGGTAATCTGGTATTCTCAAAGATGCATGTATAAAAATTTCCGTATTTAGGTGTAATATACTTATAAATGGATAAATAATTTGTATGATGTATATTATTAATCTGAATGTATTAACTTGGAATAACAGATGTTGAGATTTAGAACGTCTGATTTTTTTGTTTATTGCGCGATTTTTTAATTTTTCCATGGTACCATCAGGGATCTACTTTTGAATTCCATTATGATTTTCTTTTCGGCATAAATAATTTTAGCAATGTAGTTAATCATTGGTACAGATGGGTTCAGTAATTTTATCTTTGTAAAATCTATGGTTGTGTTTTCCTCATCCAATCACATTACCAGCTAAATTTTATCTGAACAATATTTACCTCAGAAATATACTGCGATTCTTATTGTGCCCCAAACATTCTCTAATTATTTATCTTTTTTTTTTTATAGGAGCAATACCTTTATTTTTGAAAAAATAAATAATTATTTATGCTTTGAATCCGAACACTTAAAGCATTGTTACTCCTTAACTTAAGCGGTCATATTCGCATCCATAATGTGCTATTAGTAGTATAATAGTCATGCAGATCCTAACATTTAAATATATTAGGTTTTAATTTTAAGATATATGTGTATACATATTTTCCCTATATTTTTTTTACTTCAGCTAATCATAAAAGCTCCTTCTTATAAACCATGTCTTTTGTTTCTAAAATAATTCATAGTAAATATATGAATTCTTAAAAATAGTTTAGAGGTAGTCTTTTTATTTTTATTTTTTGTAAGAACAACCTAAAATGTCAGGAGGCACCAATAAGTACTGGTCTCTCTTATGATTATATGCCTCGTTTATTATAATTTTTTAGGTAATCATAAAAGCTAATACTTGCAAACTACGTATTTTGTTTCTATAATAATTCAAATTAAATATATAAATTGTTAAAAATAGTATAGAGGTAGTCTTCCTTTTTTTTTTTTTTTTTTTTTTTTTTTTTTTTTTTTTTTTTTTTTTTTTTTTTTTTTTTTTTTTTTTTTTTTTTTTTTTTTTTTTTTTTTTTTTTTTAAGAACAACCTAAAATGTCAGGAGGCACCAATAAGTACGAGTCTCTCATATGGTTATATGTCTAGTTTATTATAATTTTTTACATTATAAGACAAATAATAATTAAACAATCAAGTTGAATATATATATATATATATATATATATATATATATATATATATATATATCTTTTTTATAAATAAAAGTATAAAACAAATAAATCCAAATAATTAAGGCTAACCATATTGTAAATAAGATATATAACGATTATAAATAGACAAAGAGCTAAAATTTGAATTCAGAAAGATAAAGGATTTTGTGGATTAGGATAGGATTCCATAAGGACGTAGTGGAACTGATCATGGATTTGTAAAATAAAGTATTATGGTAAATGAATAAAAATTGCAGGCTGAAGCATGTATTATAGGAACGAAATTGGGATTTGAATAAAAAGAGTAGGAAGGGATAGAAAGGATATTGGGATAGGATAATAAGATAAATCAACAAGGCAAGAAAATACTTGCAAATGTAGTTTGGAGATAGCCACTTCAATTCAACAATATGGCTACCTTTTGAGACGGAGAATAAAATCATAGATTTAGCTCAATATTATCTAAATACCTACTATGTCGCTCTTCTAAAATAAAATGGAACCTATTACTATAGAAGTACATAACTTCCATTCCTTTCAAATTACATACCTAACCTACATTAACAAAATTACCAGGCCCCGTTTCAAAGGTACTGTAGTCTTTTCATTAATTGAGATTTATTGGGTGTACCGTATTTGTTATAAATCTATTTTAAATTCTACCTTTTCGAATGTAAACAATATTGTTTACTGTCTTTGAAATAGGGATCACCTTTAAATCCAGTTACTGCTAAAAGTTCAAAGAATTATATTAATATGGTGCGTGTTAACTTAAAATAAATAAAATTCGATAAATTGTATTAGATGAATTTTAACTTGGCTTGAAGGCAACAGAGGACACTCGAAAAATATGATTCGTGTTTAAGGAGATGGTACCTCCCTGAGCGTATAACTATATTGAGGTTTTCCAAATTTCGCCTAGGCGATGAAAGCTTCTTAAAGATGATGCTCGTACTGGAAATAGGTAAGGAGTTAAATATTTCACAAATAACAACCTGGGAATACCTAAATCAAATAGGAAAAATAAAAAAAAACGTTTCTAATGGACAGTCACTAAAAAATACCTCACAGAGATCGGAATATTTTATTTTGATTCATAAAGTGAATGTATATGTTAACACTTTTTGAGAAGAAAGCAGACCTAAAACCGCACTGAAGTGTCAATTTTTTTTTGTTATGTAATTTTGATTAAATTTATCATATAATAACTTAATTGTATTGCCAAAATTATTATATTAAAAAAGTAAAAATAAAAATGATTTTTTCCATGAGCGTCTATAAGTGGAATAAGAAATAACTATTTCTAAGAAAATGCAAAAAATGAACTAAGACATCTATCCCTAAATATTTGTTTGATCATTTGAGAATTAGATAACTTCAATCGTATGTCTGAATACCTTCCTTAGGTTTAGTATATAGTGTTTGTAAATAACAAACATAGGGACCACGAAAAGGTTAATCTCAACTTTGTAAACAATTGTTGTTTTTTTGCACAGTTGACATCAGTTGTCAATAAAATTTATAGAGATATTAAGTAGTGGTATAAGCTTTATGGTGATGGTAATTTTTAACCGGAGCTCAGCGGAGCTTTTTTTGTAGGACCACACATGTTAAACAATTCTGGTTAATTTTTCTCTCTCGCTCTAGTATATTTTTTGATAATATATTTCATACATAGGACCAATCTAATATTTTTTCATAATTCTTTATTGTTTGAACTACAAATATGCCAAGTTTCATAGGTTTATCTATAAAAATAAAACCACAGTGATCCAAATGGTAGCTAAATAGAAACAGGCCACATTGGGGTGGAGTAATATTGTCCAACTTTAAAAGGCCTCGGAGTCGCAAATAAGAATGAAATTGAAAAAAACAAACTGGAAATGTTTGCAATAACTAATAATGAATACAATGGCCCATCAAACAGGACAAAAATAATAAAACCAATATATCAAGTTTCTTACTAAGCAGTCGTTTTTAGAGTTTTTTCCGTTTTTGCCCCACTGTGCGCCGTTCATTAGTTCCACCTTCCACTCTTGAATATGCACCTTGACAACGAAATTACATCAATAACCCTAAAACTGAATCTTCATAGCGATCTCACTAAGCTTCCGTTTGCTTTTCACACCAGAGACGATGTTGTTGGAATTCCTCAGGATCTGAAATGCCCCTCAGTAAGTGGGAGGAAAGGTTTAGTTACGCCATCTCTAGGCGAAGCGTTTATTTGATATATACAGTATGATTGCATTTTAAACTGTTAATATAATTTTTATTGTTTTAGCATTTCTTTTTTTTAAGTAATCCTCACTTTTATAATTGATCGTTCAAGTATTATCCAAGAATAACTCTAATAATATGTAAGAAACAGACATAGTATTATCATATTTAATCTATAGACAATTTTTTACTAATCTAGAAACGACAGAATGCTTCTTAAGCTTAAAACCTAGGTTATCACAACCAATAAATTTCGAACACAAACCCAAAAACAGGGCAATACATCTGTCTGAATCTTGGCAGATCCCTATACGTTTATAGATCCTATAAATAAGAAATCAGACTAAATTTATGTTAAGTCCCCAAAATAAACTCATACTGAACACAACAGTTGCCGGAACAACGAACATCTCTGCCTTACCCGTTTGCAGTAACAGTCAACTGGAAAGGATTTAAAATTTATCTGTGAAAATCATTATAATTAAATATTTAAAAAATCTACAACCTTAGAAAATCGGTTTATTCTTGAAATAGAAAATTAAGAAAAAGACAAACTCCTTAAAGAATCAAGCAGGTGTTACTAACGTAAAAGTGTTATATAAATTATATTATTGCAACAGTATTTTATTTTGAAGTTGCATTTTATTTTAACAGATTTGTTTTGTTTTTTTGTAATTGTATATTACATATTCCTTATGTAAACGTTTTTATATTATTTTCCTAATAATCAAAAATATTACAAACATGTTGAAAGCTTTTCATAACGGTAATTATCTAACATGTAAAGACACTATTATGTAACATGTAACAATAAATACACACAGGCTTTCCAAACACGTTGTTTCGACGCAGACAATACCTTTCCACCACAGACCTCTCTCCAACTCACCCTATCTAAACATAAAAAACCCAAAGCCCCAAGATCAGCCCTGACGCAATCCCCCCATATACTTCTCGGTCGACCCCTCAGAGATTACCCGGCAGTTTGAAACTGATTATCCCTTTTGGAATTCGGTCATTATTAAAGAAAACGATTTTTCATTTTAACCGTCACGCTGCTACTACCTGAACTATATTCACTTTCTCAATCCCGTATTGCGAACCGAGTAGTTTCACGAACTACTCGTAAGGAAAAACAAAATTTCCGAATGAATGTTTACTTGCAAATATAGAAAACTTAAGACTAAAAAAAAAACAGAAACTATTAAGGCTTTTTAACTTTCAATAGCTCTAGATTTCCATGGACTTCTGATTTAAACTGTATATAGAAATGATATAACCTATTAAGGCCTACAGAAATAGATTTGTAAGGACAAATCAAAGTTTAAGAGCTTCTAAGACAAAGGACACTAAAAGCTACATCTGGAACATTATATTTCGAAGATGCTTGTAATACAAATAAATAAATAAATAAAATGTAATTACAGTCTTAATATTTAATATTAGCTATATTACTCGGTACTGTAGTATTAATATTCTTAAAATATGATAATTATATTTTTAATATTACTAATTCAATATTTCGAATGAGTTCTTCCCTATCAAAGAAAAATGAAATATAAGAGAAAAAAGAAGTCACGATCAAAAACCGGTAATGCATTATATTTCTCGGTATCAAAACTACTCCCCAGTAATTTAAAAATTAAGAAATAAAAAGTTATAATAATACCAACAGTTCTCTATGGAGTTCAAGAGGGAATAAAGGCTCTGTCGCGCCGCTTGCTATTGTTTTTATTATTGTATTAATATTTTAACATTCTTTTATTATTATTTTCTGTTTGTAATTATTATTAGTTGAAGGAGGTGTTAATTGTTAAGTTTAGAAGAAAGTAAGTTAAGTAAACCTAGCAACACTGAGTGCCTTCTAAACCGATTATAACCTACAGGTTCTAGTTAATCTAATTATAGAAGTTTTGTTTTTGTGTTCTATGTATTCTTTTGTAATAAAAACCTGCGTTAAAATATTAAAATTTACCAAAAAAAAAAAAAAAAAAAAAAAAAAAAAAAGGTCTGAAACTTATTAACGGATAGTCACCATTAAAGACACTATTTAGGTTTTAAAAGCGGGAAATGCTTGTTTTCTTCAAAACATAGGCAAAACTACTTATTTCACATTTGCAATGACACTCCATGAATATAAAAATTTCTAAATATAAAATAATTTTTCTACCAACAGTTTTTTAAGGGTGCAAAATGTAGTCACGTATGTTAAGGGAGGAACAACTTGCAAAATTGCTGCGTAGATTACTTAGCTAAAAAAAAAGAATCAAGAAACGGGAGAATTTAGAAGGCTCCATAATTCGGAACTGCTCGAGTTGTATTCGGTAAATATATTTCAGATAACACGATGACGACAGTTAATATATGTATGTAATGGTTAAGTAATAAACAGATTCAAAAATAGGTGATTAGTTTTAAAAAGTATGGTAAATGTCAGGTAGGTGGCCAACAAGATGGTATCGACACATTCGGGTTTTAGAGCAATATTTATTTGAATAAGGTTGATATTGTAAACGAATTTTCTTTTTTTTAAAGTGAAGAAATATAAATTACGTTGAACCTTTTCACTTATTTTTGTGCTTAGAAGTTTGAAACTATTTTGTCTCAGCAGTCCAATACGACCACCCTTCTTCTGCTTTCATACAGGTTTAACTCATTTATGGTGACGCATGCACTTTTCTCATGGTTATATTATAATATTAATATGTAAGTCTTATTTTTAAAATAAAATAATCTAGCACTCAAAGTTCTTTTTTGAAGAACAACCTAACGCAACATGAATGAATGCCTGAACCAAGGCATTCCAGACCATCTGCTAATACGGTTCACTAGATATACTTCCACAGTTCCAAGTAAAGCCGTTCTTAGCTCCTCTGAGTTATCGGCCGGATAAATTTTCCCACACGTCTAGCATGTTCTTTTAGCAATGGTCCGCTAAATTCTCGTATCATACAGAAACATTGCTATATTCCATTGCAATGAATAAAAAAAAGACCAAGAGTTTGTTAATTTTCAACATATCACAACTTACCAACAAAACAACACTCAGACGAAGAATTCTTAAATCTTATTCTCACTTCCACCAACCAATCATACACAATACATAAACTTATGACAAGAAATTATTCCAGTCGTTTAGAATCAAAACACGTTTTTACCATTCCTTAAAATTTAAAAGGTGGGTAAAAATTCACAAAATAATAATTTTATGATAGACGAAAAGATAGATGAAACTTTAAACCCAACTTGAAAATAGTGTTCTTATATTGGTCTTAAACGTGCAAATTTTGAAATTCATGCATGCATAGGCAGTAAATTTCTATTTTATGTTAGACATAACCTTTTTTTTTTAGAAGTCGGCCCAAAAATAAATTATTCGGCATTTTTTTCTTTAATTGATCGTGTATTCATAACTCTTTAATTTATTATAGATTATATCAGATATATGTCAAATTTCATATATATATATATATATATAAATTTTCCTTTCATGTTCGAAAGTGCTGATGTTCTGAAATTTTCCTATGTTCATAGAACTAATGATGGATGTTTGACATTTGAAACTAGATTTAATATAAAAATAATTCTAAAGAAATAGCAATTAATTCATCAGTCCTAATTATAATGATCCTTCTTTTCTATCATGCGTACCTCGAAAGACAAATATAAATAACCCACATTATATATAATTAAATAAAAACTACGAGTGTGAACATAACCTAAACTTATTGTAAACAACCTATGCGATAAAGGCGAAAATTTGTTGGAATCAAGTAGATTTTACTCTACTGCCTTTAAGCCATAGGTAAAGATGCTTATAAACTTAGATTTGAAAAAAGAATATTCAAATAAGAATATATATAAGACCTGACGGGTTTTTGTCCTGAACGATTTATTTAAGGATGCGCGAAGAAACCAAACATTTATTGGCTGACCATTTAGGAAAGCATTGGATATTGGATCAAGGGATGGAATGAAATCTTATAGCAATGGCTTTAGTATTCACTACATAGAAACTAAATTTTTACGAGCTTACCCAGGCTCAGTTTTCACCTAGACATACTAGATTATATAAAACGCTTCTAATAAACAGTATGAAGGAATGAAGTATATTTGGATACTAAGCCAAATAAAATAGGAATAATGAGATACGAAATGTGATCAAAAAGTTCCAGGACTTTTTATATACTATGGGAATGCAATGTCTCACAGCGATGCGGTTGGCAGCATTTTATTGCCTGACTCAACAGGAACACAGCTGTGTTTGCAGATCAATCATAACATCACTGAAACTTACATTAGCACAGTTTGTTTGAGGTTAGTTATATAGAGTTTGGCTATATTATGAAAATGAATGTGAAAGAAGAGCAACGTGTTTGTGTGAAGTTTTGTGTGAAACTGAACAAAACGATGTTACAAGAGGCTTTTGGTGAAGAATGTCTAAGCCGATCATGCTGCCATCAGTGGTTCAAGAGGTTTAAAGATGGCCATTTTGAGTAAAAAACGCAATGACTGTCATTCCTCAGCCCCCCTACTCACCTGACCTGGCTCCAGCCAACTTTTTTCTTTTCCGAAGCTCAAGAGACACCTGAAAGGACGAAGATTTCAAACAGTTGACGAAATTAAAGAAAAAACAACGGAGCTGCTAAACACCTTTACAAAAGAAGAGTTTTCTGGGGCCTTTGATCAGTGGAAACACCGGTGGGAAAAGTGTGTAGCTTCCCAAGGGGAGTACTTTTGAATAACCTGTATAAACCTGTAAATTTGAATAACCTGTATGTTGTTTGAATAAATGTATAAAAATTCAGTCCTGGAACTTTTTGATCACACCTCGTACGTTGAAATAACCATACAGTGTACATTGAATGAGAATTGAATAAATGTAAATTGAAGAATCATCATAAGTTTGAGAGTTAAAAAGTAATGTTTTTTTTTATGCCTATTTAACATTAACTCAATTATATTAGTATAACAAAAAGTTTTATTCAAATTAAGTTTAACAGTTTACAATTGTAACATATTAGATATTATTACATGTTTAGGTAATACAACAATTTACACTACATAGTAAGCTTAGCTATAATGGATATATATTGGAATGCATTTTTAACAGTAACAAAAATAATAAAAACCTACAAAACAAAAAAATTGATAAAAACAATTACATAATAAAAATTTGTCGTAAACTTCTAAATTTTCAATTCATGCGTGCTAAGGCAGTAATTCTATATTAAAAGTCCACCCGAACAGTAATAATTCGGCAATTTTTTCTTTACCGCGTTTTCATAACTGTTTTATAAATAATAGATTATATAAGAAATATGTCAAATTTCAGACATTTCTAATAAATATACATATAAATACACACACACACACACAAAACCGTACACAATTTTTATTATGTGTTTTTGTAAATAATTACAGGTAATTACATCAAGAGACTTACATTAGATTAAGGTTTTTGGACTCGATACAAAAAAACATTTATATTTATATATATATGTTCTCAGCAATAAACGTCTGCAAAACATTTTGATAGTTTGACCAGGTCGATGCCAGGATATCAATAGTACTTACCTTAGCAACCCGATCAATCCTGGCCGCATGATGAATAAATTATTTCTTAATCCTAAAATTTATTATCAATCTATCTCTCATACAATCGAATAGGGGCTTGGCTAAAAAAAAGAAATGATTAAAAATTCATTACAGGTCTGTCGATAGTGGAAAACATTGACCTCTCGGCTGCGAGAGGATTTCTTCTGTTATGAAATACTAGCGCTCATTTAAAATAGTTATGTTACCATTTTTAGGAAATAACAAAGGGAAATGGAAGTAAAGCTGTGTTTATTTAAAATGAATTGTTTAAGATAATTTAAGCTACAGTTAATTTATTAACAATGCAAATTAAATTATGTAATACATATATATAAAAGGAATGGACCAGTATTTTTAATGTAACAGTACAATGGACTTGGTGGTTCACACCAGAAGAATGTTAGGTAAATTAAATTGTTGATGGATTGTTAGTTTTAAGTGATTCATTTGGATGTATTGTTTATATTAAAGTGAAAGATATTGTTGAACAATGTTTCAGTCTGAAGATGGGACATGGAGGTCCCGAAACATGTAACTATGTAATAAATGTTTTAAGAGGAGTAATCAGTAAATTTTAAATAAAATTCATTTTCATAGTAATAAGTTATTTTAAATGAATTAAAAAATTCGTTACCTACTTTTAATTGCGCTTTTGTTTAATTTTTAGTTTTCTCACATACAGAAAAAAAAAAAAAAAAAAAAAAAAAAAAAAAACCTTATCTTTATTGAAATCAAGAAAAAAATATATTTAAATTATAAGTATTTCCCAACAATACCTTTATACATCTGAATAGTGGAAAAAAAAGCTTCCACAATTTCTTGAATCATAATAGGACCCTATTGTTGCCCTTATCAGTTGAAATCTTCCCCTATATGAGAGCCTGATCTTATTCCCTTAGAGTGGGGGGAGGAGAAGGAAGGGTAAGGGACCCACTCTCTTACCTTTTATCAACTGACACTTCATTTGATATTTCCTCTTATCTCCGGCCTACAGACATGGTTTACACTTTAGATGTTGGCATAGCGCTCCTTACGGGCCAAACTAGCTCCCTGAGATAGGATCTTAAGCGCCCTTCTTAATCCTAAAACTTGTCATCTTCATGCAGTAGTTTTTCTAAGGATTAAATCCGCCTATCTAGAGCTACAATCTTAGACTGAAAAAAAAAACAAAAAAAAACCTCAAAGCAGAATACATAGAAAAAGAAACAAAAAAGTTATTAAAACAAATGGAATGGGAAAGATAATTATTATTTGTATGTACGTTTTCGATGTGATTTAACTACGTTTTGAAAATATCTTCCACCTAAGTCTGGTAAAAAAATATACATATATATCTGGAAATAGGACTTAACTGGTTTTGGAACTCCACACCTCATCTGATCTAATTGAAAAAAATAAAAATAAAAACCTTTTTATTTTGACAAAAATAACATTCAGCCAGAGGTATGGGATATAGTTAATAGTAATAAAAATATTGGAGGAAGGCTGTGAAGAAGATAAAAGTAAAATTTCTACCTTAGTTAAAAGAAAGGTAGGCGCTGTAACTCAGTGGGTAAGGCACCTGGCAGCCAAGCTGCTGGCCCCGGATTCGAATCCCACTGAGGGCAGAAAATATTTTCTGTATTCCACTCCTTGTTCGACTTCGCGGTCGGTAGACAAACCAGGGGCACACCCAGCCACGATAAAGTGCGTACCGTCGATAAAACCTGTCTTATCATTCAAAGCACTAAATGTCTCTCGTGGGTTGTACAGGTACAATTACAAGAAAATCAAAGTAATAATGAAATAGAATTTTATTAAATACAAATTAATAAATATTAAACAATTAAAAAAGTAAAATACGAATAAAATATAAAATAAAAAATTAAATATAATTGAAGCGGTGTGTTATGACTGGATGAATATAGAATATATTGAGAGGGATCGATCGATGGAATAAAAAAAAAGCCAAGTAAATTCATTATATTATATTTTCTGATTATAAACCAATTTTTGTAATGGTAATTATAATTTATACTTTTATATTTTTTATCTTCGAATCATGATAGTCACCATCATAACATATGGCTAGAAAGTTAAAAAATAAAAAATATGACTTTTTAAGATCACCAATGCTTATTTCTATATCTCATTTACTGGTCCATCTCAATAACCTAAATTAAATAATTAAACAAAAACAAAAATATATACCCCCATATATACACTCAAGCTGGAGAAAACAACCTATATCTCACCCCCTCACTTGGTAAAACATTAAATAGTATCAATAGTTCCCGAAGTCAAGTGAAAAGAGCTTGGGTAGCCATGAATATAAGAGAACCTAAACTACAATTACTAGGACTCTGTTTCGAATTTTCACAAGGTATATATAAAAACAACTTACGTTTTAACCTGATGGAGGGTAACAAAAAAGTAAGAAAATAGAAGAAGATAGAGCAGGAAGATTCAGATGATTAGAAAGATTCAGATGTTTGATCAAACATAAGCAAGAACCATTACATTAAAATTTATAGTGATAATTCATTATTATTATTTTTTATTTTAAAATCAAAAAGAGTATACTAAGACAAAATTAAGGGACCCTTAAGGTTTAATGCCACCACCAGCAATTATTACCCACTCACATCAGACCGTACTTCTCCCGTCAGATGTTTATCTCAGTATTGAATGCTGTTCATAATTTTTGATAATTCGGTCAGATCTGAAACGAGATTATACCTACCGTTATACAGTATCGAAATTATATTACCAGAGCTTTAATTATAGACTAAAAATTGGACCTTGTTTCTTCTCTGGCACAATCATCGTTATAAAGGCCGAACTCAACGCAATAATTATTTACTAGAACTAAGCCGTTTGGGTTCGCGTTTTCCTTATCATAAACAGCCACGCTTCCCGGCAGTACAACGCGTATAATAGCCATTTAAATAAAATGACTTACGAATCAATGACGCAGCGAGAAAGAAGAGCCGGGATTTCAAAGGTCCCTTTGACACCCCACTTGATCAGAAAAACAGGTCAGAGATACAGTAGCCTGACTAAATGTGTGAGAGTGTTGCATTTTTATCTTATTTATTATTTAACCGTGATTTCTATTTCAACTACATAGTATTTTTTCATTTATTCTGAATGATTTATTTCCATTTTATAACTAATTCAATGCGACAGGTCGTATCTTTTTTTGTAAAAAAAATGTTTTCAAAGCATTGAATATTTTAATGCATTAAATATATATAATCTAGTGATTATATTGATGGGTCACGGCTTTGCCCGCACTTATAAATAAAGAACTAACTAATAATTCAAGTTATTATTTTTTGACCTATAAAAATCTTGTATTGTATTGGGCAATTGAGCATTATTTCTTCATTGATATTTTCAGACATAGCAGTAATTTTTAAAATAGTTAAAACTACACTGACAAGGTATTTCATGATTAAATAAAACCACAATTAGTTGGTAATCCAGAAGGACGGAGGCTATTAAGAAACTCTTGTGAATAACAGACTGCATTATCAGTGCTTACAACTAAAGCCATATTGATCACATTTTTACACAATATCAAAAAGTAGCCACAATATCGACATTTAGAATTGTTAATATTTTAAATTAAGCAGAAATACATTTATTGATTTCATTTGGGCGTTAGATTTAAATTTCAAACCATAAAAATACGTGAGTGTGGTTTATCGTTTCTGCAACTGGAGCACATTAAATTTTTTATTCTTGCTAAGCCTTCCTAGAACAATTAAAAATGGCGTAGTTAAAATTCGGTACAAATGGGTTCAGTAATTTTACCATAGTGAACTCTATTGCAGAATGGTGCTTACCACATATCAGTCGAGTTTACAACTTCACTGTGGTTCACAATTCGCAATACATATTTAAATCAACATTAACAATTGAATTAAAAATACGAAAATTTTATTATCAATTTAAGGCTCTACTACATAACACCGTATCTTTTTGAACTCAGGTAGAATGGTGTCAATTTTCGAACTTCACCTTTATCTACATATAATCATTTATTAATAAATTAATTTAAAATCAGTAGATTTTTTTACAGATGAATTTTTCTTAAACTATGAAGATAGTGTGGTTTAAACATGGTACAAGTTGGTTTATTTGCTTTCGTGGATAATGAACAAAAAAGAAAATGGACTTGCCCCTTTATATAATAGGTAGTTATAGATTTAAATTATTTGAATGGGAGGCGGGAATAAGGTTGGATGTAACTTTGGGCAAATTTAAAACAGAGCGGAAAAACTAATATATAATTACAGCAACACCTTTATGGACCTCTGAATGTAACAGACAACGTTTAAAGTAGGTTTAAAATCTCTTAGAATATTCAAAGTAATTCCTTAGTGAGGGGGATCAGAATTAGGATATACATGTCGTAAGCTAGCGCATTCTCAGGGGAAAGAGTTCGATAAAAAAAATCAAAAAAATCCGTCCTTATGATATTCCTTGACTACACAGAACGTTTTTCTACAGAAAAAAAAAATTCAGAAACCAAACAAAATTTCTGCCACCTTTTCATTCATGCATTTCCCTGTTCATTTTAATTAATTTATTTTTTTAAATCTCTGTTACAATTTTATTTACGACTAATTTCATTTTCAAGTTTCAATTTCTAACATTCAAATTCAATAACCACCGATACAAATATTATGTATTACGTATGGTCTATATATGTATATCTATAATAAATTAACAAAATAATAAGAGGGTTTTGGGCTTCCAAGAAGAGGGAGAATGAAAGAGAAGGAGACGCAATAATTCTTTCTAACAACTAAATTAAAAACTCATCTCACGATATAAATCAAACTTATGGGCTTCTCTCCAGTAATAAGTTGTATAAGCTTAAACCTCTAGAGATAAAAGCTCTTTATTACAAGTAAAACGAAAAACATTTCGCAACAAAATTAAGTTCCCTAAAATATCAAATATTATAAAATGTATAATTATGTTTTTATTTGCTAATTTTAAACAACCCCCTAAACACTTTTAGTTTTTGAGTAATATTAGAAGGACCGCTAATAATTTGTCAAAGAAAAATTATAAAAAAGTCGTGTATCCAACACTTATTTTACCTGACAACTGCTCGTAAATACAATAATAATTTAAAAAGGCATTAAATAAAAAAAATACTTAAAATCAGTTATGACACAATCAATCCTTTTGAAGTTAAGTGAAAGTTTAAAAACTCAATAATTTATTTTTTTAATTGATAACTTAAGCGTAAATTACAATTATTATTATAATGGGTACAAATGGGTTCAGTAATTTTACCATTGTAAACTCTATTGCGGAATATTGCTCACCACATATCAGACGATTTTTTAAACTTCACATTGATCAGCAATTCGCACCACATATTTTAATTATTTATATTAATTTAATTGAACATAAGGAAATGTTACTATCAATTTAAAGTGGATATGTCTTCTGGCTGGCTGTCTGTAGTTTTCTCGTGTAACTTTTTTTTTAATCCCAAAAATCTTTAACACTTTTCACACTCAAAAATGTAACATTTAGACACATTTACTTTAGGTTTCCATACAAGAAGTTTTGATTGAATTCCGTAATATAACCACACCAGCCAAGTATATCGAATAAAACAAAGCTTTGAGCAGACAAAAAGAGATTTGCGAAAGGAAAAAATACATGCATTGGTCAATACTATTTTCCGGAATCAAAACGTTTATACACTATAGCTCTGTTAGCGTTGCTCAGATCGAAAATTTAAAACTTTTAAAATTTAAAAAGTATTTAGGTGTGCCAAAAAATACTTTTTTATATTTCGAAATTGTAATAGTACGGAAATGTTACGAATTTCATAGAAGAGAAAAAATTAAGAAAAAATATCGAAATCGGTTAAAATCTTTCGGTAGTTCGACAAAAGATGAAAAAACTTCATTTTTGAAACATTTTTTTTTAATTTTTGAATTAAGATATTCTCTAAATTCAAAAGTGTAACATTTTCAAATAGATACTAAGAACACTGTGTTTTATTTAGGTTAAGATCAGTTGATATCTTCCGGTTGCGCTTAACTCTCAAAATACTAAAAAAAAAATTCACATTTTTCGATTTCATTTTTGGTATCTTTAATACACTTATTTTTAATCGTATTAGTTACCAAATTAAAACATAATGTACTTACGCATAATCAAAATATCTCTTCCAATAAACAAAAAAATTAGAAAACTTACTTTTAAAATTTTCCCTTATTTAAAATTTAAACTTTTAAATTACAATTAATAAAACGTATTGACTCCTCTAGGTTTAATGACTTCTTCCAGAAGTCTTGGCATTCTAGTAAAAAAGGTTTTGATGAAAATGAAGAAACAAATGATAAACATGGACTAAAAGGGAATTTGAAAAAAAAAAAACAACAACTAAAATTCGATCGTTTGTAATTAATTGTGTCTAATTCCTAATGTCTCACATTTTATATTAACATAAATATAAAGTATGTATTAACGTCAAAACCAAGAAAATCTCGAGAATTATGGGTGTTGCAATACTTTTGGCGGGGAGTGTATTAGGAAAACATCTTATTCAAAAATGATCGCAAAAATTAAGTATTTTTTTCTGTTTTTTTTTTTATTTATTTTTTTAACCTTAGGGCTTATGCGGGACTGGAAGTTGTCAATCGATTTTCATAATTGCTTTTTTCTATTTCTAGTCTATATAATACGCATCCTTCTAGTATAATACATAATACTGTTATTACAACTTCGAAATGAAATATTATAGTATTTGAAGAATGAAGTAAGGTATGAAGATATAACAAACAGATAATTACAACAGTTATTTTAAGGATGAGTGATTTATAAAGAATGTAACTAACAGGATATTCATGGTTTAAATAGGATTATTTCACTTAAGTTGATAGAACATGATAGATAATTAAATATTATTCAATTGCAAAGATCAAATTGACATTAATTAGGAAGGATTGATCGGGGCTAATTGGGAGAGGTCATTAGTGATCGTAGCCAGGTCGCTAAGCCTACGTGACGCCGCCGTCCCCAGGGATCTCCTCCTCAGCTACCTGACCTGAATAACTCCTCTTAACGTGTCTTGGACTATAGTCAGGGGGGGGGGCGGTTGATGGCGATCATTTTCAGGACGGGGTTGTGAGGAGCCTGCTAACTTGAGAAAAAGATACCCGAGATCCATTCTCAAATGCCGAAACGTAACTGGTAAGAAATCCCATTTTAGTTTTATAAATCAGAAAAAAAAAATAAATGAAACATAGAACATAAATAAAGGCTTAGAGAACCGAAGGTTCGATGCCGAAACATCAACCTTTGATCACACAACTCCCCCCAACCCCTCCTCCAAACTCAAACCAAACTTTGCATGCTCATTTTAACAGTCGTGCTGCTCTTACCTGAACTATATTTACCGGATATAACTCGTGCAGTTCTGCATTGTGAAGCCTTCTTAATTCTTAGGTTTTTTCATCTTTTTTTGGACAATAATACCAAGAATTTATCTAAAACTAAATACTGCTTCTAAAATATTATTAGGATAAAAACAACAAAATAAAACAACGCTCTATAGGTAGCCTTTTCTGGCCAGAGTGAGAAAGTCTTGTTAATCCTCATGGACAACAGCATAATTTTAAAATTTTAAACATTTTCTCGAATATTATCTTACCATTGTATCTGTTTTCTTTAAATTAAAGATGACACAGTAAAGATACGACTCAATCACATTAAAAAATAAATAATATAAAGTATACATTATATAATAAAATATAATAAAAAGAAGAAAGAATTAAAAAAAAAAAAAAAGAATCAAGTTAAAACCCTCTTTTTCCAGTCAGTCAAAATAATGTTGTTTTTCTTTAAAAATTAAATAATGATAACTAAGAAAAACTATTTCTTTATTTACTAAATAATACTGATAAGAGGATTTATTTAGAGAACTTGGTGTCACAACGTCGCGTTAAACTAATTTTATTAACAGTGGTGCCAAATGAAAAGAATTTTGAATGAATGAAAATACATAGGAATTTCTGTCGATATTAGAGAATATATAATTTTCTATTAATTAAAAATGATAAATAAAAATACAATTATTGCAAAATAATACATCAGGACACAGACTATTACCTAACTCTTGTGGATAATGGACTGCATTCACATTGCTTACAGTTAAAGTACTATATCTCATAATCAATATTCATCTTTAAGAACAACATCAGAAAGCAAAGGATCAACGTTTTGATTTCGTATAATTATATTCGGCATAAATAATTTTTAATGGTTTCATCTGGTTGGATTTAAATTTCTAACCATAAAAGTACATTCCAGTGTGACAAATCTGGTTTCTATCATTTAACATTGTAAATTCAAATTATTATTATTATTAATAAACCTTCCTCGAACTATAAAGATGGCGCAATTAAAATTTGTTAAGGATGAGTTAAATAGTTTTACCATTGTAAGCTCTGATGCAGAATAGCGCTAGCCACATACCGGCCAGTATTCAAAATTCACTGGGATCCAGATTTCGCACCAGATATTTATATCTTAGTAACTTGATTAAATATAAGTAAATTTTATTCTCAGCTAGAATCTTCCGCCGCGGCTTTGCCTTACAACTTGACTAATAATAGTTTTATATGTTTATCGATATAAACTGGTAGGATTTTAAATCCAAACTATTAAAAATTAGTTTAGTTGATAAACTTTTCTAAAACTATAAAGATTATATGGTTAAAATTTGGTACACATTAGTTCAGTGGTTTTCTTGGTTAGTGATCACAAATGGAAAATGGCTTGTCCTTTTCTATATATTAGTATAGATTTCGGTAATTGTTCGGATCGGCGACACCACCAGACTGGCTTGACCCGCGCTACACCGACCAGTTCGATCCTTACGCTTGACTTCATGTTTACATTTTCGATGGTTCATTCCTATAACCTCACATGCAAACAATCACTTCTACAGTTTCAACTTGGATTGCGTTGTTTAGTTTCTTATATTGATATTTAGACTTCTTAAATGTAAATAGGTGAAACAGAAGTTAACAACACGAGGATTAAGTGTTTCATCAATTCATGTTTTCTTATTTCATCTTATCTTATGTGTAAAAGTGTTACAAAACTTAAGAAGATTTATTTGGTGTTTTACATATTTATATTTGTTCTATCAATTTATGTGATAAAATTTAAAACTTTTAAAAGTATTACAAAACTTAACAAGATTTATTTGTACATGGATTTGGTGTTTTATATATTTTTATTTGTTGTTTCAATTTCAGTGATAAAATTTCAGAATACATATTTTGTGAATGGATTCTTTGTCATCCATATTACGTTTTGTCCTAAAGTGAGACAGATTGTATAATTAACTCAATAAAACATACAAGTTTATAAATAAATGTGGTAAAGTATACCATAGGTTTCATGTTTTCTTATTTCCACTTCCCTTGAGAAATTATAGCAGAAATTAACATCATCACTTACAGCTAGGATTCAGTCTTATATTATATAATGGCTTATAACATGGAGAATTCACAATGTGAAAATAATCACAGATTAAGAAGTAAATGACACATTACTATATAATTGTAGAACTATTGGAATAATGTTATAGATTAATGTGTTTTTTAAAAAAAAATAGAAGCCTGATGATGGAACATTGTCTCCGAAACATGTAGCTACAAATGTTAAATAAATAGGAGTTATGCCAAATAAATACTTAAGGATTATGTCTTTTTTATATTTATAATTTGTTATTTTCACTTCTCTGACAGAAAGGTCATCAGGAATTAACTTTACTGGTGGTTCAGTAGTATATTAATTGTTTATTAAACTAATATTAATTCAAAATTGATTTAGTGTCTTATATTTCGATATTTCCTTATTTCCACTTTAATATTTTCTTATTTCTCATTTTAATATTAGAAGATAAACAGGAGTTAATATTACTTTGAACAGGGATTTAGAGTTTCCCAGTAAATGTAAATGTAGGAGAATAACCTTTCCCCTCTAAAAGCAGCGACTAGAACATCGAAATAAATCGGAACAAGGTTAGAATCGATAAAAGGTATCCTAGATTTCTAGCTCTATATAAATAACACCATACCTTTGTAACCTATGTTACAAAATGGCATTTCCAACCTATCGGTCGATTTTCAAACTTCGCTGCTCCTTACATGTTTATCTCTTTTATAATATCAATTCAATTGGAAATCTGCTATATTTATTAGTGCTAAACCATCCTTGAACAACGAAGATCAAATAGTTAAAATTTACAATAGATTAGTTCAATAGTTTTTGAGGTTAGTGATCACAAACGAAAAATGGCTTTTCCTTTTATATAACAGTACAGATCAACAGATTTTACAAAGCTAAGAAGTCATTAAATATCCAAGCTTCAATTAACTTACTTTGATATATCGCCCTACGTTTCAAATACAGACTAGCTATTACTGAATGAGAAATTTCCGATCTAGACTGATCAGAAGTCATTGTAGAAAACATCAATTTCCCAAAGCTGAGACGTTTTTATGTGGTCCGTGAAATATCTATAGCCAATTCCTTCAGCTCGCCCCGGTTCGGCGGTTTTAAGGCCTGACTTCGGGAAATTGAATTACGCTCCGTCTGGATGAATGATGAATGAACCTTATATCAGCCCTCTCCCTGCCCAGATCATGTTTTTGCTTTATCTATATTGAAAGAAAATAAGCAGAGAGAGATTTTTTATTTTCTAAAATCAAAATAAAATATAAATAGAGTCCTACCAAGCATGAAATCTCCTTGCCTTCCATTGGGTTTAAAATTATAAGAGAATTATAAATGACTTGTCGACGGCTAAAGTTTAAACATATTCTCAAAAGGGAAATTTGCTTTCACTTTAAAAATAACATTTCTGTAAACGAGCTATTTATTTTTCTCAAAAAATCATGCAAATACTTTACTTGATATAACAATCGAAATTCTGTTCTGTTAACAATTAATAACATTTTTCAAAAATCAGTATGAGTGCCCACATGATCTGTTTTTTCACAATGCAGTAAACCTGCGATAGATACATACAATGCCTATATAAATACATATTTACAGAAATAAGCTTACTTTCTTTATACTTCATGATGAAATTTTTTTATTTATTTATTTTTTTAAACAATTTATTGAAATTGACAACAGTACAAGTATACATCAAGTAAATGTTAATGACTACTCATCAGTAGCACTTCAGTAAAAAAAAAAAAAAAATCTACACAAGAAAATCTCTGGGTCATCTTCTTTTCAGACGCCTCGGAGGATTATCGGGAAGTGAGTGGGGAGAGAGTTGAGAAACTAGGGGATTTGAGTTGTTATGGAGCTTACTATGAAAGGATTGGTATCTGCTGGTTTGGGCTAAAACAGCAACATATGGAACATTAAGATCTTTATGGATAAGTTTATTGGTGACAAAGCATTGAGGATTTTTCGAAGGATTTTGGATAGTAAGGATTTGATACGGGATAAACTGGATGGTTTCGTAGAGCCCCAAAGCTCAACTCCGTGCGTCCATATAGGTCTAATCACAGTCATGTAAATGAGTCTTTTGTAATTAATTGGATTTAGAATAATTTTTCATCTATTTGTATATAACCTATATTTCTGACAATACCGATTGTTCACAATAATATAAACTTGCAAAATAGAAAAGCTAATTTTTTTAAATTTCATCATGTTAAAAATTCATAGGAATCCTGAATATACAAGTATTGTAAATTATAAACGATGACTCCAACAAGATATTGATAAAAAAAAAGATCTAACCAATTGATTATTTTCATTTGAAAGGATTAAACTCAATTTTTTTTTTTTTTTTTTTTTTTTTTTTTTTTTTTTTTTTTTTTTTTTTTTTTTTTTTTTGCCTTATAAATATAAATTAATTTTTATCGGGAAATTAGTATAAAAAATGATTTTCTAACAGACAGAAAAAAAAAAAGATTATGGACATGTCTATCTACAATACATTGTTTTGATATCTACTGCTTCAAAGAAAACTCTTCAATTTTTTTATTTGAGCAATACCAACAGTACTAGAGCGTTTAAAGAAATCTCCAACATAAAAAAATGAAGACGAAACGTTACTTTTTTTTAATTCTAGCCAATATAGAGCAGCCTAAACGGTAGGTCTTAGCAACAAATGTTATGTAACAAAATCTATTCTCCATTAAATTTCTAATGGAAAACTGTTGTCAAATTTTCGATGCGAATAACGCCAAAAGAGGTGGACCGTGTAGAAATGTTACATTTTTGAGTGTGAACAAACATTTTTTACAAATTTTGAGAATAAAAAAAAAACCTTACACACAAGAAAATTATAGACCCCATCCAAAAGATTAATCTATAACAAAACAGGCTCAGCGAAGAAGAAGGCTCGGTACCGAAAATACCAAATTCTCACCTCACACCTCAATTAACCCAGACCACCAGAACCCGAATTCCCAAGATTAACCCAGACGCAATCCTCTCATCTACTCTAGTCTACTCCCATATTGTAATGTATCTACTCCTAGGACAGACCTAATTACCAATATTGAAACCAGGTAATTATTAAGTCCAACGACATTACATGCTTATTTCCATACCTGCGTTAGACCCAGCAGACAAGTAAACAGATATTCCGTATTGTAGAGCCTTGTAATATCTTCGCCATTCATTATTTTTTAGCCTGAAATTCTGCACGGGAATTCATTTTAAACATAAGGAAATAGTTTTAATCACCACGTGGGCGGTCTCGAGTCTGCACAGAACTGCATTAAATCATACTAGTTATAACACTTGGATATATACAGTAGTTTATTATAATTCTGATTGCAGTAGTTAAGGGTAGTTTAGTTCACCTATAAGAGGTGGATAAGATGAAAAATTAGTTACTAATAAAGTACTTGCTCGTTTACTAATAGTAAACAACTTCATTTTTAATCGCATTGCCATCAAAACTACTTATTAGGAATAAATAACGAAAAAAAAATAAAGGTAACTCCTGAAAACGGCTTTCTGGAACTCATAAATCCTAGAGACATTTGTTTCTATTAAGAGAGCACGGAAAAGCTTTTAACTCGTAAACAAAAGGTTTTTGATTATTACTGAGCCTTCAATAATTAATTGTATATAGTTTTGGTATTTCAATGTAAGTAATTCCTTAGTTTACTACCAGGCAATATATTTATATATACAAATATGGCAATTTATAATTTTTAAAAATACATATTCAAGAATACAAATATACATTTCTTATCGATATTCATCCCATTATTTCCCCACCTACCATCCCCATAAGTTATTATATGTGCCACATGAGGATACTGTAACTGATAATACAAACAAAAAAATCTTTATCAAATTTTCTGTTTTAATAATTGTATACGTAAATATAAAGTGGGATAATTTAGATATTAAAAATTCTTCAATAAAAGACGCAATTTAATCATGTTACATTATTAAAAAAAAACGAAAATCGTCTCAAAAAGAAAGAATGTTGAATTCCAATTCCTTTTCAAGACTTTAAAATCAATAATAAAACTAAATTAGATTTTTAATAAAATTCTAAATATATGTTGATAATCATGAATACGGTTATAAAAGAAGAGTAATTTTCATAAAACTGAATGCATTTGGGCAGTAATAAGCGGCATAATAAAACCAGAAAAATAAATTAATCCCAAGAAAATTTATATGCAATATTTAATCCAAATTAAAAGCTTTTCATCTATAAAAAAAACAAATTAAATATTTAAGATTAGAGAAGAGAATAGTTAAACAAAGAACTTTAGGTAGCATATTTCCAAAAATCATCTTAGGTAACATTATTATTTGAGGAATGCATAAGCATCAAAACACCGTACGATACAACTCGATTGACGAAAAGTTTGTAGCGCAGCATAGTATATCGAAAAAATGGAAACATTATTTAAATACAAAACATAATAAATTTAAAAAAATATTATTTCCCATTAAAAACATAAGTTGAAAAGTTATCAACAATCAATATAAACGAAATTTAGTAAAATGAGGTATAACGCTCATTAATATATATATATTTGAGGCATATACTAAAACCATGCTTATGTGGATTTGGGATATTTTTCATATAATTTGAAGATATTGAAAACGTCTAGTTTCATAAATATTGGTGGGTGTATTAAGTCAGAAAAAAAAATTAGATTTGTTGATGTTATCATTAAACTTAGAAGCGCATATATAGAAAATGAACAACAAACCATGAACAGTGGAACCGATATGCAATATTAAATACCCAGTTTAAAATAAGAATGCAAATATAGGGTGAATTAAAGATAATTAAAACAATAATATCATCTGCTCCGTATAGAAGTTCGTAGACTTCTTAGCAGATTAAAATTTATTTCGTGACAAGCCAACCAAATGAATCTTGCCCTTCCCACCCAGGCTAGAATAGGTCGGTAACCTGTTGGATAACTAGCCCTTCCTGCTCTAGTTGGAGTGCATAAGGGCATTAAGCCCAAATAAACAAATAATAATAACGCAAATAGCTACGGTTTAAGATATGTATGAGGTGGAATAACAACACGGGACGAGTTATAATAAAAAGAATTATTATCATTGATAATAATAAATGCCATATGTATTACTTATTACCTACATATTTGGCAAATTTTAATAATTCCTCAATAAAAGTTACAAATTAATAATAAATAAAATGGCTTCGCTAAACACTATAGGATTCCCTTGCAAATCAAATTAACACCTAAGATCTGCCCAAGCCTACGGTTGTTAACCTAATAGTTCAATGCCAATGACAGGTCGTTAAAATATTTATCATCAAATACAAGGAATCATATCCATTACCTGAACTAGGCTAAATTTATTTTTATTATCTTCCAGGAATCTTTGTAGTTATCAGTTTGTATTAGATAAAAGGAAGTGTATATATATATATATATATATATATATATATATATATACACACATATATATTGATACTAAAACGAAAATATATCCTATAAATGTAGGAAAAATAAAGGTTAATTAAATCAGATATTCCAGCTCAAATCAGCTCTTATAGTGCCTTTATAGATATAATTAATATTGGAATTTTTACGTTTAAATACAGCTTCATAATAAAAAACAATTCATTATAAATAAAATTAAAAAAATTAGAAAGGGTTAGAAATGAAAAGTGATCATGAAATAGTTCTGAGCGACTGTAGCCAGCGCTCTCTCAGGCCTCCACTGGATTCTGTTAGTGACAGACAGCTGGGAGAGCAGCGCTAGGATCTCTTAGAGCATGGCTTGCCCTCCCATAGTTTCGGGGTTTTCTCGGAATGCTTGTAAATAGAATATGATTGTATTTTTTTTTTTTTCTCATTTTTACCTTATCTGTTTCTTACACTTATCATATTTTATTTTATTATTTATTTTATATATTACATTATATTTAATTTCTTATCAAGTTTGAAGTTGTTTATTTGAATTTTCTTTCTACTCAATTTTTTCAAAAATTTTTTTTTACATTTATTGTACATATTCTATGAATGTATTCATTGCTAATCATATTGCTTCTAGCCTTTGAGTAAAGCAGCTTGTAATTATTCAATAAAAAATTTAAAAAAGATCAATGAAATGCATACCGATTTCACTAATTTTACATCGCTAATTTTCAAAGGGAATAAATTTGACCTTAATCTCTAAAAAAAAAATACAAACGTAGGCAGGCACTCCTTTAAGCTCCTCTTAAAACCTGTAAGACAGCTAAGTGGATCTGATAGGGTTTTAACCTTTTCATAACTTTCCTAGTTCGGTAGACTTTAGGTCTGGAAACTTATTCCGAAGAGAATCTAATCCTAAGATGAAGCTAAGAAGTTGAATATGGTACAAATTTTAGTCGGAAATTATGCTATCGCTATCTTAGATCGCACCGTTATATTTTGTACAACACTTGACTTGTTTTCTCTTATTTTTGCTTTTGGTAAGCTTGCTGGAAAATTAGATTTAGCTATTCGTCGAGATACTCCTCTATTTGCCACGAGTAATTTTTTATATTAATTTGAGGAATAGTGTCTTGACAGAAAAATATTTATTCCTCAATGTTGTACAAAGTACAACAAGTGACCGCTCTCGTTTTGTTTTTTTTTCTCAGCAATCTCCTGGATTAGAATCGATATAATGCAAGTAGGATTCTTTTGAATTTTTACTTTTGCTTATCTTAGTGAGCGAAGTATTAATCATTCAGAACGTTTCATTAGATGGAAACCCGTAAGATTGAAATATTGCAGGTGGACGAGGAAGGAGAAAGAACCGGAAAATCCAATAAAAATTTGGGTTTGAGTGAAAAGGAAATAGAAAATGTTATAGATCACGATACATGAATGAACCGATGTTGAGAGTAGTGATGGAGATGATGTGGGGGGAGGGGGGCAGGAAATATATTCATTTTATTTGCAAAAAAATTTCTTTAAACAAAAAAAAAAAATAACCATTTTAAACGTGTAAAAAATTATATTTGACTGTAGGATTGTATATGTTTTTATTATTTTTGATCATATACATGTTGTCTTTTACGTTCAAAAAATTATTCTCTCAGGCAATGTACTGTACATATATTATAATATATATGTAGAATGGTCAAAATATTTTATTTCATAGATTTATTCTAGAATTTTGACAAAAAGTATAAAAAACCAGTGTTGTACCTTGTAAAAAAAAAAAAATTCTATTCTTTAGTAACCATTTTTTAAAATTCACTCCTATTTTGTCATATCTTTTTGTTTAGTTTTCTGATTACATTCTAAAACGTCGGTACAATAAATTTAATTTTATATTTTAATTGTTTTTCAATGGTTGCCCCACCCCCAACTAAATACATTTTCATTAGTTCCATATACCTCATCGAGTTGTTTTTAAGCTTCCAACGTTTTATGATATGGATAAATAGAACCATTATCGTACTTAAAAAAAGATTTGATAATTCGGCAATTGTCACCAAAACATTTATAAATTATTTGAATCGTGAATTATAGTTACTTAATTCTCAATTTTATTCGAATTATTTTTGGTACACAAATGAAATATTTAAGAAAATTTAGGGTAGATTTATATAAGATTCAATATTTGATATAATGTTTTTAGGTTTGTTTAGTAGTAATGATTTTAAAAGGTAAAATTGTTTATACTTAAATAACGAAAATAATTTCTAATGCTGGCCAAAATAGATTGCAAATTTTTTGTCGATCAATTAAATATAAATGCGAAAAGGCTGCAATTCATTTCAAACAACTTATAAATAAAAATAAATATAAAGTTCAGAGCTATTAATTATATTTTCTCATTTAAGGGTGAAGGGATTTCAAAAGAAATAGCTCATTATTTCTAACTTTCGTATCAAGTGAAATATTTAGCTAACGAATACTAAGAAACAATCAAAATTTAGACAAAAAGATTCAGTTCTCTATAGCTTAATAATAACAGTAACACTAATTACACTCATTCAATGAATGAAGAACTAAGTTTAGTGACTGAGTGATATATAGAAAGAAGTGATGGGTGGGATAAGTCAAAAATTATTAAGGCAAAGTTGAAAAGAAATAATTTATTTTATTCACTAACATTTTGAACAAATCTTTAATTGCCTAAAATTGGAAGAAAAAATAAAAACGACTTAAATTTAAATTCTTTTGTTTTTTTTTATTTTTCATCTTGATGATGGCCATTAAAGATTTGGCCGAAACGTCGGTAAAAATTATTTTTAGTTAACTTCGCCTAAATAATTTTTAACTGATACCTCCCAAAATCCCTTCTTTAATTACATTCAATGAACGATACAAGATTCCGTATCAAATAACGCATCATTTTACTCACTCATATTCCTCCCTTCCAGGTTATACGTATAAGTAAGAAAGACCATGTAATATTATTTCGTTATTTCCTTCTTTTAAAAAAACAATTTGAAGATGTCTGATAGTGCAAAAACTCTTGCTCTAAAGTATTTGGAGAATTTTCATTTGATGTTTTAAAAATGAATTATTTTAAGTTTATAAGTTTGAATAATTAAACAATATGCTAAGTGAAATTAAAATTGGAGGAGATATATCTCTTAATCAATATGATGAAAAGGTTTCTGTAACCATCTAAATCAATAAAGACTTGATACATTAGCAAAATCAAGGAAACTTTCTGGATTATTATATAAACTATTTATATAAAAATACATAGAGTATGTTATTTATTTTATGTATAGCGTAGTTCTTTCCCATTCTCTCTTTTCTTTCTTTTTTTAATTTCTATTATACAGTACGTAATATGTGAATTTAATCAATAAGCCATCTATCTTACTTATCGCCTGTCTATCTTACATTTGTTACAGACTGAAATAATTACTTAATTAAAATTTTATTTAAAAAAATAAGAAGAAGATATAGATGCTCTCAATTCTTATTTTTTGTATATTTGTTCAGTTATCATATAAAAATCAATTAAGTGTTCAACTATGTATAAAATAATAATTGATATAATATTTCTAGGTTTTATTAGGTAACTTAGATAAAAACGGTAAAATTATTTATTTCCTGATTGCACAAAAAACTTTTTATACTGCCCCATATAGAATGTTCGAAGCGCTTAGAA
Source organism: Euschistus heros (assembly GCA_003667255.2). Lineage (NCBI taxonomy): Eukaryota > Metazoa > Arthropoda > Insecta > Hemiptera > Pentatomidae > Euschistus > Euschistus heros. The sequence continues at coordinate 2,621,442 of RCWM02000096.1, read as the reverse complement.
ACGTATCAGGTTTAGAAAGAAAAGTACAATGAAGGATATCATGGAAAAGCCTTATGGTAGGGGAAAAATAAGCAGATTCAGTTCAACTCAGTCGGTCTAAGATACAATTATAATAATGCTTAAAATAAATTCTTCTGGTTCTTTGAATTGGGTCGCGTTTTTTAACACGAGTGAGAAGAGAGGTAATTACCACAGATGGACAACATAAACATTTAAAGATGATCAATTTATTATTTTATTAGAATTGTTTCAGGTTTTAAAAATAAAATATTTTATTAAACCGAAAGTTAATACTTGTAAAATAATACTCTACATAATATTGTTATGTTTTATAGGGCAAAAATAATTAATATTGAAAAAACTTTACTCTACATAATATTGTTATGTTTTATAGGGCAAAAATAATTAATATTGAAAAAACTTTTTATTTAAAAAAAATATATATATATATATATATATATATATATATATATATATATATATATATATATATATATATATATCTTTTAAAAATAAATAACGTACTAGTTTGTTCTTTTTAATTTTATTTAATTTATTTCCAGTATATAAATGAAATATTTTGGGTAAATTTGTATCAGCATTCGTATTTGAAACAATATTTGCAGGTTTTGTTAGGCAACTTTGATTGAAATGGAAAAGTTATTTATTTTTAAAAGTAGAAAAAAAAATAGTATAAAATAAAATTTAGACTTCCAAGTACTAAGAACGTACGGAAAAGTACAATGAAGTTGTTATCCAAAAATTTCCTAAAGCAAAGCTACAAACATTTTCAGTAATTTGACAGTTTTAAACGTTCATAAAAACAATTCTACCTTCTTGCATCGCATTTTTTAATATGGGGGATAAAAATTATTTTTACCTAGCAAACAACCCGTTCTTCTTCTATTCTTTTCAAACCGGTTTCAAAAAAAGCAATTTTAAAATGGATTAGTAGTCTATCATAATATTTACTTTTGTTGTAAAGCTTAAAAGTGTTAGTGGCTGCTGATGATAAGTTAAAAAAAAAAACACCTCAGTATTTTCCAATATTTCATATAAAATTATATAAAAATCTCAGATATGAAAAATTTAAATAATGTACATTGACATTTATAGTAAAAAATATTATCAAATTTCATTGTTTTAGATTATTACAAATAATAAGATAAAGCCTTAACCACATTAAGTCATTCTATAATGAAAAAAAAAAACATACTTCACATCTTATTTCTCATCAACGATCATCCCAAGCTGGGCTAAAAAGATCGGTATTTGCATAATGATACTTCAAATATGATCCAGCAAGGCTAACATAATTGAAGGACTAATGGGTAAAAAAAATAAAGGCCATAACATCACATAAATGATAAACGTGAAATATCCGATTTACGATTCATGGAATGCAAGTCCGGCCAAGAAGAAACTCCTAGAATAAAATTTTCTAATTTAATTTTTCATTCCCTCAGGAAATTCGTTATTAAAAACTAGATCAAAGGAGAAAATTTCAAAACAAATACAGCAGTTAATCTTTCTCTTGTCACTGACGTCTCCGCAGTAACATTAAATAAATTACTCTTAATTACCTGCAATACCCAGAAAATGTCATAGAACTAGGAAAACTAATTTATAACATATAATTCCAAGAAACAATGTTATCAAAAAAATTCAAAGATAAAATAAAAGGAAAATCATTCGAAGAAATCCTTATTAAATCAAGAGTTGTAATTTATTAACAGCAGTTAAAAAAGAAAAGAAAAAAGAAACGAGCCTTTTATAAGATTGAAAATATTAATAAAACTCATAAGTCTCTAGTTTTTTTGTCATATATTTATGTCTGTTTTTCTTCTAGGCCTGATGAAGGCTTGCGAAGTAGGTCAAAACGTCGGCACTATAAATTAAAATTTATTTGTAATTCCTGTGTTTCAACTGCATACCCCAAAAATCTTCATTGGGGATTGACGACTTTTTATAACTTCTATAGCAATTTTTTATTCGAAAAACTAGTTCCGAATAATAAATATCATTATTAATCCTAAAAATCTGCAAAAGAATCCAAAACCTCAGTACTTTGCTAAACAGATGAATATATATATTAAATTTAAAAAAAAAAAGAGTACTACCAATGGGTAATTCCACTATAAGTTTTAATCATGTCATTACATTGCATTGTATACAGCATATTTACTAGATGTGTTTTCTAATACAGTTGTGAATTTCTATTAATAAAAGAATTAAAAAAAAAAATTAAAAATGAAAGATAATAAAAAAATAAAAAAAAATAAAATAAAAAAATTGATTCAGTCACAGTAATTGAATAGATCCGGCGAAAAACATTCTAAGCGACTAAATTTCTGAATTTTTATTTCAAAGGTTTTAAAAAGTATAATGGTACGTCTTAGTATAATATAGTACTGCATTATGTCATTATACCTGTAAATATAACAAATTAATATTTGAATATAAAATCTAATCAACAAAACAAAAACTTCAGATTACGATTTTCTTTCACTGATTACTTTAAATTTTATGTTTGTCGCTTAGGACGTTTTTCAGCAGATCCATTAAATTACTGATATCTTTCAAGTCCGTCTTAACACGTTTAATTTCTCATATTACATTTTCAAAAATTAATATAACATATAATTATATTAAACAATATTTATATATTATATATAGTAAAATATGTAAAATGTCAGCTCAATGGGCAAGGAACTACACCACCAAGCTCCCGGACTCGAGTCGAAGTCGACTGATGACAGAAAATGAATAGAATCAACTTTATTTTACCCTCCTGGGAAGCACCTAATCTCGATAAAGTGGGTACCAGTAGTTGAGGGGAGGAATAGCGATTGAGTGTGATCTCGACTAAATCACAACCTTTCAAGAACTACTGAACCTAAGACCATTTCGGTTTATTGTATACTATTCGAAAATAGTATTAAAAAAAAAAAAAATGAAGTAGAAGTAGCAAATAATTCACCAATTTTCAAAGCAATGATCATTCTATACGATCATGCCCCTCTAAAATTGATAAAAAAAAACAACAAAAAAAAAGAACATAATAGAAAACAATTGAAGGGTTTGGTGGATGAAGGGGTTATATGGTAAAACACATATTTAAATAACTTATTAAGAAGCTGCCCGTCGTTACAGACTACTTTAACATTTACTAGACAAACGTTTAAAGCTTCCAATTAATTACAAAAGACTAATATACATGACTGTTATGATTAGACCTATCTGGACGTACGGAGTTGAGATTTGGGGCTCCACTAAACCATCCAATTCATCTCGTATCCAATCCTTACAATCCAAATTCTTTCGAAAAATCCTCAAACACCTTATTTTGTCACCAATAAACTTATCCATAAAGATCTTAATGTTCCATATGTTCTTAAGTTAGCCCAAACCAGATATCAATCCTTTCATAGTAAGATCCATAACCACTCAAATTCCCTAATTTCTCAACTTGCTTCCCACACCATTCCTGATAATCGGTTCAGAGGCGTCTGAAAAGAAGATGGCCAGGAGACCTTCCAGTATAGAATTTTTATTAAAGTGCTACTAATGAGTAGTTTTTTACAAGTTTTGTCACGTTATTGTGATAGGTAACAGCACATTTACTTGATATATAAATATTGTACAGTTGTAAATTTCAATAAATTGTCATTAAAAAAATAAAAATAAAAAAAAGACTTGTTTTATTTTATTTGATTTTTTTATAATTTCCAGCAGTGAAAAGTAACACGGGCACTTTATCTTCATTATATCTCTTTTCTAGTTGTTTCGATACGTTCATATTTTGCTGCCTAACATTTTTGCATACAAATTCTTCATCCGAAGAACTAGATTGTATTTTTTTTTTTTTTTTAATGTAGCATTCAACAATAAAGCGACAAGAAACTGCTCGTCGTTACAGACTACTTTAACATTTACTAGACAAACGATCAAACCTCCCAATTCATTACAAAAGACTTCTTTACATGACTGTTATTAGATCTATTTGGATGTTCGGAGTTGAGCTATTGGGCTCTACTAAACCATCCAATTCATCTCGTATCCAATCCTTACAATCCAAATTCCTTCGAAAAATCCTGAATGCCCCTTACTTTGACACCAATAAACTTATCCATAAAGACCTTAATGTTCCATATGTTGCTGAGTCAGCCCAAACCAGATATTATCCTTCCATAGTAAGCTCCATAACCACTCCAATCCACTAGTCTCCCAACTTGCTTCCTCCACCATCCCTGATAATCCTCCGAGGCGTCTGAAAAGAAGAGACCTTTTAGTGTAGATTTTATTGAAGTGTTACTAGTGAGTAGTTCTACACAAGTTATTTACATGCCACTGAGTTCACTGTCAACACATTTACTTATTATTCTGTACAGTTGTAAATATCAATACATGAAAAAAAAAAAATGTAGCATTCATCCACACCAAACCATTCCTAAATTCATTCTATTATTTTCTAGTAATATTTTCGTTATTTTTTAGTAGCAGGAGAAAAAAAAATTATGAACATTTATCTACAACATCGAAAATAGGGAAGACAGTTAATTTCAGAACAGAAAACATATATATTGTAGAGAAAAAATGAAGGAGTCCTATAACATTTTAAGTAAGAGAAATGCGAAGAGAGTAAGATGATAAAAGGGCCATTGAAGAGATAGCAAACCATTAAACCTTTGAAGCAATCAAATCGGGAACATCACCAACGGCAATTTTCCCGTATCTTATCTCAACCTCCAGCTAGTCGGCATAACCTGCCCGCCGCACAGTGCTGCCAATCGTTTCTCCAGCGGAAAACCATTTAACTTTCCCCGGATCGTAAAGGGAAAATACTCAGTAGCTGCTAGAGAGATATAGAAAATAAATAAGTTACAGGAAGACGGAAGAAATGGTTTTCTTTAAAGATTACGTGTAAGTATGATGAATTAAAAATAATTAATGATATGTGAGAGTGTAAATCAAAAATTATTCATGAAAATCATCAAAAACGAACCAAGCTATGAAAGGTAAATCGTGAGTCACCAAGTGGAATTTTCTTAATCTATATTATTATAAAAAAAACAACTAAAAAATCACCAACTTGTACCCAAAATATGAAAATCAGGTTTTATTTTTTTTTCTCAGCTCTCAGTCAAGAAAGAGAAATGATTCTTTCACGCCGTAGAGTAGGTTTGTATGGTATTCGAAAGAAAAATACTTTCGTTCTGCTAAAAAAAAAAAAAAAAAAAAAAAAAAAAAAAAAAAAAAAAAAAAAAAAAAAAAAAACTTTTAAATACGCTGTTGTTTATGGAAAACTGACCTCAGATATAGTTTTAACGCACAAAAAGAAAAAAAAACAAACCATTACATGTAAAATTTAATCCAAATCGAAATATATATATTTCTTTTTTTACCTCTTTCAAAGACGCTAACATTTTTAAAGTTGAGATTTTATCAACAACTTCTACCGGCCATAACATTTGCTGTCTGTGTTCAACAGATTAAAGTAGTAATGTCATCTGTAGAATCATGCAGATTTAGGTGGACAGATTTTTAATTTTTTAATTTAGAATCAACTATAACTTGAGATATTTCAATAAGGAGCAATCCAATAACCTATGCAGTTAAACGGTATCTATAAGCCCTTAAATTTTGGTCTAGATCGGTGGCGAAATCTGTCAGGCATCGTTAATTATTTACGTTTTTTAAGGAATTGACAGCCTCTTACCTTCTAAAATCCTACAAAATTTTAAAGGCAAAAAGCTTTGTTATTGATTTTGACCTAATTTGGTATTTACATGTTTTTTGAGACGAAAAATCTAAAAATGATAATATTTTTATTTCAAAGAGCATACAAAACTACAATTTCACGTGAAAAAAATCACATCTCTATGTTGTATGAGAGCTGAGAGAAAAAAAAAAACCTGATTTTCTTATTTTATTTTTTTTTCTTGGCTCCCGATGCTCATGGGTGGCTATAGCACTATTTGCTCATGGGTGGCTATAGCACTATTTCTGCACTGAATCACCAATCACGAAAACAACATCGATCAATTTTTACGGAGCACTTTAATAATTAACTTCAGTGTAAAACCAAACAATTTAGGGAAATAGAAAAAATCGAAGAATTACCAGGAAAACCATTGCGCATAGACTAAATAAATTTAAGCAACTCTAGTTCAGAATCTAAACGGCAAAAACAGTAAAAAAAAAACTTTTAAGGATTATGAAATAACATTATGAAAAATTATGAGTTACATTAAAGTATGTAGGAACAATAAATATTTAAAACAAAATTAGGGTTATAATTTTTTAACTAGCAGAAACAGAAATGCTTTTAGTGTGTAAAATAATCCAATTAATCACTAACACTTCGATCCCTTATTCAATTTTTGTAATTTACCCTAAGAGGTCCGAATAATCGACGCTCTACTGTATAATGAAATCTACTCTCTAGCGTTAGATAGAGCTACGGAATTTTCCATTGTTTACAAATGGATAGTTCGTTTATACAATATCAAAATTTTCAGAATCCCGATACTGATAACTCAGTTCAACAATAATTTGCTATTTAAATAATATTACAATCAATACATAATATGAGAGTTCAAATAAAAATTATAGTTAAAAAATAAAACTAGAAAACCAAGCTTTTATAGCAAACCTAACTGTGATTTTAACAACTTGCAGCAGTCAGACCTGTTAATTTTTTCAGTTCAAGGTTGGAAGCTAACTTCCCTATACTATTCGTGATTGGTTTGTAATTTCAACACAGTTTATCCAAAACAAACCAAATTTTTTTGTTTTGTTTTGGCCATATCTTTGAGTAAAATCAGGCAAATTTTTACTTAAAAAATCCTATCTAGCACAGAATGTAAAGATCTACAACTTTTAGTACATAACATTTTTGGATTGGATTAACCATTTCTGGGTTATGGACTCTTTAACATGACGAAAACTAACTTTTTTTGAGAGTGTGCGAAATTCGGCGATGTTTGACAATCGATTGTACCTGAACGCCTTAATCAAATTCAGCTTAAATAATGTCTTTAGACGCACAATTCAATAAACTTTAGTTTTGTAAATATAACATTTTTCGATTGAAAGCATTTCTCCATCCCCCCCCCAAAAAAAAATTGGAAAAAGTAAAAAACTTTTGGGTTTTTGCTGTCCCCCAAACATTTTTCCCTTATCAAATTTAATTTAATTTTTGATATTTTATTCTAAGGACGTAAGAACATTATAAAAAAGTTGTGAAATTATTGTATTGTCATTGGTCCTTGAAACGTGTGCAAATTTCTAAATTATCAGATTACTGGAAATAAGTGAAAGATTTCATTACATACAGGTGAAGTTAATAAAAGCGCATTAAAAACACAAAACGATTAATTTATAAAACAATGATACGAAACATAAATTCAATTCTAATAAATTTTATTTTAATTTCCAATAGCAAATACTTATGCCAAACAAAAATTAGGCTAACAAGGGAGTTATTTTAAATTCTGTAAAAAGAATAAAATTTCTTTTTTTGGTACGGATAGCACCTCTCTGTTATTACAGTTTCATTTTTACAATTACAGAGCATTTCAAGGTTCAAAGTTAAAGCTACTAAACCCAACCAAGCGTAGATATTTGCATGTATACGTACATTAGATCAGCAGCACATTAAATAAATGAAGGATATAAACTTCGGATTTTATTTTTCTTAATTAGAAAATTATAAAAAAACCTAATTTCTACCTTACTAGGAACTACAATAGATCCTCTTGAAATAACTACTGCTTATCCGAATTTACATTTAAGAATAAAATAAAGGATGAAATTACTTCAAATAAATCAACAATAATTAATTACTCAAAATAAATTTAAATTTATAAAGGAAGATTCTGAGAAGAATTTTGGGCATGTCTAAGGCAACGGAGTATGGATATAGAGAATTCGCTCAGCTCATGCATCTCTACTCTATAAAGACCTTAATATTTTGCACTTTATAACATCAGGACGTCTGAGATGGGCAGGGTATGTTGCTAGAATGGGCAATAACGTAATCCCCGAAAACGCTGCTAGATGAAAAGATATTTGAACGACGAAAGGTGAAGGGACTTGGCCTGTGGTGGGTGGATTGTGTGGCTGCAGACACGGAGAAAATGCAAAGAAAAAAAAATTTGATAAAAGCAGCACACAACAGAGAAGTTTGAAGACAGTCTACGGGAAGCCTTGACTCTTCAGGAGTAATAGTGGCAACAAACAACAACAACAATAGATAATGATAATATTAAAACTAATACCTGAAAAGTTATGTTACTACAACTATTAATTTCAGGAAAAACAATTTAAAAAATAATAAAATACCTCATTTTTACTCAGTTCATTTTTTGATTAACTTTATTTATTTTTGAGATTTTTAATCAGTTTATTTATAATGTATCTACATAACATTTATTTATTTATTGATGTCTTATTTATTTATCTGTACACAAATGCAGACAGATAAATAAATAAATATTGCGGTATCAAAAAATTATAAATTAATTTAAAACTTATTTCTATATCTTATTCACCTGTTTCTTAAATTCCATTTGTATTCTTTTTTTCGTATCTTATAACAGATAGCTCTCATATTTATGTTATAATAATATTATATTGTTACGTTTTCCTTGATTTGTTAAAAGTCACATTTGTTTGTTATTTACTATATTTAAATCTATTTACTCATTGTAGAACTACAGAATAAAAAAAACACAATAAATATAAACATTTAAAAAGCATATATAAAGAAAAAGCTTTTCTCAAAATACTGTTTATGTTTCGTTCATAGGAAACATCAATACCTGCCTCCCAATATAAAAAACATAAAAATCAGAAGCAAATTAAAAAAACTACAAAAACCTTCTAAACTTGTATGCCAACGGAAAACCCCAATGTGTTACATAGTATATTGCGATGGGTTTAATAGTCAGGTTTTTTTTTTTTTTTTTTTTTTTTTTTTACGGAGATACCATATTTAGTTTGTATTATCTTATATTATTATATTATACATCTACTTTTTTTAAAATGTTTTATATATACAGATAGTACAGAAAACCCAGAACAAATAATAATTAAAACAGAAATTAAAAAAGTACTTTTTTTCAAAAGGTGAACGTCAAAATAAAGAACATAGCAATAACGAGCGTCCAATCAGTTTAGATAAAGAAGTAGGTTTTTTAAAATTTTATTTCAATAAAAAAAGACAAAAAAAAATCAATAAAGTTCTTAATATTGCACTCATATAATTATTCATAATTTTTTACTAGGATAATATTCATAACAATAACGATTTTTTTTTTTTTTTTTTTTTTTTTTTCAACCGACTTCAAAAAAGAGGAGGTTCTCAACTCGTCTGTATTTTTTTTTTTTTTTTTTCTTTCTTTCAACTAAACTGAGCTTTTTTCTGAGGGTGCCTAAAAGTGGACACCACCTTCCACCAGTGGCGATATTTCTTTATTCTTTAGGACGGAGATTTAGTTACAATGGAGATTTTAAATAATCATAATCATAAATATGTTTAAAATGTAAGGTTATATAATAGTGATTTTTATTAACCGGTTTTTTCATTTTTCTTAAAAAGTGCTGCGTTGATTTCAAAATATTTTTTATGGGACTACCTCTGAAGTATGCCCTACCGGTCAAAGAAAGAATCATCAAAATTGATCAAGAATTGACGGAGGTCCTAAACTCATCTGCATTTGATTTTTTGTATGTTACGCGATTACTCCATCAATTCTTAATCAATTTTAATGATTCTTTCTTAGATCGGTAGGGCATACTTCAGAGGTGGTCCCATAAAAAATATTTTGAAATCAACGCAGCACTTTTTAAGAAAAATGAAAAAAAAAAAAAACAGTTAATAAAAATCACTATTATATAACCTTACATTTTAAACATATTAATGATTATGATTATTTAAAATCTCCATTGTAACTAAATCTCCGTCCTAAAGAATAAAGAAATATCGCAACTGGTGGAAGGCGGTGTCCACTTTTAGGCACCCACAGAAACAAGCTCAATTCAGTTGAAAGTTATATGATAAATTGGTACCAGGTATTTAATTTTCTTTATGACTGATTTTAGATGTATAAGATGTAGATGTAAACAACATACACATACCCATTAATGAAAAATATACGTTATGATTTCAACTCCCATTTTGTGTTCAATTTTCCCAATCACATGAAGGTAAGTGGAATGATAACCTCGATAAGTATTTGTTCAGTAACTCGAACTATTTTTCAGGGTAGCTTGAAGATCGAGAATTTACTATATAAACAAAAATACACTCACCACTAAAAAGTGAAAAAAAAAAAATAATTTTTAGAGAAAAAAAAACAAAACCGACTTCAAGATTAAACCTACTTACACGAACTTTAACTAAAAAATAAAAAATAATATTTTAATTGCTTCAAAACAAAAACCGTTAAATGAAAATCAACGACATTATCGATACTTATATACCTATTCACAATTTATGATAATTTATTTTTGGAGTCGGTGCCAACCAAAAATAACAGAATTTGAAAAGAAATGGTAATTGTAAAGATCCTCCCACTGTTTCATCACCGCCACACCGCTGTCTCGGGCCATTCGAAAGTGTATTGCAGAGGCAGGATCAAACTGCCATTCTTGGCTGGCATCGACTCCAAAGATAACTGATCATAAATTGTGAATAGGTATATAAGTATCGATAATTTCATTGATTTTCATTTTACGGTTTTTGTTTTGAAGCAATTAAAATATTATTTTTTTGTAATCTTTTTTTTTTCAAATAACTACTAGATTGTCAAAATATCACTTTCTAATAATTAGTATCCTTTTCCTCTGTTTTCCCGTGAAAAATTTAGGGGACTAATTCTATTTAGAAAAAGTTTAAATAAAATTCAAAAAATACTAAAAATAAATGGAAAAGGGCGGAATATAAATGGAATAGATTAAAATAATATCGGAAAAGATTAAACATAATTGGAAAATATTTAAATATGAATGCTAAAGGTAAAATATAAGTTGAAAAGTCTAAATAGAAATGGAAAAAGATTAAATATTGCTAAAAAAAGTAGAAATGGATTTATAACTGGAAAATGGTTAAACTATTCTGGAAAAGGTGTCAATAAACTTGGAAAAGGTATAATGATGTTTATAAATATCTGTCCAAATCGAACCTAGGTCCCAGAGTAAAGAGTACAATGCCTTAACAACTCAGTTACTAACCCTTCCTATATTTATTATTATTAGCGAATTCTCCCCAGCAATGGAAGACGTTAAGCAAACTCGATCAATTTTTATTTAGGTTCTTCTTGTTCTTCCAATAACCTTTTTCTTTCTTTGTGAAAAGGCTTGTTTACTTCTGACCAGTTTGGTCTGAACTGTTTTGTTTTTTTTTGATTGCTCTGGTACAACTTCCCATTTGTCTACTTTGTGTCTGAAGATATCTCTTTTTAAACTATCGGCTGGCCTTATGTTTGTATTTTTAAGTTCCTTTTAAATTTCACCTAGCCTAGGTGTGGAATTCTTAAGTGAAGTTACATAATTTATTATTGTTTTCGTCAGTAGATTTTCTGGTAGTCGACTCAGAGGATCAAATAATTTCATTCGCCTTTTCCTAATATCAATACCGACGTTTGAAAACTTTTCTGTTGTTTTAATCGTTTGTAGTCAGTAACCTTCTTGGGTTTGGTAGAATATTCCTGATGATCTTTCTTCTTTTTTGAGTTCTTCAAGCCGTTGTTTCCTGTTAAAGATTAGTGTTTCCCTTTACATTTATAGAAATTGATTTATTATGTGTTTCACTGTATATTTATTAAAACAAACCATAATCCATTTTTTCTTACACTTTCACAAAACCAATATAGTTACTTGAGGCGTTAAGTATCGAAAACAGCTTAATAATTGTTTCCAAAGATTAAGTTTTTAATGACGACTTTTGTTGTATGGTTTCAAATCATTATCCCTTTTTAAATTGTATGTACTATCTAATTGTTAATTACAGCTAATAAATTGGACTATGCTGGTTTAGAAATTTTTATTTCCATCCTTCCTCTCAAATTTTTCTCAATTTTATGTCTTGTTAAATTGCCAAATCAAAAATTGATTAATCGATTTACCATATTAATGTTGACAATTTATAGTTCGGCTGAATGTACAAATAAACTAGAAATACCTAAATAAATGGACAAAGATAAAATTTTCATCAGTATATCTGTACATCAGTATATCAGTATTCAAAAATTACATTTCAACATGAATATCGAGAATACATTCTTCAGCATTATTTTCTAGTTAAATAAGGTTCTTCACTAGGTTTTTATTAAATTTAAAGGTTTGATATCTATCCAGTGATCCACGTAATGGCGAGGAAATTGTTTTCGTTATTTATCTTTTCTGGAGCGGCAGGAATGTTCACAGGCACTGAAGGAAGTTCTTCATTAGTTGTGTTTCTTCGACACACTCATGAAAGCACCAGATTCACGGAATGAGCTGGATGGAATTCATGGATTGAGCTGGTTTTGATACTAAACGACTCAGTTGTACAGCTTTTTTTTTTTTTTTTTTTTACATCGTCTGCTTCGAGGTGAAAATCATTAAGTAACGAAGTCGAATCTTTTTAGGAGAGAGAAAAAAACAGGAATATTCTCATTAGAAATTTCTCAGAATGTTATGTAGTGAATTTTCTCAATTTCTAAAGTTCATAAATGAAATAATGAGGATATCAACACATAACTTTTTGTCAAATTTGTAAAAAAAATTGCACTTAGTGACTTTTACCTCCAAGCAGACGATATACTAAACACCTGATCCTCTCAGCCCTACATCTACAGCATACATTCCACATCATTCAACCCATAAATTCAAGCTCCACCGAGTGTGAATGAATGAATGAAAAATGAATGAAAATAAATTTTATTCTGGGGCCTTTGCCCCTTAAGAATAATTACAATGAACAATTAATGGCTACCTAGCATACTGTATATATAATTAAGAAATATGATAAAAACAAAGAAAATATAATAAAATTAAATTAGGAATTTAAACGAAATTCAAATTACAATATAAAAGTATTGTTACATATTTTCAAATATCACACAAAAAAACAATTATATCTTGAGGTTAGAATCTAAGATAAGTTACCAAAACAAAAATAGAGAAAATTAAACAAAACTTAATGAAATCAAATACAATAATCAAAGCAAATATAAATTATCTGGAAAGATAATGTGTCTCATCTGATAAATAATATAAATTATGCCAAAACCAATTCAGTGCAATAGCACTAGACTAATACTGTAAAAATCAATATTACATTCTGAATGTTCATATCTCATTTTAAGAGATATTTTTTACATCTTTATGACTATTAGACTGAATATCTAACAGGTAACTGAAAAGTCGGGATTTGAAGCTGTTGTGAGAGGAGGAATGGCGAATGATGGAAGGGAGGGAATTCCAGAAGTTGGAAGCTCTGGATATAAAGAAACGTTTGAAGGATGTATATGTGCAATATATTTATTGCAGAACTAAACGCAATAGCCTCAACCACTCAATGGCGTCCCCACAAAAATATAATAATTATAACTGACGCGCTAAGCGCTCTGTATGGCCTTAAAAATATGTACTGTGGAAACCATTTAACAGCACGGATACAGACCATGTATTACAATGGCCGGAAAAATAGAGAAAAATGTCCATCTCTATATGTGCCCCCGGACATAGGCATTACGGGCAACGAGATGGCGGATAGAGCAGCAAAAGAAGCTTTGAGACTACCCGGTCACGGAAGTGCCTTAATAAGTCCTTCAGACCTAGTACTACCACTGCACAATAAGATAAAACAGGGATGGCAGTCAATGTGGGATGAGAGACCGGCGAGCAAATTAAAAACATTAAAAAAGTGTCGAAGAGTTTTACGGTCTAAACCAACACAAACCAACCAACCTAAACACTTGATCCCTTTCAACACGAATCTCATAATTCTATTATTTATAATTTACTTATTAGGCCGGTCATTTTCTATTTAGTAGCACTTAAACGTTCATTATTACAATATTGATTAAGTTTAAGCATACAGAGGCCTTTATCTTTCTACTTTTGACAAATTTTAGAAGTAATTACATCTAAATAACGTTACTTAATTTAGTAGTAACTATTTTCTAATAATATTATAATGAAAATTAATTAAAAACAGATTATATATATTATACATTCATTGTAAATGGCGAATTGAAAATAAAAACCTTACTAACCAAATAAAAAAATATACCTAAAACCCAAGCATTTAACATCCAATTGAACAGCTCGCTTAGATTAATGATTCCCAGCTTACGAGGGGCTAACACTAAATGAACACGTGGTAAAATAAATACTCAAAAGCAACAAGTGTTACTAAAAGGGGCGGACTATCCGCCGGTTCTCGCAATTATGGCGGCTTTAACCTTCCTATTAATTGGACAAGTCGAGTAAATTGGTCTCATCACATGGGAACAGAAAGCGTTTAAAGTCTATTTCCTAAGACAGCAATGAAAAGGCTTACTGGATAAACATTTCTTAAAGTAAAATAAAAAAAAAAAAAAGCTTCAGAAATCGATTTTAGTAAAAACAACCTCTATCTAAATGGTATTTTGATTTAAAGGTCAATAAGTATAAACTTATATCAAAAAGAATAAAATACGTTTCAGATCATACTTCATTTAAATCGTCATAGAAAACTAAAATTTATGAGGAAAAAAAACTCTCCGTCAAAAATATCGCAGCACTTTTAAAATATTTGAATTTCATAAAAAAGTTTTGTTTTTTTATCATAAAGAAAGATTCTGAAGTCTATAATAAACATTCCCAAACTAGACATAAACAATTTTTATTTTCCTTATTTTTTATTTTTAATTTCTTCCAATAAACAAAAACATTAGAAAACTTACTTTTTAAAATTTTAATTTTTTTACAATTTCAACTTTTAACTTTATAATTTATGTTTAATAAGACATATCAAGTTCTCTGGCTTGAATGACTGCTTTCACTAGTTTTGATACACTTATAAATAACGAAACGAATAATAAAAATGGACTGAAGAAAATTTAAAAAAAAAAATCTATAATTCCATCGTTTGTATTTAGCAGGGAAATAAATACATTGTGTCAAATCCTTAATGTCTCAAGTTTAATAAATAATATTGATATGAATACAAATCAAGTATAGATTTAGGTAAAAACCAGAAAAATCTCGGACATTATGGGTGTTACAATAAGATAATGCTTGTTATTTCTCGGTCTTAAAATTACTCATTTTCTAGAAATTTAAAAATTAGGATATACAAGACTATTATACTGCCAACAGTACTTTACGGATACGAAGCTTGGCCACTTACGTTAAGGTGGGAACTAACCTTAAAGTATTAAAAAATAAAGTATTACGAAGAATATTTGACCCGAAGAAGAATGAAGAAACCGGAATATTGTACAGAACTGTTTTCAGACCACTGATAACAGTTTACCCACAATCAAGCAACACATTCAATCGTAATGTCATTTCTCTTATCAACTGATCTATCAACAAACCCAAATACATAAGGAATAGGGAATTACAACAAGAAAACTCAAGATACTGACACAAACAGACAAAACACATACATATAACTTGAAGACTGAAAAACTAATTTCTATAAATTACAGAAGAGTATAAAAATTAAAATCGTGTAAATATTTTATTTTCACCATAAAGTTGGTTAATAACAGTTTGATTTAACTGTCATTTTTTTTTTTTTTATCAAATGCTATATCTAAAAATCCAAGAAATAGGAAACTACAACAATCAAACTCTAAAAAGATACAAACACAAACGGACAAAGCACATAATTCTTGAAGATTGAATAACTAATTTCTTTAAATCACACATTACAGGTTAATTAATAAACTTTTATTTTGTATTACACCGTAAAAAAAAAAAAAAAAAAAAATTATTTTGTTTGTATTTTTATATAACTTGTATATTATTATTTGTATTAATTTGACTCTGGATCATAATTTAACAATTATTTATTATTATTCGCACTAGTATTGTTCATTTGTTGTGTGGGTTTTTTTTATTATTATTTTTTTTGGGCGCGAAAAGGCCTTATAGACCACGCGAATATCATGATTTGGGATTCTTCTTTATTTCCCAAAACTTCCTCATTCGTTCTGCATGTTTGGCTTTTCTTTCCTCCGTCCAAGCCCCACTCCTCCTTATTCTTTCCCTTTTCACGAAGACCTTTATGTCATTTAATGATTTTCTATATGTTTCCCTATCTTGGCAGTCTGTATCCTTTATTTCCATTGAATTCATGTCATCTTTAATTTGTCTAAAAAACCCATATGTGTTCTTTTGCTGTTGGAAATGTCGGAAGATTTTCCCGTTCAATCTTACAGGACTCATCCTTATCATATGCCCGTATAATCTGTCTTCTTATTTTGATATCGGTTTCTAGACTCTTGTTGTTATTATAGATTTCTCTGTTGGACCTTATTCTGTAACCTTCTGGTGTCTTTCATTGTCCGTAGATTTTTCTGAGTATCTTTCTTTCTACCTTCAACAGCTTTTCCATGCTAGGGAGGTAAGATGTCTCGGTCCCATAGAGTATCACGGGCTTAATTACTGTATTATAATGTCTGACCTAGGCTTTGAAGGATAAATTCTTCTTATTGTAGAAGCTCCTGATATTAAAAAATAGCTTCTCCAGTTTGGTGGCTTTCTCCTTAAACCTCTCTCGATCCGAGCCATTTTTTTTATTATTATTTTTTTTTTGTTTTATTTTTATCTATTTTTTCCTATCTATTTTTTTATCTATTTTTATCTATTAGTTTTTCCTACAATTTTATCTATTTGTTTAAGCTTTTTGCATTCTATTATTTGTTTATAAATTCTTTCTTATTATTTATGTCACATAAGAGGGATGTATGTCCAGGCATGTGCATATGTTATTAATAGCCTAGTTCGGCTTTATTTTAAATAAAGAATAATAAAAAAATTGAAAAAACAAAAAAAAACAGTTTGATTTTGTATTATATCACAAAAGCAGTTTTATTTTGGCGCAGAAAAGTTTTCTGTGGTCTTGATTTTCTAACCCTTATGTTTTTTTGTGTCACGGTACTAAAATTTACGGAACTTTTCTTTTTTGGCACTTTTTTTTTTGTTATTTCGACTATATCTCAAAAAAGTAAGCGTTTTATTCAAACTATTTACACAAATAAATCAGAAAAAATGGTCTAGATTATTTATTCATAAAGTTATTTTTAAGACCAACCCTACTGCTCCTAGGGCGCATAAAAAAATGGGCAAATATTCCGGACAGCGGTAATTCCACGATTTTCGACTCTGTTGGCTGTCAATGATGTTGAACTTATTGAAATAGACTCAGAAATACAATAAAACAAAAATTAGCTATGTATATAAAGTAATTTTTATGAACGGTCGTGGTGGGATGGTAAGATACTTATCTTATCAATGTCTAAAATGATTATGATGGATATTTAGACTATTTATTTAATTTAAATGGACAAAGAATCACTAAACCTTGGAGCTTGCTTATTTTAGGTATGATTCAAGCAGAGGGAACTTGATTCCTAATCGACCCGATCATCATATATTAATGATGATTACTTTTCATTTCGTATATTTACGAAAGCAGGATCAAGGATGGAAAATTCCAGTTACTTATTTCTGAGTTAGAAGAAATAAAAAAAAAGATTCTAGATAAACAATTATATCTACAGACACAACACTCGATGACAATTCGTAATGATTAGGTTGAAAAGCGAACAGTTAAAAATAAGAAAATAGTTAAAAATAAGAAAATAGTTAAAAATAAGATATTACAAAAAAATTCTAATATAAAGGAAAAAAAAAGGAGATGATATCAGTCAGTCAAAATAGAACCTTAACTAAAGTACAGTTCAATGTTATTATTCTGTTGAATACGAATGAAAGTTATGTTGAAAGAAAAATTCCTAAAAAATAAATTTTTACTTAACTTATTTTCAAAGGTTTATCTAACATACTGGCATGGATAAGTATTTTCGCCGGGGATCCATTATGAAGTAACGTTTTTTGTTTTTTTTTTAACTTAAAACTTAAAAATGTTGACCAGCTCTAACTCTGCTGGTGTTGCCCCAATTAATATTTCTCGACAATTTCCTTATAAGAAGTTTAATGAAAAAAAGTTTTTCTTATATGAAGTTTGTCAATAAGACCTGAGATACCTTTTAGTTGTTATGTTGGTTTTAATAAAAAAAAAAAAATAATAAAATAATAAAAAGCCCCCTTGACCATGTCGGCTAAAGAAAATATAACATAAAACATGTGTCAAAGAAGTCCCTTGATATAGCTCCTAAACGGTAGAACTTAGCGATAAATATTAGATAACAAACATTATTAACCATTTAATTTCTAATAAGGGAACTATCGGCTAAGTTTCGATCCGGGCAAATCCAACAGCGATAAATTGCGTCAAAAAAGCCACTCCACTTAAAAATACAGGTTACAACGTGACCTTTTTTAATTCAGACCAATATAGCTCCTGGACGGTGGGGTCCTAGCGACAAATATTAATTTAAAAAAAAAATTAGATTTTTGACAAATAAGATGTCAAATTACCACGCCTAAGTAGAAATACTTTAATGCGTGCGAACGTTTTGACCTGCCTCGCAGTTCTTATTCAGAACCACCGAACAACACTGGAGAGGGGAAACGAGCGATGATAAATATTTAAGATGACAAATTTTCGATACGAGAAACAATAACTAACCTACCGCGTGTTAAAAAGGCTCCTACACTTAAAATTAGAGGTTTAATACGTTTATTTTGTAATAGATGAAACAGATACAAAAAGAGCTTTCTTATTAGATCCTGACTCCTATTCAAGATATTATAATGAGAATTCAGTATAAGAAGAGTTGAGTTCCTAACTGCTTTCACTGTCGTAGTACCAAACTATCGAACTTAAGCCCTCGCGTTCTCCAAAAACGTACAGCTTTTGACCGGTATACATGTTCCAGGTTAAAACTCACGTTGTAACGTATTTTCATCCTTAACATGTGCGACTTCTTTTCACTTATCCATTAGAATTGCTCGGATCGAAAATTTCATGAAGAATATGTTTTTATAAATTACATTTAATTGAAATCTAGTTAAGGAGCTATACCTATAAATAGTCACTTTTGAAAACCCCAGTTCTCTAATTTTTTTACAGCTGTTAATTTCAAATAATAATGAACTATTAATTTAATTTAATTATCATTCAAAGTAATTTGATCCTTTTGTTTCTAAAATTTTAACTGAGAAAATCAGTAGATTATAGAAAGATATATCCAGGATTTGTTTTTCCCAGTCATGGAAGAATTAAGTTCTCTTCTTTTATTTGGAATCTTTATTCCCCTCAGTATATTAAAGTGAATTTGACTGAGCAGTAGAACTCTGTCACAGCTATTCCTGAATTTTCTGGTTTCGGCTTGGTAACCTAACATCATCTTTAGGCCTTTAAAATAGAAAATATTTTAAGTTTAGGATTAAAAAATTTGTTATTGAAAATTTCATTTTTATATATATGTAATAATTGTTATAAAATCGCTAGGACCAAAACACAGATTTATAGTTGTAGCACTTAATGAAAAATGTTAAAAAAGATAATCCGAGATAAACGTTCTACGCCCGGGGATCGGTCCAAGACGTATACGAGAGGATTAATTAATCCACCACGAAATAAATTTCCTTCTGCACTAGGCGCGCTGAGACCCTTACCTTCTGATTTATCTGTGTTCATATTCATACAATTCAAAGGGATTATTCTAAATGTTCAAGCAAACGGGATGGAAAAGAATTATAAACAGATAAAAATAAAACATAAATGAAATATAATAAATATATATATAATATATATATATATATATATATATAATATATGTACCCACTTACAACCCATGAAGCGTCTCGGGTTCAGTACTTAGGTAGGTTGTACTGTTTCTGAGCCAACGGTTGTGAAAGGAGGTGATTTGGCCAGAATTCACGCTTAACCGCCAGGTTTTTCCCCCCAATTAAGGGTGCCCACTTTATAGGAGGCTGGGTGTGCCCCAGGAGGGTCTCCCGACCTCGAATTCGATCCACGGCCGAAATAACAGAAAATAAATTTTCTGCCTTCAGTCAGATTCGAATTCGGGCCCGATATATATATATATATATTCATAATAAGATAATAAATTATTTGTAAGTGTTTGAAAAGTCGTAAACGAAACAATTTTAAGACAACTTTCAAAGTTGTAGATGCATCGAATGAAAATGTTCTCATAATATAAGGGAACTTGAGTGAAATAGTTTTAAAAAGAAAAAAAAACAACAAAGACGATGAAAACAATAGGAGCGATTGATTAGATAAAGAAACAAAAAATCTTCCAAATAGAATTTAAATTAATTATTTATTTAGTATCTGTAAATAATTAAAATTGTCGCTAACATTATATTACTATTTTTATTTTGCAATAAAACTAATACTCCATATTCGTGTAAACTTATCAAAAAAATAATGGTGAAAAAAACATAGACTCCATAAACCTCTTCCCTTGTAATTTTAAAAGAATAGCCCACCGATCATTCAATAACGCAACACGATCATACCTCTCAACAATTAACAGATATGAAAAATATCTCATTCCACGATGATATATATATATATATATATATATATATATATATATATATATATATATATATAATATATATATATATATATATATGGATAAATTTCTTGACTGTCACTATTAAATGTTTAGTAAGGTTCTTGAGGTTCTAATTAATTTCTTACTACTAACTTCCATTAAGTTCCACTAGTAACATTGGCATGATTATGAGAACAATATAGTCTCGAAACGTCGCCGAAATAGTTGTTTTTTTATTTTATGACTGAACGTTAAGAACCTTACTAAGCATATATATATGTACCACGAAGTAACGAGCAGGCTACCAATGATTGAATTAGAATTAATAGAGTAAAATCTACCTGAATTGACTAGGATTATAGCCATTTCAGAACCTTAAAAGATACGAAACCTTTAACTTTAAAACATAAAACTCAAGATTATGAAAATTAAAAAACCTTAGTGGTGGGACCTACAGTAACGTGAAGTTTATTTTTAGACGAGTCAGTTAGCAATATATTACTTATTATAAAACAATGTATAAAATATAATACCGCCAGCTGCTATGAAAAACAAAACACAACCATTTCAAGATATTAGGAATGTCAAGATCGACTCAACTGTATTGCTATTGTTTACTTAAACATGGTAATACACTAAGAATATTAAGTATTAACATCAAAGAAGTAAAAGCTTAACATGTTATTATAATGTTATTCCCAAATTACATAGTCAAATATTGATTATTTGTGTAAGTAAAGTTATTATTTGGCTCTTAATAAACTTATACTTCAATGTATAAAGTACCTTCATAATCATTATAAAATGATGTAAAAGCAAACGGTGTAATGATTGTAAATATATAAAAAAACAAAGAAATAACAACAATAACATTATAACCTATAATTTTTTATAAATTATAATAGTAAGGTTGTGAAAGGAGGAGATTTAGCCGAAATCACTCTTAACCACAAGCTTTTTTTCACCAATTAACGATACACAGTGTATAGAAGTTGGCTGTGATCTAGGAGACTTTTAAGACGAACCACGATTTAAGTAAAAGAAAATGAATTTTATACCTTCAGCCCGAATTTTATAACTTGGGCCTCTGTGCTTGGTAGTCTTGTACCGCACCCACGGATTCACCGCGGCTCTATACAAATATAGTAAAACAGAGAATTCGCTTAATCATTAAATAGTTCTATACGTTTGTTCAATAGCAAATATGTTCAGGCTGTATCTCGAATGAAGACGGAAAAAATTGTACGGATTTCACTCCTCATGAAGGCCCCTAAAGATAAACGGACGAAGTTTATCAGTGACCAAGTTCAGTGAAGAAAGGAATCGTGGAATGAGTTGCTTACAGATGAAAAAAGTATGGATGACTGGGCTTTCAATCATTATGAACTACGGAAAGAAGAAATGGTCGTCTTATTATATCATATATTTTTAAAAATATTCTACATAATTCCTATTCTAGACAACGTTTCGTGGCCATGCCACATTAAATAGGAGCCCATTATGCACTGGTAATTTAAATTAAACTTCAGATCTGATTGCAGTCAGTTATAGATATGGACAGTACTATGTGATCCCTGATGAAATATTTTTTAAGATTTATCATCATCAAGGTAATTGTAACATTTAAACAATAGTAATAATAGCAATTATAAATTTTGCAAAGTGATATTAGCGGAATAGTACAGTATAGTGTTTTAATATTGCAGAAAAGATGAAATTTTTGGATGTAATAAAAATGACAAGACTATTAGTTGATAAAATTATATTCCTTAGACCCAATCAAACAAAACTAAAAGATAACGAATTGGATCTATGGATTGGCCCGAAAGATTCCCAGACTTTAATATTATTGTAAACAAATGGAAAGACAACAGGGGCAGCCAACAATATTTTAGTGTTGATGAATTAAAATAAACAATTAAGAAGGAACTAACCGAAATTCCTCAAGGATTAATTCGGCCTCATTTCGATTCACCTCTTAAGCAGATAAAAATAAGCAGTTGCATTTAAAGGATACTAATTGTATTATTAATATTAATATGAAAGCCGTTATTGCGTTATAACTTAAGATATCTACACTATTAAATAAATAAAGAAGCCATTTTTCGTTTGTGATCACTAAACACAAGAACTACTGAACCAATCTATGCTAAATTTTAACTACATCTTCATAAATCAAAAAAGGTTTAGCATTATTCACTTTCAGTTTAATTGTTATTAAAAAAAATTAATAAATAAGTGGATCTCTGTGAAGTTTAAAAGTCGGCCGATAGGTGTTGAGCGCTATTTAGGAACAGAGGTTTTAATTGTACGGTGTAAAAAAGTGCTTAAAATTGTTATAAAATCTACTTATTTTTAATAAAATTATTATTAAAAAAGAAATATGTGCTGCGACATGTGGATCCCAGTGATGTTTGAAAAATCGACCGATATATATTGCGTATTATATAGTAAATATTTTTTGTATCTGAATTACCAACTTACTCATTGAAATCAACAATTAGAAGTCCAAATCTGTTTTTACTTGATCATCAACCATTAAAAATGTAAAATGGTCGCAGGATAAAAATTACAGCTGTTAGTGAAGATATCATTGAAGCTACAATTTTCACTAGATTGATGGACTAGAGAAATCGCATTAATACCAATCATTCACCTTTTCAATTTTAAAGATTAAAATTTCCAATTAAAATTATTTAGCTGTGAAAATTACCAAATCGCAAAGCGACATTTACAAAAACGTAATAGATTTTCAGACTGATCGTTAATCTTATACAATACTCGAAAAATAATTTATTTCATCTTACTTTTTCCTTCTTGCATGCTTTCTACAATAAAGATCTTTATCGATAGATAAATTCAACTCCAATTATCAGTTAAAATTATCCATGTTCATTGCTTATGAAAGCTGGCGAAGCCATGACGTGGGATGCTAGTATTTAATATTTATAAAACTGTTATTATTATGTACCACCTAAAATACACAATTTATTTGTAGAAATTATTTTAATTGTTCACCTTCCGGGTGAAGTACAACTAAATTTAATAGAAGTTTTATACAGCGAAACAAATATATTAAACTATAATGAAAGTTAAATAAAGGAAAAAAATCCGAGTTGGCTATCTTTTTTTCCCATAAATTATATTAACCAAATTCAAAGTTTTGTAAAACTAACTTTATGAACATATTCTGCTAATAATAATAATAATAATAATAATAATAAAAAAAAAAAAAAAGAAAGAAAAAAAAAAGGATTGTTTGCCGATAACTTGAATAAACAGAACGAGGCACCAAAAACCTATTTTACTAATCTGCTTTAAAGGTAATATTCAAATAGACTTTAATGCATAGAAGTTAAAACGCATGACCCTGTTAGCCAACTACACCAATAATGGACGACATAAATACCAAAAACCAACAAACATCCGAGCGCAGAGGAGAATTAAATGCCATTTAAGTGGTGAGATGGCTGAAGCGGAGTGGGAAACCTATATACACCGATCCTATCTTCTCCGACCAACTCTTCCCGCCCGAATAGATAATACCATGCAGCGGAATTAGCTTTTAAAAAAGATAAATGGTGACACTTGAGATAAGCTGCCTATAGGAGTATCGATCTCTCCGATGGTATGGCGAATAAATTCAAATATAATTTTCAATATGTTATCAGCGTTCCTACCAATACCATCACCGATACTATGTGTAAATACACTCCAACTGTTTCGGATTGAACATTCAGTTACCTGACACGTTCATAAAGAAAATATAGAAAACTAACATCCGCTGTCGTTACCTAGCAACGGCCATATGATAGTTAGCCCAACTTGCTAATTAATTGAGCAATATAAGATGGCGGATAGTTAGCGTCACTGTTAAGACGCTGTTGATTGAATGCAGACGTGGGCCCACCAGTTCTTCGACCACCGTCCCTATCTTCTTGAAGGTTTTTTCATTGAAGATCATCACATCTCATTGCGGCTGTGACCAGTTATAGTCCTCCCGCTCCTGCTAGACTTACTCATCAACAGTATCGTATTTTACTAATATTTTGTTTTACTTTATTAATTTAAATTGGGTATAATTGTTATAATTTTGAATTAATCTGTTAATTTAAGTTTTAATTTCGAAGAATTCAATAATTTTGTGGTTATTTTGTTACTTAATTCCTTGTCTTGTAAATAGTAATAATGTTTGTTTTGTTTATAGATATATATTATATATGATTGGTGTATAGTTTCAATTTTCTCAAATAGATACTGATATTCGGAACCTTAATTTTTAATTTTATTATTTCACTAAAGTTTTTTGAGCCTATCAAAAACTTCATTCGAAAGAACCTATCAATTTTGCGGGGGCTCCAACACTAACATACAGGAAAAAATAAATTCATAAGATATCATGTTTGAATAAACATTACATTGTAATATCAAACAACAAATACCGTGATTCGCGGAACAGAAGACAAGAAGACCGGATCCCCAAAAGTAGCGTCCAGAATAGGCTATTCGCGTCGTGAAGAGCCTACGATCATAACCAACGTAAGATGTAGGTGACTGTTCAGAGGAGAATGTATTTGAGGAGCGTCCGGATTGTAGAGCACCCTAGAAGCCAACTGCTAAGTCTCAGAATTGGAAGGAACAACGGAAGCAGAAAGGGTAGGGCCAAGAAAAGCCTGCCATCCTGCCCCACAACAGGAGGAAGAGAAGATGCCTGACTTCCGCGCTAAGAAGAAGACGCCTGAAACTGAGCTAGTCTTTGACGAGGACTATTACAAGATGGGAATTCTCGAGACCGAAACTTAAGCCATGATTATGAGCATTTAGGATTTCTTTTGTATACGTGATGGGAAACGCTCTTAATCCTCACATCCTTGATTATAATACATAGCTAGATCACCTTCCTCTAAATGAGACGACGTTCCTCAGCGATATGTCTGTGGCAAAGGCAGTCGTACCTGCTTCCAAATATGATTACCTACAATCTTTTAGTGAAGTGGTAACCACTAGTATCAACGTAGTTCAACCCAATTTACCTAGCGTAGCCATACCCACAATAGGAAGTGCTAAAATACCGGTAGGCACGCTTGGACGTATTCATATGGAGCACAAGTATGAGGCGTACATTTCACCTTATGTGACAGCTTCCGCCACAAGTAACGAACACAAGGTGCCCTTGCCCACAGGGTTCTTTCCGAAAGAAGACGTACCTAACACTAATCTGCTCGACTACGGTCCCATTAACACAAAAGAGTACGACTCGCCTAATTACCTTTTTTGCGAGTCTGCTCGCCACTGCTCGCATTTATCACTTAGCATTTTAGCAAAGTACAGACATATTTGAAAACCACAACTGACATTTTGCGTTTTGACTCCCGATATTATGAACAAGTTGATTGTTAGGGTTAAGCTTAAGTTCTGCAAAGGCCTACATACTAGAATATTAACCGTTCTTTACGAATAGCAATAGCAAAAGACACATAAAATTACAAATTTTAATACTTCGAATTGAAATGGCAAAGCAATAGGAATAATCAGGATTCTAGGAATAAATACACTTTCTCCAGTCGCTGATTACAATTAATCACATTCTGGTTGTGATAAAGAGACAAATAATATCTTTAATAATAATACCAGGTTTGAGTTTAAACATGAAATCCTGCATTAATTACCGGGAAACCCAATATTTCCGACGTGATATTAATATTATTAATATCTTTCCATACTCATTGTTGAATATAATTTTAATTTAATCCCATTTAAAAGTATTGCAAAATTAAAATTTTGCGTATTATAAACAGTCAAGTTTTTTGGTTTTTTATTAGGTGATTCTCCAATTTTTCATATATCAGAATAATAATAGGAACGTCAGATATGGTAGATTAATATAATTGGCTAGGTTGGCAAGAACTATATTCGTTTTGTAAAAATTCTTTCAGTCATTGAATTTATAAAAATAATTACTGCACGATAAATAGTCAGAGTTTATTTTAAATATAATGGTAATATACCTAGTTCAAATTGGACGGATTGGGAAAAATAAATTCGTTTAGAAAAAATCTTTTATTATTAACAACTTTTAGTTATTAATTTGATACAAATAATTAGTGCATAATAAAGAGACATTAAGTTTATTTTTTAAATAATATATTTTTTAATTATTCAATATTATTTAGAAATGTATACGATATGTACATCAGGTTAATTTGTGGAAAATTATTACTATAAAATGTCAAGGTTAGTAGCACTTCGATAAAAGTTATACATTCGACGGTATCTTGATTATCTTTTCAGACGCCACAAGCAAGTACGTACAATGGTACCTCTTATTTTCTTACATGATCTATTGTCTTACATTTATAAAAACTTTAGTATTCATAACCTACGTAACAAAGTGCTGTTGGTTTAAAATTTTAATATCTTCTAGAACTGATCATAAATGTTTAAAATTCGAATCGAAATAATTTTCACAAAAATTAATTTCAATAGAAGCAGCAATTAATTCATCAATCTTAATAGCATCGAGGAGTCCATGGATATTACTAATTGAACTGCCCAAAACAAACATAAAGTTAAATTAGACGTTTTGAATTCCACTAAAAATTTAATACGAATTAAGCAGCTGACAACATTTCTATAAAACTAATTTAGATCATCAAACCGGCAAGGAATAACGGGACTAGCTAAATCTACACCGAATATTTAAAACTTAAATAATATATCACGCCTATGTCATATAACCTGAAAATATTTGAAAAAAAAATCAGTAAGGAACTTTTTTTTTTCTTCTTCTTCATAGATTGAAAGTTACAACTGTACAAATATATACATCTAGTAAATGTGTTGTTAATTATTACAATAACATAAAAAAATTTCAAAACTTGGAAAGAACTACTCATCAGTAGCAATTTTAGTAACTTAGATACCAATTATCATATATGAACTTATTCCAGAAAATAATCTAAAAAAAAAAAAAAAAAAAAAATTCTAATAGAGCACAGACCTACCAAATACTGTACCATATAGATTGTGCCCAATCCTCACAAAAAAAAAAGAAATATATATATATAACTTTGCAACAAATATTAATTGATTTTAAAATGGACACAATTGAATTTTCAATTCCTTCTATGAAATTATCAAATCTTATAAGGAGATTAATTACAAGATAAAATATACTTGAATTTCTTAAAATATAAACAAATCAGTTAGAAACTCAAATACTAATTACACTGTATAAATTTATTCAAGATAATAATTCAGAAAACTACAACAAATTCAAAAGTACACACAATCTAACACAATCTCTGACAGAGCATGGACCTACCAAATACTATTTTAGACGTTTTTACCTCGAAGAGAAATCTAAAATATAGCCACATAGTTTGTGATTGGCCATCTTTTGATAAAGAAATATTCCAATTAGTGAAAAAAGAAAAACTATATTTCTGAATTAATAGAAAAACAATTCTTCGAACTTTTTCAACTCAAATATTCGGTTCCTACCCGCCAAACCAGTCCCCGCCAATCAAAGTTCTATACTCCTTCTCATTGTTCCCCTGCTTTTGACATATCTTTCCTAATCCAATCCTCTTCTCAATGGAACTCCATCCCTTTCACTACTCGTCATTTAAGTACCCCTTCCACTTTCATGTATTCCACTTTAATTTATACCAAAAATGAACAGTTTATGTGCATGACATTTTTTAACAAAAAAAAAAAAAAAAAAAAAAAAAAAAATTATATTTCTATCTTGTTTTCATTTTTTTATTATTAATATTTGTTATATTATAAAAAAAAAAAAATATTTTATTTTAGGTCTCCGAAATCCTTTGAATGTAAAGTATTTCTTAATCGTAAGGGACTTAAGTTTTCAAAATAAAATATTTTTATTTTTTTATTTATTGTGTAAGAGGATTAATCACGAGATAAAAAATCGTTGAATTTTTTAAATAACTACCAGCTTCCGGACAAATATTGCTTAATTCAATATTAAATTCTTGAGGTTTAAAGAATATTCAAAGTATTAATTTTCTAAGATACGTCGTTCCCTTGTAAATATTGAAAATATAAAAAGGAATTTCTTCTTTGATTTTTTTTTTTAATTTTTTTTTATTATTCATAACATGCTATATCCGAAAGAAATTTACCAATAAAATAAAAAGTTCCAATAAAAATTCCAAAACATCCGACAAAAATCCGAAGAGCAGAATAGCCGGACGACCAAGACTAGCAGATCGCTCAGTTATTGGTTATTAAAAAATAAATCACTGACCCCAACCCATATTTTTTTTATTATCTTTTTTAATATAAAAAATTCCTTCTTTGAAAGAGGATATTAAATTCTGTAAGATATTAAACTTAGACCTATGTCGGAAAGATTTTCTCGTTTTAACCCCTCCCACCCTATCCCAAGGGAAAACTCTTTGTGCAGATATTTCCTTATAGGAGAGATAATTTCCCCTCCCCCTTTTGACCGGAACATCTGAGGGATCCGTAGTTCTACATTCAGAAAAGAAATAAGTCATATCTCAAACAGAAAATGGATGTCTAAATCTTAAATAAAGAATTCTAAAATAGTACTTCTAAGAAACCACTTTTTCGAAAAAGTAAATCCACGAAACATCAAAGTAGTATGTCATTTTTAGTTAAACAGCACTTTAGGAAATACTTTTTATTATTATTATTCATTAAATGTCTTTATTTTAAACTATAATTTATACATAGACGTAGTGCAGATATAATTTTAGAAAACATTAATTTTTCTCCTACTGCATATTGGCTAACTTGATACAATGTTCATCATACAATAATCATTATTAAACCAGACTAGAACGAGAAGAAACCGTCGTTTTCGAATTCTTTGACATTTACTAGACAAACTTTCAAACCTATCGATGAATTATAGGTGACTCATTTACATGAAAGTAATTAAACCCTTTAAAAGATACGGTGTTAAGCTTTGGGGCTTTACTGAACCATACCATTGGTCTCTAATAATCATCTAATACTTGCAACACAAAATCCTTCGAAAAATCCTCAATGTTCCTAACTTAGTCACAAAAAAACTCATCCATAAAGATTTTAGCGCACTGTTGCTGATTTATACAAAACAAGATAACTATCCATACAAAAGAAAGCACTTCGAGGCACCTGAAAAGTTGATGGCCGAAGGACATTGTTATATAGAACATTTATTGAAGTACTAACATTGCTTAGTTTGTTGAAAAGAAATTGAAATGTTATTATAACGCAGTAGTACAGGACCTCATAGAGCAAACTAAACATTCACTTAAATAGTTGGAGTTAGAACATTCTTAAAGCCCTAACTATAACAGTTGGAATCGAGGATTGCGATCATGCACACGGACTTTTGTAACACAAAAACCTAGTATTATAGTAATGCTAGAACTGAGTAAAAATTTTAAAATCCGAAGATATGTTTACAGCGCTATACGTGTAACGTGAATACGTAGCCACTTCATAACATTTATTTCAGTGTTAGGAAAAGTAATACTAATAAAAGTGACCGAATTTCATTTTTTCGAAAAATCGTAATCCAATCACCATGGAAATATACTCGTGTATTAATTGATAACGATAGAGTATAACAATGAAAACGAGATAACAATGCTTAGAAAGTGTGTGACTTTTAATATAACCGGTTTTGAAATACCCCGATTGCAAAATATCAGAGAATTTTAGAAATCCGGACGTAGTAAACACTATTACATATGGGAAGTATCTCTGGAATTCGAAGAGAGAAAGGAAATCCAGCAAAGCAGAAAAAAAAAATCCCTGGAATGAATATCGTGTTATAGGAAAACGTTTCAAAAAAAATTTCAATCTATACAACACTAACTCTCATCCCCTATAAAAATTTTTTATTTATATTATCCTCTTTCCTACGAAAAAGATTCAAAGTTTGAATGTTGCATATGTGGAAACTTCATTAAAAAAGAAAAAAAAATGGTGGATCACATTAAACTGTAGTTAAAAAACGTTGCTTAATGTACGATAATCCATACATACTTCTTTTAAGTTTTGGGATACACATCAATTATTATGATGTAAAAGGTTATTCAAGCCTTAAACATCTTTTTAAATTAATCTATGGTGATTCTGAAAATATTTTACAAACTGGGTCGATATTACGATTCGTTTGTTTTATAGATGTCATAGACAACAAAAAGTTTCTTACTGAATGAATCAAATCAAGTTAGCCATATTAAGTAATATCAGCAGTTTTACATTAAAAAATATTTTTGTTCATACCATGCATTTTTTTGTGCAACATAATAAAAATAAAAGGCGCGGAGGAAGGGCATGCAACGACGCATGCTCCAAAACTAGAGGGAAGCAAACCGCACGAAGTTGCGCGTAATTCCAAGTATTGTTGGCAAACTCTTAAGCTATTTCGTGTAACCTTCGAGTTACCCAGTTTTTTTTTTTGGGTGGGCGTCTTAAAATAAAAGTGTTTGTATTTAAATATGGATTGAGGGCAAGAAAAAAAGTCGTCCCGTACTGTAGTATGAATCGAACTCAGAGCAGAAAAACCGCATTGACTTTCTGTCAACTCTTCGTGAGTTATGCGAAAAAACAACGAAAAGTCAGCTTTGAAAAAAATAAAATGTTTGCGCAGTTAATTTCATCATGAGTACTTAAAACTTCGCAAGAAGAAATCTGAAAGTTTTTTTGTATATTTAAGGTCATGCAATAGCTCTTCGAATCTCTTGGCGACATTCCAGTAAAATTTTTGAATAGTACAAAGTTCATTCAAAACACTGACACTCCAATATCTTCAAAATAACAACGAATCTAGCACGTCCGTATTCCTTTACACTAGTTTGTGATAAATATTTGATATTCATTGAGAATAATGTATCCTAGGATCAGTATCATTACATATTCATACTGAATGGATTACCCCAACATAACTATTACAAACCACGACAAACTCGAAACAAACATTACAAACTATCATCATATACCAAAGAATAAACATGGGCAGAGTAAACAATATTTCAAACGTTTAACTTCATACTTTATGATTGCCCTTATCTTGCAACAGATACCCAATGATCAGAAGCATATTCTGAAGCTGTGACAAATCGCCAATTCCAGAAAATTAAATTTAAAGAAATTACGTAGTGAAATAGAAAACAATACGTTACAAATATTAATTTTAAGTTGTTAGAACTAAAAAAAAGAGAAGTAAATTGGAAGTAACAAACACTTTAAATTTATATTTTTAGACAATTGTCTATCATTGTCAAGATACAAGATAGGAATATTCTATTCCTTGAACGAACTAAACTATATATTTTATTTATTTTTCGTGCCTTTCTTTCTTCTTATGATTCTCTTTTGATGTTTTGTTGCCTTAAAACTTTAGCTTCATATTGAACTTGATTGAAAAACATCTTTTTAGAGAATGTTAATCAGACGGATTGTTAAACATTCAACAAACAAGGTCTCCTGTAGCATGGGACGCCAATGATCTCGGTGTGTTGCTGCAACACTCCAGACAACGCATCCTCTGCCACTCCATCCACCCATCTTAGTCTTAGTCTCCTGTTGACATGTATCTTTTTCTCAAAGAGTTTTTTAGCTCATCTGGATTCATCCTGGCCAGATGCCTCGAGTTTCTACTTCTAAAGTGCTTAAAGAATCCAAAAAAAAACTTGTTTGCAGCAATTAATCGCCGATTTATTTCTTGCTGCATGTAGTTGTCGGGGTTCACTTGAGTTCCTGAATAAAAGAATTTCGTAACTCAAGTGTGTAGTCTCCGATTACGGCTATATTATAAATTATGTAAATTGCGTGAAAAATGAAGAAGTCCTGAAAAAATTGTCAGGTCTTGGTAAAGTAGAAATAGGAATGGCTAGAATGGCTTCGTTGAGAAATAGGATTTGACACCTATGTGGAGTGAGATAGAAAACAATGTAAGGCTACGGTGAACGACGCGTGTTGGGTTACATACATAAAGTAACACCTCTTTCTTATTCTAAATTTTAAGCAATATAACTCTATCAAACACATAAAAAAATACTTCAACCAATAATATTTTGTTGTTAAAATGCGTACATAAGCTCAGAAAAACAATTATAGAAAATATGTGACATAACACCATTATTCGGAGGGCCACAGCTTTAGAGTAAATATTTATAAATGTGTTCCATACGCAAAAAAAAAAAAAAAAAAAAAAAAATTCCGTAATATTAAATAGAACATTTTATAATACATATGTTTGTTTACATACTGTTATATATTATAATATTAATTTATTCCCTTATTTCTTTTATTTTTTTAAAAAAATAAGGAGCGAATGTGTACATACATACAGCCCTTAGCTGAGAAAGATTTATATACTTTTCAAAATATAATTTTATATTACAAATATGGAATTACACTGCATACAAATGAAGTAGCAATACCATATATTTTCTCAAGAAAATGAAAAAAAAAGAATTATTAATTTTTCTAATAATATATTCTCAAAGAAAGAATATTACTCATACCAATTATATGAATAGCTATTAAAAATATATTCTTTTAGGATTATTATATTTCAATTCTTATTGCGGTATAATTATATTTAATCATTAATGTATAACAGTATTAATATAATATAATTTAGTAATCTGAAAAATAAGAATAAAAAAAATTAATTTTTAGAAAAAGAAAAAAGAAAAAAAAAAAAATGAAAATGTTTTCCCTCTTGCAGTATTGGAAGGGATTTTATTTATTTCTGAACTATCTACACTGCTTAAAAGCAATGAAATATTGATTTTAAATAATTAAATTCTATTATTACATATCTCTGACTGACGTTAAAAAGTGGATATAAAAAATTGTCCACTTTTTAGTAAGGCATATTCAATCGTGTTTTCTAAATTCAACAGCCAACCAACAAATACCAATTGCGCCAAAATGAATATTTGAAATACAAAATAGAAAGCTTTATTAAGAAGCACACCTTAACCAATTTTTCATAACCTAACTATTAATAATTCTGCTCAGAAGGTTAGTTAACTCTTGTTCAAGGTGATTTGACTTATTCACTTCTTCACAACAACCAAAAATATTTGACTAATATAACTATGCCTAATTATTCAAGTTACACAAGTTATATGATACAATAAACCCCGTAAACAAAAGACTCAGACCCTAATAAGGCTACTAGTTGAGCGAAGTGATAAGTGATAATTTATTTTCCAATTTTTACAAATACATTATTATCAAATAATTCTTTGTTTCTCTGTAGCTAGATTCACTGTTAGACAATAGGAACAAAAATAATCAGTCGTGGGATAAAATTTATGTGGTAACTAAACATAACGATAGATGATCCAATTTCGTTAACTATCCAATGTATAGGTTAGTTTTACTGTGTTGGATTCCAAATAAATTATATAATAAAACAACAATTAAAAAATACTATGAAGAGATACTGAGAAGGTAGATATGATAGAAATAAATTAAAATGTTCAATAAAACAATGTACATTTTTACCACTAAAAATATAAGATAATATACAGTTGTAAAAACTATTTACATATACATCTTTTAGGGATATGTTAATAGGTTTTACATATCTTCAATATGTTAATGTAAAAACTCTGAATTCTTTCAACATATCTAACATAATTAAGAACTGCTACGCAGAAATAAAAAAATATTTATACCGAATATATATATATATATATATATATATATATATTCGGTATAAATATTTTTTTTATTTCTGCGTAGCAGTTCTTAATTATGTTAGATATGTTGAAAGAATTCAGAGTTTTTACATTAACATATATATATATATTCGGTATAAATATTTTTTTTATTTCTGCGTAGCAGTTCTTAATTATGTTAGATATGTTGAAAGAATTCAGAGTTTTTACATTAACATATTGAAGATATGTAAAACCTATTAACATATCCCTAAAAGATGTATATGTAAATAGTTTTTACAACTGTATATTATCTTATATTTTTAGTGGTAAAAATGTACATTGTTTTATTGAACATTTTAATTTATTTCTATCATATCTACCTTCTCAGTATCTCTTCATAGTATTTTTTAATTGTTGTTTTATTATATAATTTATTTGGAATCCAACACAGTAAAACTAACCTATACATTGGATAGTTAACGAAATTGGATCATCTATCGTTATGTTTAGTTACCACATAAATTTTATCCCACGACTGATTATTTTTGTTCCTATTGTCTAACAGTGAATCTAGCTACAGAGAAACAAAGAATTATTTGATAATAATGTATTTGTAAAAATTGGAAAATAAATTATCACTTATCACTTCGCTCAACTAGTAGCCTTATTAGGGTCTGAGTCTTTTGTTTACGGGGTTTATTGTATCATATAACTTGTGTAACTTGAATAATTAGGCATAGTTATATTAGTCAAATATTTTTGGTTGTTGTGAAGAAGTGAATAAGTCAAATCACCTTGAACAAGAGTTAACTAACCTTCTGAGCAGAATTATTAATAGTTAGGTTATGAAAAATTGGTTAAGGTGTGCTTCTTAATAAAGCTTTCTATTTTGTATTTCAAATATTCATTTTGGCGCAATTGGTATTTGTTGGTTGGCTGTTGAATTTAGAAACACGATTGAATATGCCTTACTAAAAAGTGGACAATTTTTTATATCCACTTTTTAACGTCAGTCAGAGATATGTAATAATAGAATTTAATTATTTAAAATCAATATTTCATTGCTTTTAAGCAGTGTAGATAGTTCAGAAATAAATAAAATCCCTTCCAATACTGCAAGAGGGAAAACATTTTCATTTTTTTTTTTTTTTTTTTTTTTTTTTTCTAAAAATTAATTTTTTTTATTCTTATTTTTCAGATTACTAAATTATATTATATTAATACTGTTATACATTAATGATTAAATATAATTATACCGCAATAAGAATTGAAATATAATAATCCTAAAAGAATATATTTTTAATAGCTATTCATATAATTGGTATGAGTAATATTCTTTCTTTGAGAATATATTATTAGAAAAATTAATAATTCTTTTTTTTTTTTCATTTTCTTGAGAAAATATATGGTATTGCTACTTCATTTGTATGCAGTGTAATTCCATATTTGTAATATAAAATTATATTTTGAAAAGTATATAAATCTTTCTCAGCTAAGGGCTGTATGTATGTACACATTCGCTCCTTATTTTTTTAAAAAAATAAAAGAAATAAGGGAATAAATTAATATTATAATATATAACAGTATGTAAACAAACATATGTATTATAAAATGTTCTATTTAATATTACGGAATTTTTTTTTTTGCGTATGGAACACATTTATAAATATTTACTCTAAAGCTGTGGCCCTCCGAATAATGGTGTTATGTCACATATTTTCTATAATTGTTTTTCTGAGCTTATGTACGCATTTTAACAACAAAATATTATTGGTTGAAGTATTTTTTTATGTGTTTGATAGAGTTATATTGCTTAAAATTTAGAATAAGAAAGAGGTGTTACTTTATGTATGTAACCCAACACGCGTCGTTCACCGTAGCCTTACATTGTTTTCTATCTCACTCCACATAGGTGTCAAATCCTATTTCTCAACGAAGCCATTCTAGCCATTCCTATTTCTACTTTACCAAGACCTGACAATTTTTTCAGGACTTCTTCATTTTTCACGCAATTTACATAATTTATAATATAGCCGTAATCGGAGACTACACACTTGAGTTACGAAATTCTTTTATTCAGGAACTCAAGTGAACCCCGACAACTACATGCAGCAAGAAATAAATCGGCAAGAGGGAAAACATTTTCATTTTTTTTTTTTTCTTTTTTTTTTTTCTAAAAATTAATTTTTTTTATTTTTATTTTTCAGATTAAAAAAATACATATATATATATATATATATATATATATATATATATATATATATATATATATATATATATATATGTATATGTATATATAAAAAAAAAAAAAATCAAAACCCAACTAGAAAACCCTCAGGTAGGCGAAACTCAAACCTGTTATCCTTAATGTTTAGCCACATATAATGTTACTACAGGAATACAGCGGACATGAATACATTACTAATTATATGCTTCTTGAATTGAATCACAGGTATATTGTCCAGTCAATAAAGGATTATTGAGGGCATTTTCTGTAATTCAAGGTTTAGGGCCTGGGAACAGGAAGAGGGGGAGGGGCCCACGAAATTTTTACCTCACGTTTTCTGTTAAACTTTCATATATCCATATATTCTAAAAAGGTTCATCCTACGACAAACTTCTTTATAAATAATACTAAAGACAATTAAATTTCGTTCAAAATACACATATGTATATGCCAATTTATTTTTAACCTGTCAAAAGTTAAAAATTTTCAAAAGTTAAGTTTTAAATTTTCTTAGGAAAACATACTGAAATCCTTCACATTGGCCAAACTTATATTTCGAAAACGTTACAGAATATGAAAAATGTGTATGTAAACAAAGATGTAGAGAAATTAATTAACTTTAAATTAGTAAGCAGTCATGTTTTGCACACGACGCACCGTTTTCGATATATAACGGCAAAACCAAAAAAAAAGGAACTTCCGCCCCCTCTTGTTCCCAGGCCCGAAAACTCTAGGACATTTAGTACCCTTGCCAGTTTTTTTTTCTTTTTTTTTCTTCTAGCCCTGATGAAGGCTTGCAATGCAAGTCGAAACGTCGGAATTATAAATTATTTATATTTGCTGTGTATCTATGACTGCATACCCCAACAATCCACATCTTTAAATACTTCTGAATCAATTAATACACCATAAACAAAAAACTATTGACTTCAGACAAAAGAACTACCGAAATTAAGAAAAAGTCTACGTAACAAGCGCAAACAAAGGTTTTCGTTCAGTTTTCCAAAAAAGGTTTGCATATGCAAGAAAATGCGAAGGTATATCACTTCCCTCTGATCTAATAACCAGCCCGAGACACGAGTTGAGCTTGCGTCAGCTAATGAGCCACTCAATTCCTCCTTTGTTTTTGAGCCTTTGGCGTCGGGAACTTTAATTCGCCAGTTTGCTAAAGAGAGGAAGAGGAGGGAGATAAAGGAGTGTGCAAACAGAGCTATCTAGGCCTCCCAGCCGCCCACTACCCCCATCCACTCCTTTATACTTAATAACTTTTTGCCCACCTTACTTTCCTACTCCTTACAGATATTGTTTTCTCCCTAATGGAATTATATTCCAACAACATGAGTCATAAAGGATAAACAGAATTATTTATTAACTAAGTTAAATCAGATAAACAAAAAAAATCGTTTAAGCGGAAATGTCACGATCAAAATATTGATTACAGTTTTAAGTGTTTCATAATGCCTTTTCCGATATAAGTTTTATACTAAAGTTATTAACGGTGATCTTTTCGCGATATTCCAAGGTTTATTGACAGCTAAATTTACGTTCATAAAAAATTCCCTAACTATTCCCTGTTGGGTGGAGAAGCCATTCTAATTTCACATAGTGGGCGTCTCCGGAAACGACGCAGCAAACGTTAAGAGAAGGATCCAATTAGGTAGGTACCACATTTAGAAACGCTACAATTCCGAAACATGAAAACATGTTACAGGCAATGCTCAAGCATTAGGAAATGAATTTTAAACAATGTCCCTGCAAATCTCATGAAATTAAACAGCATACCCGACCTTGGACAACCATTCTAAAAAAATCTAGACTAGAGGATTCCTGACGAAACTAATTAGACACACAGCTTTCACCAATGGCTACCTACTAATGGAACCGTAGATAAATAAACTCGAATAAACGCAAGAAAAATATACAAAATCAAATACATTTTCGAATTATAATTTTAGAAATTTTGTAAATCATTTAAATACAAATGATTTTATTGGGCTCCTAATAAATCACTAAAGTAGACTTGTTATGCAAAAAAACATAAAAATAAAAGACAATGAAGAAATTAACCAACCACCGGTCGGTCACCCAAATGTATGTGCGCTATTTTTGGACAATTTATTTATAAAAATCACTATAAAAAAGGTACGGGAATGCCTCTTAGTCTATTTAGTGTCACAGATGAATGGATTAGCGATATTCCCTCTGTCCCTTAATTAGTTAGTAATCGGTAGTAATGAACGCGGATCGAGGCCCACCTGCACCGGTGCTTGCGCACCCTCCCCACTGAGCCGGACTTGTAATAAAAAACATTAAGAAAGATGGAGCGCTGGCCAAACCAAAGCTGCTCAGCGGTACTTGATATGACTCGCTTTTAATTGAGGGATTGCGGACTGCGAATAAATGTAGGAAAGTCCACGACGTTGGCCTTGGTTTCGTCCGGCAAGCAAAGGGTTACTAGGGTGGATACCAGTAAGGCATTTAGGATTGAAGGGGAGCGTATCCGACCATTGGGAATGGAAGATAGGTTTAGCTACTTGTGGGTGCCTGTAGGTGTTAGGGGCATAGCGGAGATGGAAGTAGACATCGGAGTTGGGCTGGAGAGAATAGGGAGGGCCCCACTGAAACCCTAGCAAAAGATGGAGCTATTAAGGACCTTCTTGTTGCCACGTTTCTTCCATGTTTTGACTTCGGGCTGGTTAACAGGATACTGCTGAAGTTTATGGATGATCGGATACGGAGGCCGGTCCGGGACTGGCTCCACCTGCCCGCGGACTGTTGCAACGACTATTTGCATTCTCAAAGTTGTGAATGCGGATGTTGTGAAACAGTGCTGGGGCGTTGCCGACTGCCTCAAGGATGACTAGGGGTAGAAGAGATAAACCCCCTCTATGTAGGGCCGGATTTGGCGAGGTGGAATCGGCGGCCCACGTCATCAACCATTGCCCAAGTGTGAAGGAAGGAGTGATTTTAAGGACCACAGCGTGGTCACATTGGTTTGAGGAGGAGGGGCTGAAATGTTTGAGAGAGCCAGTGTTGAAGAATCACCAGGGTACCAGAAGACCGGATATTGTGGCCGTGAATGGTGAGGAGTGGGTGATTTTGGATAGCTCCATCGTGTCATGAGGATCGCGGGCCAGGCCAAAGTGAGGCGGTACGCCAAGGACGAGATCTTCAAAGCGGCTGCGCGGATTATGGGAGCAAAGCCGAAGAGGTGCCAAGTTATCCCCATTACACTGAATTTCACAGGCGTTTCCAGGAAGGCCTGATGACGGTGAGGACGCTGCGGGGCAGCTGCATGAAGTTTCCCAGGTAACAGCGGTCTGTCCGGAGAGAGTGAACCGAAGAATGAAGTTAGTGAACCAATCATCATAAGTGTAAATAATTGAGTGTTGTGTCGGTTCTATCCTCGGAAGTTTTATTTTTCTGTTGTTCATTAATCTTAGTTTGATTTTCGTTGAGTACAAGAGAAGCCTCTTTATTATTGTGTTTTATTCACAATTTATACTATTTCATTTCGTATAATTTCTTTTTTTATTCGCATTACTTTTATTTCTAATAAGGGGTCTGACTATCCCCAGAGAAAGTTATGCCTTAAGTTTGAACTGTAATTGTTGTCCTTTTATAATATAGATTCAGGTGAAGATTTTAATTATTATGGATTTCTAAAGATGCAAATTATCGTTAAATAAAGTACTTATTACGGGAATGCCTCTTAGTCTAATCAGTGATGCGGATGAATGGATTAGAGACGGGAGGAGCTCGCCGCACCTGGTGCCTGAGCGAGGGGTTAGAAAGGGTGGCCCGATGTCCCCGATTCTCTTAAACATGGTATTCGATCATGTGGTATCGGGGATTCCGGGAGTGGTTGGTTACTCACCTGGGGAGGGAGTCTTAGGAGGGAGCGAGCCCTGGCATACGCGGATGACCTCATCCTTTTCGCGAGCACGACTGAGGAGTTGCAGATGTCTATTAACGCGGTGGTTGAGGGGTTGAGGGATTGCGTCTTGCAATCAATTACCCTGAGATCTAATTTACCATCTGTTTTCTTAAATAAATATTATAATGAATTTGTAATGCGTGCAAATTTGAGCTTATTATTGCCAGAAAAAATCACAAGAAAACAGTCGACTGGATCATTGCTCTCAAAATTTAAAGATAAAGCTACTAGTGTAGTTGAATCGGTCACGAATATGTTTGAAGAAAAATTCAATAGTTTTATCAGCTTTGCTGACAATTATGATCAGTGTCAAAATATGTTAGTTGAAAATTGTTACCACTAGTTTGGTTGTGGAGTTGCCTGTGGCTATAGACTGTTGTTTTGCAATAATCCTGTTGAGATTAATGAAGATGGTTGTAGTTATGAAGAGAATGGTATTGAGGGACACAATTTTGATCTTCCATTTAAGATAAATTTGATAAATGTTTTAGTAAATGATTTTGACAACATTACTGAAGGTGATATTTGTGTAAGTGTAAATAATGATTTGTGCATATTGTATATAGAAGTACATCAAAACAATTTGATTGGTAAGTTGTTTGTCAATGAAAAAGTAGTCTTTAGTGATAAATTGGGACACATCATGCTTTTAAACAATTGTGCTTTATATTACAAATAAATAGTTTTATTAAATTAGGTTTTAGTTGGTATAGACTAATGGTACCACGAGTATGTAATTGTGTGATTACATATGATAAAAAAGAAATTAGATATAAAAATTGTAGTTATCAAAATTCTATACGTGTAGTTGAAGCTGCAATAAGTGATTGTATAAATTTTAAAAATTTAATTATGTCAAATGATCAAATAGAAGAAATGAAATATTGTATGGATCATGTACAAACTTTAATGTGTTTGAAATTGATTGGAGATATGGATTGTATTTCACATATAACTCAAATAATAAAATTGACTAAAAATTATAATAGTGTAAAGGAAAGAGTGCATCAGATTGTCAGTTTGGCACTGAACTAGAAATAATTATGAGGGATATTTTTGTTCTAGGATTGGTTCAGACCAAGATAAGGGAAAGATTAATGGAAGAGAATCCCACAGATGTAAATTTCACATTTTCAAAAGCACTTACCCCAAAGCTTCTGCAAAACCTCCACTCCCACAACATGGATCCAAAATTTTTTCACATTCTGTAAAAAATGAAGCGTCTGCTTCTATTAACTGTTGACATTTGTAAAATGCTCTTGATGCTGCTATTCCAGTTAATTTTGCTTTTTTTTTTTTTTTTTTGGCAATTTTACTCTATTATAGTACCTATATTTCTTCCAGTCAAGTTTTGACCAAGCTCTTTTTGCTAATTCATTAACTTTAACGTTAGATTTAATGAAGTCTTCTATTGACAGAGTCATTTCAGCTATATCTTCTAAATATGGTAATTTTTCAAATGTTATGTAGTACCAATTGCCAGGTTTCCCTATAAATAGATGATTAAAACCTTTAATGCAGTTCATAGATCCTTTATAATTAATTCTATTTCATCCACCATTTCTTGAGCATCAAACCAAATTTCTCTTTCTTTTTCTTTTCTGATTCACGTTCATTTTTAATTACATCCTTATAACTTTCAATTTCAGGTTCTTGCTTCAAAACACTCGGTATCTTTAAATTATCTCAACTCATTACATATGAATTTAATGTATTTACAAAACTTGCTATACTAGGCTTCATAGTGTTTTTAAGTGCTAATACACTTTCCTTTTGTTCTTGCAAACTATTATACAATTTGGAACTAAACATTTCATATGCATTTTCTCCGTTTTCATTATTGTAATTAAAATAATCTTTTATTTTGTCAAACAATGAGTAATTCTCTTGTCTTTCTTGACCTACATAACATTACAGAAGTCCATAACATACATAACATCTAGAAGTCCGTGACGCCGTCCGTTGTTCCTTCCGGGAAACGGAAGGTAACGAGGGTGGACACCGGGAGGGCTTTTATGGTTGAGGGTGAACGGATCAGACCCTTGGAGGTCGGAAATAGCTTTGGGTATTTAGGGGTACCGTGTGGGGTTAGAGGTTTTGAGGAAGTTGAGAGTGGATATCGAGGGTGGGTTAGATAGAATAGGGAGGGCTCCGCTGAAACCCCAGAAGAAGCTCGACAGAAGGACGTTTCTACTACCGAGGTTTTCATGTCATGACCATTGGGAAGATTAACAGGGTGTTTTTACAGGCCAGGCCAAATTGAGTCGGTACGCCAAGGACGAGCTTTTCAAAAGATCTCGGAGAGGTTCGAAAGGGTGACCCGATGTTCCCGATTCTCTTAAACATGGTTGCGATCACGTGGTATCGGGGATTCCGGGAGCGGTTGGTTACTCACCCGGGGAGGGGGTCTTAGGAGGGAGCGAGCTCTGGCATACGCGGATGACCTCATCCTTTTCGCGAGCACGACTAAGGAGTTGCAGGTGTCTATTAACGCGGTGGTTGAGGGATTGCGTCTTGCAATCAATGTCCAGAAGTCCGTGACGCCGTCCGTTGTTCCTTCCGGGAAACGGAAGGTAACGAGGGTGGACACCGGGAGGGCTTTTATGATTGAGGGTGAACGGATCAGACCCTTGGGGGTCGGGAATAGCTTTGGGTATTGGGGGGTACCGTGTGGGGTTAGGAGTTTTGAGGAAGTTGAGAGTGGATATCGAGGGTGGCTTAAAAAGAATAGGGAGGGCTCCGCTGAAACCCCAGAAGAAGCTCGACAGAAGGACGTTTCTACTACCGAGGTTTTCATGTCATGACCTTTGGGAAGATTAACAAGGTGTTTTTACAGGCCAGGCCAAATTGAGTCGGTACGCCAAGGACGAGCTTTTCA
Organism: Euschistus heros; assembly: GCA_003667255.2. NCBI lineage: Eukaryota > Metazoa > Arthropoda > Insecta > Hemiptera > Pentatomidae > Euschistus > Euschistus heros. The sequence goes on along the minus strand of RCWM02000096.1, from coordinate 2,578,028 downwards.
AAAGATCTCGGAGAGGTTCGAAAGGGTGACCCGATGTTCCCGATTCTCTTAAACATGGTATTCGATCACCTGGTATCGGGGATTCCGGGAGCGGTTGGTTACTCACCTGGGGAGGGGGTCTTAGGAGGGAGCGAGCTCTGGCATACGCGGATGACCTCATCCTTTTCGCGAGCACGACTGAGGAGTTGCAGGTGTCTATTAACGCGGTGGTTGAGGGATTGCGTCTTGCAATCAATGTCCAGAAGTCCGTGACGCCGTCCGTTGTTTCTTCCGGGAAACGGAAGGTAACGAGGGTGGACACCGGGAGGGCTTTTATGATTGAGGGGTACCGTGTGGGGTTAGGGGTTTTGAGGAAGTTGAGAGTGGATATCGAGGGTGGCTTAAAAAGAATAGGGAGGGCTTCGCTGAAACCCCAGAAGAAGCTGGACAGAAGGACGTTTCTACTACTGAGGTTTTCATGTCATGACCTTTGGGAAGGTTAACAGGGTGTTTTTAAAGGCCAGGCCAAAGTGAGGCGGTACGCCAAGGACGAGATTTTCAAAAGATCTCGGAGAGGTTAGAAAGGGTGACCCGATGTCCCCGATTCTCTTAAACATGGTATTCGATCACGTGGTATCGGGGATTCCGGGAGCGGTTGGTTACTCACCTGGGGAGGGGGTCTTAGGAGGGAGCGAGCCCTGGCATACGCGGATGACCTCATCCTTTTCGCGAGCACGACTGAGGAGTTGCGGGTGTCTATTAACGCGGTGGTTGAGGGATTGCGTCTTGCAATCAATAACCAGAAGTCCGTGACCCCGTCCGTTGTTTCTTCCGGGAAACGGAAGGTAACGAGGGTGGACACCGGGAGGGCTTTTATGATTGAGGTGAACGGATCAGACCCTTGGGGGTTGGGAATAGCTTTGGGTATTTGGGGGTACCGTGTGGGGTTAGGGGTTTTGAGGAAGTTGAGAGTGGATATCGAGGGTGGGTTAGAGGGAATAGGGAGGGCTCCGCTGAAACCCCAGAAGAAGCTCGACAGAAGGACGTTTCTACTACCGAGGTTTTCATGTCATGACCTTTGGGAAGATTAACAGGGTGTTTTTACAGGCCAGGCCAAATTGAGTCGGTACGCCAAGGACGAGCTTTTCAAAAGATCTCGGAGAGGTTAGAAAGGGTGACCCGATGTCCCCGATTCTCTTAAACATGGTATTCGATCACGTGGTATCGGGGATTCCGGGAGCAGTTGGTTACTCACCTGGGGAGGGGGTCTTAGGAGGGAGCGAGCCCTGGCATACGCGGATGACCTCATCCTTTTCGCGAACACGACTGAGGAGTTGCAGGTGTCTATTAACGCGGTGGTTGAGGGATTGCCTCTTGCAATCAATGTCCAGAAGTCCGTGACGCCGTCCGTTGATTCTTCCGGAAACGGAAGGTAACGAGGGTGGACACCGGGAGGGCTTTTATGATTGAGGGTGAACGGATCAGACCCTTAGGGGTTGGGAATAGCTTTGGGTATTTGGGGGTACCGTGTGGGGTTAGGGGTTTTGAGGAAGTTGAGAGTGGATATCGAGGGTGGGTTAGAGAGAATAGGGAGGGCTCCGCTGAAACCCCAGAAGAAGCTGGACAGAAGGACGTTTCTACTACCGAGGTTTTCATGTCATGACCTTTGGGAAGGTTAACAGGGTGTTTTTAAAGGCGATTGACATTCGTGTGCGGAGGGCAATGAGGGGTTGGCTGTACTTGCCAGGGGATAGTTGTAACGCGTATATACATGCACCGATTAAATCTGGTGGTTTGGTCATACCCGACTTAAAAGGGCTAGTACCCCATATGAGGGAGTCCCGTTTCGATGGTGTTAATGATTTTCTTTTTCTGGAGGGGGTGGGGGTGGAGGAGGTGGTGAGGGAGATACTCGGGAATGATTTCCCTTCTGGTGCTCTTCCCCCTTATCCTTTCCATCCTTATGTGGAGGATCTACATGGCAGATATGACTGTAGGAATCTGGAGCGGGCGTCTGATGTGGGTGCCTCTACGTCCTGGATGTTGCACTCTTCGTTGTCGATTTCTGGGAGAGACGTTTGTCAACTGTGCGCGGGAGCTCTGCCTATTGCTTCAAGGATGACCAGGGGTAGAAGAGAGGCACCTCCTCCCCCTCCCCATGTAGAGCAGGATGCGGTGTGGTGGAATCTGCGTCCATGTTGTCAACTATTGCACTAGAGTAAAGGAGGTTGTTATTATAAGACATCATCACGCTGTTGTTAAATTGGTGTTTAGCTGTCTGAGGAAGAATGGATTGAAGTGTTTGTTTTGAATAATTGTATATAAAAAAAACCATTTTAGACACGTCAATAATTATATTTGACTGCAATATTTAATTTTTTTTTTTTTTTTTGCGTTAAGAATATCATTCTTACAGGTAACATACTGTACGTGGATTCTATTTTAAATATAGAATGGTAAAAATGTTTGATTTAATGGATGAAACCAAAAATATGGACAAAAACGGGTGAAAAACTTGGTTCAACGCGCGATCGCTCGTGCAACGGATATAGGCAGTACCTTGGAGTTGGAAAGTTAGGATTAAATTCGAATAAGGATGATAACAATAATACCAAAAGTAGTTCCAAAAATGGTAAAGCGTTCATGTGCCAAACGATATGGTAAGAGTAATGCCAAAATTCGTAAAGCTTATTAAAAATTCAATAAATGGTTTTTAATATAAATTATCTATAACTGTCACAGAAGGACTCTACATAAAGATCTTATCTATTAATTGGAACTCATAGTAATAGACCAATAAAATTGTACACGTGATGGTATTGAAGTATTGATCCTTCAATTACGAAACTTCGTGAATTATTCTAATCTTCGATAGGCATTGTTAATTCGAAGGCTAGTTTAAAGGTTAAACATTCACCACCATTTTTTTTTTAAATATAGACAAATTCATTGCATAAGACATGATGCATGCAGACTATATATAGTATTTTAAAAATCTACACCATAAAATCCACAACTGATTTATCAACCACAATGATATTGTGTTACCAAGAGGAAATCAAAGGATCAGTTTTAATTTAATATGCCCTTTAAGTTTATTAATCTATAACTTATAAATGAATCTGTTAAGTTTCATAAGAAATGTAGGGAATTCAAGGAATTCCTATACTTTTAGCTGAAGACAGCTATGATCCGATTTGGAGCAGATGTTTTAGTTAAACTCAAATGTACCAAAGAACAAACTTTTTATGCTTATCAACTATAATATAAAATAGAATAACAATTCTATTAAGGACTTTTATTTTATACAGTAATTATTTTTTATTTAAATATTGTCCTTATTTCCGTTATTGTATTTTAACCAACTAAGATGGAGTATGCAAAAGTATGTTTCGCTATCACCAAATAATAGGGAAGTAATTATTAAATTGAAAACACATAAATATACGTAGCAACATGTGGATCATAGTAAAAAAAGAAAATTGACCGATAGTGTTTAGCACTATTCCATAGCGGAGTTTACTATGGCAAAATCAGTGAGTATAGAATTCTATACTCACAGGGCAAAAATCCAGCCAGAAGAAACCATTAAAAGTTCATCTACCCAAATAAAATAATTATCAAATCTAGATGTTTTGATATTTTGTGTAATAATATGATTCAGGGGTTTTTAGATGTAATCATTGAAAAAACAGACCATTTTCTGTACGTTCCTTATCAGCCTCTATCCATCTGGATTAAAAATGTAATTCTCGTCTTCACGTTAAATCGGTTAAAAATGACTGCGATAAGTGAAAATATCATTTAACAAATAATGCACAAATGCATACTTCAATACAAAATTTTTATAAATAAACTAATAAAACTTAAATAATTATAACTAATTATTAGTTAAAATTATCAAGGTACTTTACTTATGAGAGCAGGCGAAGCAGGGAAGGGAGATGAAAGTTAAGTTATAATAGACCTGAGTTTAAATACTTAATTTCTTTAAAATCAAATAGTTAATTTTTTTAATAATATATTTATTTTAATCATAACAACTAAAAGATGCTCTTCCAACGGAAAAGATTTTTGAAATCAGAAGGAGTAATGAGAGGGAACTTTAGAAAATAATGTAATTAAAAATTATCAGCCACTGACTGAATAATTTTACTAATTTATTAAACAAGAGGAATCCTAAAAATAAATATTTAACAAAAGTGGAATGTGTGTTATGATTTACTCATATTTCATTATTATTGAAACAAATAGATACCTTCGAATTAAGAAATAAAAAGAACGATGTGTGCAGGTTTGAATATATTCTTCTCTTCTTTTTAATAAAAGTTATTACAAAAAAAAAATAGTAAAAAAAGAAAATTCCGGGAAATTGTATCTCAGTTATTATTTCATTGCAAAAATTTGTATATAATTCATGAAAACGTAAATAATATTTCAAACATCATGCAATGTTAGGTAAATAGAATACGGAACTGCTTGAAAAACAGAAAACAATACAAACATAAAAATAAGAGTAGAGGAATGGTAAGGAATGCAGTCAGGTTTAATTAATACATCCAAGTTTTTTAAATTAAAAAAAGTATATTTAGATTGTCGACGTTTGACCAGTCTAGCAGGTCTTATATTAAAAAACAAAAAAAACAAATGGATAGGAACGAGATGATACAAACTAAATTAATTTACCAAAGAATTAATAGTTGTTAAAATAATTGGAAGAATGTCAGAAGCGTTAATTACAGAATTGAAAAAAATGTAGCAAGGTCTAGTCAAAAGATACAATATGTAACAAAATAATTTCGATTGAGTAATAAAAATTTTAAATTTTATCAACATTTTTTAAATTATGAATAGGAAGGAACCTAAGTACATAAACAAAATACTTTTTATTTAAAAAACTTAAATTTGTTAATTATATCTGACTGCATCACTGACCATTTCTCTACTATTGTATCATACAGTCAACAAAAGCATTTTCATTATAAAAATAAAAGATTCAAAATACATACAAATTATTATTTATTTCACATTGACAAATGAACTTGTCGTTCAAAAATCCGCGAAAAAGTGCTCATGCAATGTAGACGTATAATCATTACTATTCAAAAGGATGAAAAAATATTTCCAACGATTTAAAAGCTTAGCTAATTATTTTTAGATTCCCAAAAAAGTAAAAACCTATTTACTAAAGTTTATACAAAAATGAACTTTAACAGTAATAGGTCAGTCTAACAAAATCCCCGAAGACATGTTCTAAACGCCAGAGACGAAAAAATTAAAAAAAAAAAAAAAAAAAAAAAAAAAAAAAAAAAAAAAAAAAAAAAAAAAAGCAGCGCAAAAAGGCGTAACTATAACGTTAACAGACGATGGGAATCAAATTAGAATGTATCACTAAAAAGAATAAAATATTATATATATATATATATATATATATATATATATATACATATATATATATATATATATATATATATATATACACACACACAGTACTTTGGAACTAAAATAAATCATTTCAGACCTTATTAGCAACTGTTAAGCAGAGAGCACAGCACAGCACTACAATCATCCACCATAAGAATTATAACATAAAATATAAGAATGTTAAAAATGTTTTTTGTTGAAACAAGTAAACAATAGTACTGAATCATCAGAAAAAGGCGAATTATTTTTGATTTATATAACGGGAACTTTAAATATATCATAACATGAGATGTGAAAAAAAATTATAGTAAATTAAATAATATATCATTTTATTATAAAAATCAGTTTTGTTCCAATAAACTTAAGAAATACAGTAGGTTTGTAAAATGATAAATTGTGTTTATTTACTAATGCTTAAGGAATTGTATATAAATTTATAAAGCAGATTTTATCTTTGTTTCAGGTAAGTGCTAAGAATCCTGTAGCCAAAAAAGAAGAAATGATTAATAAAAAAACAATTGTATCAATCAAGTAGGTTCACAGAGAAAAACATAAAGTTATGATGTCAATTTTAATAAACTGTATTATAGTTATAAGTAACTATTATTTTAAGGTATGTCCTTTCTTATTTTTCTCTATAAATGGGGGTTGAGCCGAGAATATGATCATTGATAACAAGAGGTTTTGAACTTGGCTCGGTAAGCTTATTATAATTATTTTTTTATTAAAATACATTCATTATTACATTATTTTAAAAATTAAAAAAAAAAACAATAGAACCTTAACAGCAATTCATACACTATAAAACTATTCCTGCAAATTATTAAAGTTCAAGTTACTAAAAACATTTGAATGTTTGAAATTGATTGATATTTGAGTCGTTTAGAATGAAACCCCGTTCTGTCCATTTTTCAAAATAATAGGGCGTATAAAAAAAAAAGACCTTTCTATCAAATTCAAGAGTTCAAAAGTCTGTAAATTTCTTGAAGCTATTTATTATTTACAAATACTTAATAATCCCTTTAGAGCATTCTCAAAGCCTGTTTCTAACACTGGAATTATTAAAAAAAAAGTTATTTATTTCAAATAAGAAACATGACAGTGTCCTACATATTCTCATTATTTAAAGACATTACTGGAAAAAAAATTCGCAGCCACTGAAGCAACTCGTGAAATTATTAATATTGAAGGGGAAGGTGTCCTTGAAAAGCGAACTGCACGGCGTTGGTTTGAAAAATTTAGAAGTGGAGATACGACGTTGGAAAGGAAGCAGGGCTCCGGGCGGCCATTATTGGATATTGATGAGGTTCTAAAGGAAGCTGTTGAGTCAAATCCCTCCACAAGTACTCGCGAACTTGCCAGGGAGTATGGTGTGTCGAAAGATACTGTTAGTCGCCATCTTCTCTCTATGGGGAAGGTAAAACAGACCTGTAGAGTGGTCCCTCACGAACTTACTCCTCAACAATCAGCAGAAAAATATACAGAACTTGATGGGTTTGAACTCCTGCCTCATCCACCATATAGTCCAGACCTCGCACCTACGGATTACGACTTGTTTCGATCCATGGCCCATTTTCTTCAAGGGAAAAAAATTGTTAATTTTGCGGAAGTTGAAAATGCTGTCCAAGAGTTCTTTGTATCAGCGTGGCATCGAGCAATTGGAGAGCAGATGGGTAATGACGGTAGATAACAATGGGCTATACTTTGAGTATTAATTGTATTTTATATCAAAGCAATAATAATACAAATATTTGTATCAAAAAAATTTATCTTGTCATTTATTTTAATGCACCCCATTATAACAGAAAACAAAATTACAAAATAATTTTTGTGTAGACGAAAAATTTGATCACTCTTTTATCCCCTTTTAAATAATCTTCGATATAGTGATCTTGGAGTGGTCTTAAAAATTATTAATTTTAATGCATAATTGGATAGGAAGAAAATTTCTATTTTGAAATGAAGATAACAGGCTTTGTTTTAAAAGGCGGTCCAACAATTAATTATTCAGCAATGAAGTATTTATCGAGTTTTAATAATTCTTTTATTTATTAGAGATTTTTCGATCGTAAAGAGTCATCAACGCTCGCTCGATCTTTAAAGAAAATAAAGTTCATGATTCATCTAGATTTTCTCTGTAAAGGATGAATATAATTTTTCGTTTCAGTCAACCTTTTTAAGTAATATGGTCACTCATTAAAAATATAGAATACTGAAAAAACATTGCCACATATTTCACATTTGGAAGAAGGGCTATATGGTTATAAGGTGGAGGTGTGTAGTTCTTGAAGCATTCAAGGAATTCATTGAAATTCAAGCAAGCGCGGGTAAACGGTGGGAGTAACTATGACTCTATTAACCACCACCGCCACCATCTCATGGGACGACAGGGGAAAGAAGACCCTGTTGAGCTTGACTCTAGTCTGGTACTGTAAGAAGACATGACAGATGTAGCATAAGTGGGAGGCGGTTCTCCGTCGACAGCGAAATACCACTAGTTTCATAGTTACCTTACTTACTTGGTAAGGCGGAGGGCGTCCACCAGAGTGTCAGCACTCCGCCGCGACGGTATTCTCGCGCCAAGCGCCAGTACGAGAGGAGCCGCAGAATCGGAATATTGGTACACGCAATCGGTTGACACTCCACTGGTGCGACAATACCATCCGAGGAATTAGGCCTGCACGCCTTAAAGACCGAATTCCTTACTATACGCAACGGTATAATGATGGGTACCGTGAGTCGAGAGGTTCAACGCAATGTGACTCTATTAAATGGCCGGACTAGTGCCGGTCAACGCCCGGTACACTCCGGACGGGGGCGACTTGCCGCCCCGCGTAAAATGGTTCAGCCCCCCTGACGTGGGGAGTTTGATGGCGGGTCGTTGAATCGTCTGTAGATGACTTCTGACTCGGGCAGGGTGCTGTACTCGGGGGAGCAGTTGCCACCCTGCGATCTGTTGAGGCTCGGCCCTTGCCCAGGGGAATTGGATTCGGGGTAACTTCGGCGAAGTCCCAGCCACAACCGCCAGGACACGGCGGCGGAGGCCGGTGTCGGGAGGGACCGCGTTTTGGGTGCGCGCGGGTCTCTTCCGGCCCGCCCGAAGCCGTCCGAGTCTTGAATGGAGGGAACGTCGAAATAGAACAGCCATTATAGTGAACAGCTCGCCATATATGGCTAACTCTTAAACGGGTTAGCATCACTTCTTCTCTGCGCTTAGTACGGAAGGAACTGCACCATAGTTTACGTCTTTCTTAATTATTTTGAGTTTACTTGGTGGGCTGCGGTCTCACAATGTCTGCCATTCTTGGGATATAATCTCTTAAGTGGGCTTGCAAGTTCTGATGCCGGTAGAAAGGTTTTGCCACGTCCTGGGAGGACTAGAGCTTTATGTTTTAAAATATTTGTATATTTTTAGAACTGAAGATTCTTTTGAATTCAAAACAAGATTTAAAATAAAAAAAATTAGAATAGAAGTGGCAATTAATTTATTAATCCGACTTGTATTGATCATTCTATATCATCATGAGTTCATCAAATGACAAATATAAAAAACTCACAAAATAGAATTCACTGAAAACTGCGAATGTGTACAAAACCTAAAGTACTTGTAGACATAATAATACTTATAATAGCTTATAAACAAATTATGCGATATAGGCCGAAAAAGGTTCAAATTTTGTAAGGATCAAATGGTTTTTGTTCTCTTGCTTAAAGTCATAAGTAATAACTCTTTTAAACTTAAAGTGGACTTGATTTAATAATGACTCGTTTAATAAATAATATTAATATGTAAGAAGGAAGTATAATAACGAAAATTGCAGATAAATTAAATTATCTGTTAATTAAAGGATAGTAAAAACATATGGAATATAATAGGCATTAGGTATTTGACAGTTAATGAAATAATTACTTTCCGAAAATATCAGTTTTTTATCAAATGATCCATATTTTAATTAATTGGCTATTTTCTCTTCTAAATATTTTATCCTACACTATATTTAAATAAATAAAAAATACGTACACGACAATTTCTTATTTGGTTTCAATTAAACTCATTTGCAAGAAACCATGCGTGATACAGGACTATACAGAAAACCTGTTTTATGTATAAATTTCTTTCATTATCAATGCAGATTAGTATTTGGGGTTAAAGAATTAGCGTTTGCAGTATGAAACAAAGGTGTAGTATTGGCACCTATTCTATCCAATGTACACAACAGTGAAGTAAGGGTATTTTGTGGAAGATCTAAAACGCTCCCAGATGATGTGGTTGTTTACAATGGCATCAAAACTTTGAAAAGGCTCTATTAACAGAGGAGATTTTATTTATTTATTTATTTTTTTTATTTTAAAACCCCTATTTATTAAATAAATACAGTGGTGGGCATTTATATGAATTATACAAGCCAGAGGGAGTATAGGCTTTTTTCTGTAACCACGTTACATTTTAAGGCGGTCCTATGATAAAGTTTACATTAATGTTGACTATCTTGAGGTTTATGAAGATGTTAGGGCACATATTTTTCTGATGTTTCTTAAACTAAAATATAAATGAATAAAAATATTATATGCACGTGTACTACTAAACAGTCATTTGCCAACTAACAGGAGTTTGTACGGGGAATAAACTTTGAAATAATATGTCGAAAAACTTGATGTGGCTCCTGTTAATGAACTCTGGTACTGTAGGTACATTAAATATTTGATGAAGCTCAGGTGGTTTCTCCTTCTACAGAGGAGGAAACATTTATGTATGATATATAATAGTTTAATGATTTTATTAGGTTATTTAACCGTCACAAGATATTTCAAACTATTAACTCGCCGAGCATTGGAAGGTATAAGTCCAAGTATGGTCCAGTACATTTTCGATTGTTGATTCCTATAACCTCACATGTAAACAATGACTTCTACACTTTCAACTTGGATTGTGTTGTTTAGTTCGTTATATTGATACTTAGACTTCTTAAACGTAAGTAGGTGAAACAGAAGTTAACAACACGAGGATTAAATGTTTTATCAATTCATGTTTTCTTATTTCATCTTATCTGATGTGTAAAAGTGTTACAAAACTTAAGAAGAATAATTTGTACATAGATTCGGTGTTTTACATATTTATATTTGTTCTATCAATTTAAGTGATAAAATTTACAACTTGTAAAAGTGTTATAAAACTCAACAAGATTTATTTGTACATGGATTTGGTGTTTTATATATTTTTTATTTGTTGTTTCAATTTCAGTGATAAAATTTCAGTATACATATTTTGTGAATGGATTCTTTGTCATCCATATTACTTTTTGTGCTAAAGTGAGACAGATTGTATAATTAATTCAATAAAACATATCAGTTTATAAATAAATGTGAGAAAGTATATCAAAGGCTTTTTATGTTTTCTTATTTCCACTTCCCTAGAGAAAATATAGCAGAAATTAACATCATCACAGATTAAGAGGTAAATGACACATTACTATATAATTGTAGGACTATTGGTATAATGTTATAGATTGTCTTTCTAAAAAAAATTAGAAGCCTGATGATGGAAAATTGTCTCCGAAACATGTAGTTACAAATGTTAAATACATGGGAGCTATGCTAAATAAATACTTAAGGATTCTGTCTTTTTTATATTTATAATTTCTTATTTTCACTTCTCTGACCGAAAGTTCATCAGGAATTAACTTTACTGGTGGTTCAGTAGTATATTTAATGTTGATTAAATTAATATTAATTAAAAATTTATTTAGTGTCCGATATTTCCTTATTTCCACTTTAATATTTCCTTATTTCTCATTTTAATATTAGAAGGTAAACAGAAGTTAATATTACTTTGAACAGGGATTTAGAGTTTCTCAGTAAATGTAGGAGAATAACCTTTCCCCTCTAAAAGCAGCGACTAGTACAGCGAAATAAATCGGTACAAGGTTAGAATCGATACAAGGTATTCTGAGCGCGCTTAGGGGTTGGTGTCGCTGAGCCGAACAATTACCCAAGAAGTTTATTTTATTTCATTTTTTAAAATCTCAAAATGAAATTCACGATATTACGTTTTATGTAATAAGCTATATACAAGTAACTTTATACGGCGTGCACCTAAAATTCAATGCCTATTTCAAGAGAAAAATATGATTGCCTTAGGATATAATAATGTTTTATTCAGCATTCAACGGCAATCATTAAATTTGAGAATGAAATTAAACTAAAAAAAAAAAAATCTAGCAAAAAGTATTTTGCCCAGGACAGCTAGATCGGGTTACAACACAAGTTATAAACCTATTCTATAAAGAATGGAAAAACTGACTCATATAACAGGCATACAACCTCGAAATACAATAAAGCAACCAAGTTTGAGTTTAATCACAAATTCGTAATTCAATAATAATGCGGAATTACAAATTAATTAACACTAAGGTGTTAATTGAATTATAATTAATCATATAATTATAATCCGTAACTACAATTACAAAGTTATCGAAAACGTAAATTCAATTACAATATGCTTGGATCTGCTCGTGCTACGATCAATTTTCACATCGAAAAACCTAATTTTATCCCAGCGAAATAAATTAGTTTTTGTTACAAAACAAAATTAAGAATCATCGAATCTAATTAATTTAATTCTTATATTGTATTCAAACTATTCCTAACCCTTATAATTAGCCAAAAATCAATCAATCAGAACTTTTAGAGTTTTCAGAAATATTAAGATCTAATAGAATATATAGTAGTGCTATATATATATATATATATAGCATTTATATAGCATTTATATATATATATATAAACTACCTGTAAAAAGTATCACAAGACTTTGAAATATTTCAATTTTATAAAAACATAGTTTTTTTTTTCATAATAAAGAAAGGTTCTGAAGTATATTATAAACATTGCTAAACTAGACATAAACAATTTTTATTAAAATAAATTACTATATTTGTTTCAATAAAAAAAAAAAAGTTAGAAAACTTACGTTTCAAAGTTTCTATTATTATTATTATTATTTTTTTTTTTTAATTTCATTTAAATTTACATTTACATTTATTCAGATATATTGCCCCCTCTGGCTTGAATGACTGTTTCCACAAGTCTTGGCATACTTGTAAATAACGAAACGAATGATAAACATGGACGGAAGGAAATTTGAAAAAAAATAATCTCAAATTCCATAGTTTGTTATTAACTGAGAAAAACGGTGATGTGTCCAATCCTTAATGTCTCACGTATAATAAATATTATCAATTTGAATATAAACAATGTATGGACTACGGTAAAAACCAGGAAAATCCCCAGAAATATTGATGTAATACTTTTGACAGGGAGTTTATGTATATATTAATTTAAAGTTAAATTCTCCATTATAAGTATCACTTTTGAATGACTAAAAAAAAAACAAATGAACAATGCTAAAATGAAAATAAAAAATATTTAAAATTTTATCAAATCCCATAAAACCGATAAAAAAATAAAGTATGTAAAACAAGTATTATTTATGTCAATTAAAAATAATGATTGCTTCATTGGAATTGGGGTAAGAGAAAAAATAAGACGAAAAATAAATTTTCAATTTCCAGAGATGAAAAGCTAATATTTGGAGTGTTGAGTCCTATTTGGACAGAACCGATTGAATTGGAACTATCATCCCACACTCAGGAAAACGATTAACTCATATTGAAAATTAAGTAGATTTGCGAAAACTGTTAAACGTATTACGAAACCGAATAATATCAACAAATAGAGAATACAAATATTGAAAAAAATAAAATTAGTCAAGCTTTATGGGACATCCATGAAAACTCGTTCTACAACGAAGAAAATTATGAAGAAATTATTACTATATTTTAACACAAACATACTTTTTTTTTTGTTATTAACAACATATCACAATCTGCCAGAGTTGATAATAAGGTACAGAGCTATAAGTCCACAATTATACCTTATCTACTCAAGGAAATACAAATACAATTATCAAATAAAATAAATGTTTGCCAAAAAAAAAAAACATTAATAAACACATAAATATAAAACAATAGTATTAGTGACATTAAATAAGCAACAAAAAAGTATACAAACTAACATCCTCATATGGTAGAATTATAAAGAATTCCAGGAGATTCTAGGACATTACCTTCGCGTAACTTCCACTTTTAAACCAATGGAGGCAGAGAGTGTGCGCTTAAGTAGTCATCATTCTTTACACTTAAGAGGGAAAACAGACGAATACCAGGACTGTGTTGTTCAATATAACAAAAACAATGCACGTTACTAATATTTTAACATGCGATAACGGTTATGAGGATAAATGGAAAAGGGCAATGATAGAGCGAGTGAACTGAGAGGGTTAGAAAAGTTTAGGTAAATTATAAAATATTTTCTGGAATAAAGGACAATATTGGAAAAAAGCCATTATGTAAGGCATATTTTATAATGTGTTACAATATGATTTTGAATATTACAATAACCCATGAATTAATAATTGTGTAAACCTAAAAATTGTAGGTTAAGATTTATTATATTGTTTTATAAATATTAGGTTGGACAAAAAGCAAATAATGTTTAGCAAAAAATAATATTTTATTGTCATTTGTAAAATTTAATATTCATTACATATAAGTACTAATTTCTTAGGTTTTGTCGTTTTTTCTATATTAGAAAATTTAAATCAGGAACTGTATAATAAATATATACAGTGTCTGGAAACTATAAAAAAACTTACTACAGTTTAAATATTGTTAGCTTTAAATTGATATAAGGTCATGTGTTCGAATCCTACCTGGGCGGGTTACAATTTTCCCTGTTTCTGCGTTAGTTTTTTGTGTGGATTTGAGAATATATTGGGTGATTCAGAAAATGTGGTTCAGAGCCTAAGTTCTCTTGCAGGTTTCTCAAAATAGGGGGTTCAACCATAGGTGAAAGCATTTCATATAATTTAGAATCCGGTTAGGTTTACATGCAGATTTTCTGAAAAAAGGACATTCAAAGTCAGTGTTTATTTTTTTCCAAAAATTTGTAGGAAAATTCTTGAAGTTGTTCCGTGGGGTTACATTATTTTGGTTCCAAGTATTACGGATAAAATTTACAACAATCCAACCTAAAAAAAAAAAAAAAAAAAAAAATACACACTAGTATAATGGAATTCACAGCTGACATCAATTATATAATTTATTTATATTATTATTATCCCTTATAATTAAGGAAATCTGAAATCACCAAACTAGGACAAAATTTTAAATACTCAGTGAAAAAAAGAGACATAATGCTATAGAGTAAGAGAATTACGGAAATTCCACCTCTATTAAAAAAAATGTATCAAGTGTTAACAAACAAATAGAAATGACAAGGTTAATAAACAAAAAAATGATTACTTTTTTAAGTAGTAAGATTTAATTTTACCGGAAGAAACATCAAGAATGCCTTTTATGCGCTCAACATAAAATATCACTGCTTCTTAAGTGATGACGCTTCGGTGGATATTCTTACATTCCTGAGAATTAAGATTCCTAACAAACAGAATAATTCATAAAATGTACTTTCCCTATAAATATCATGCTAACAGTAATTAAAACAGGAAAGTTATCCCTTATATTAAGAATAGCCTAGAATAAAATAAAAATAAAAATGACGACTTGAATAAAAAGAAAAAAATTCAATTGAGTTAAAAGATAATATTTTTTTAGCGTTTTCCTTCCAGCTATAACCCTGCGGGAAGGGATTTTATTTATTTTTTCTGTACACACCATCCTTGTACAAAGTATACAATGTACATGTAATTATTTTTGATTTGATTATAATTTTACATATGTTGAAAGGTTAATCTAAAAAATAAACATGAAAAATTAAATAAAATAAAGAACAAGAAGTTGTATAACAAAAATAATGAGTAAAAATTTAATAAAATTAAACAACAAAGTTATGTAGAGAAAAGTTTATGAATATTTAGTGGTTTAAAGATATTTTATATTTATATCCTATATTTTAATGATTGAATTTTTAAGAAATATTTTGAAATTTTCAAATAAATTGTTCAAAATATTTCTATAAAAGATAATATTTATTATATATTGTAATTACTTAATGTATCGACTTGACTTCTTTATATACACAAAAAAAATATTACTAATACTGAAAATTCCAAGAATATTCCCTTCATGTATATTTTATAAAATTCAGGATCAAAAATATAATCGTGTGTTAGTTTTCATACAAAAAAAAAAAAAAATCCCTACTCTATATTTTATGGAATTAAAAGATTCGTGTGTGTAAGCACTAAACCATAACGGATTGAAATGACCTTTTTCAGACTGTTTGATAGAAGTTCTTGGAAACAGTTTTTATTACTTTATTTTATGACTTTAATACTTTTATTAAAAAATACATCAAGTGTTTTTTGTTTTTTTTTAATCCATTCCTCGCTTATTGTTGTTACATTATTGAGAGGTTAGATAAGCAATACGCATACGTAAAATAGTTTTAGTATTAAGCTAGGAAAATAAAACTATAATTAAGAACAAAAGGTTCCAGGAACACACGTTCTGTTTTGTCACTGAAATATAAAATCACAGCACCTAAATATAAATCGGATTGTAGAAAGAAGAAAAAGTGAAACGTCAGCCTACGACAAAACA
The DNA here is from genome assembly GCA_003667255.2 of Euschistus heros. NCBI lineage: Eukaryota > Metazoa > Arthropoda > Insecta > Hemiptera > Pentatomidae > Euschistus > Euschistus heros. Next base: position 2,562,003 of record RCWM02000096.1, on the reverse strand, counting down.
CAAATGAGATTCATTAAAAAAGCGGCCAAAGCCGTTGAATGGTTAAGTATGATTTAGAAGGCAGCGAGACAGGCGGAGGGGGGGCAGAGGTGAGGGATGACTGTAAATATGTAAATGGCGACGAACTGTTAGCGGGAATAAACAATACTGGCGCGGATGCAAATCGTGGCAGAGGAAGGCTCAGCTGAGAGAGGACATGGCACCGATTGTAGCGTATGCCCCGCCAGCCGAGTGTTTTCTTTTCTCATGACTTCCATCGGGGAGGGGGGAGGGAAGGGTATCGCCTTTCGGTAAACAGAGAGAGCCTACACGGATTGTTTACCTTGCGGCTCCAGTTCAGTCTCTGCAAAAACATAAATCAACGGATGGATCAATAACAAAACTCCTTCCACGGATAGGTTATACTAATAGAGGTAGCATATCTTTGTTTTCGATATTTCACGGCTATGTACAGCATCCAAAAAAACCCTGAAAACCTGTGGTTTTAATTTTGTACTCTACATTAGTGTACAAATAACATATTTTTTATAAATTAAAATAATATGGTTGACGGTATGATATAATTTAGGAAGAATATGGTCAGGGATAGTAGAGATTGGATATCCAAAATTCAAACAGAATAATTAAACTATTTTAAGCTACAAGACTACACTAATAAATAAACTCCTTTATTTTTTAAGTTACGGTTATACGCATTAAATGCATATACTACTGGAATAGGTAAAAAATCAACATTTTTTTACTAACTATTTCACAATTAAAAAAGCTATTTTTTTTTATTCTCAAGAAACGAACAAGTCTTTTTCTTTCTCCTTCTTGCTCTTTCTTTATTAGCACTACGGGATTCAATCCAGCTCATCCAGTCTTCTCGGTCCCTGCATAGCAGCTTAATTTCAGCGAGTTTGCCTTCTAATGCCACTAATAATCTACAATAGAAGTATTCTAGATAGATCCTTAGGCCTCATATTCTTTTACTATTAAGTTTAACTTCCATTGTCTTCCTAGGTTCTCTTACTTCATACATCGGACAGGCATGTCCAAACCATTTAAGTTGTCTGTTTTCCATGATGGTATTCGATTTAGGCTCATCTAACCGTTCTCTGATCCTTTTGTTCTTATGGCAATCTCGTCAAGATTTACCTGTTGCTCTTCGTAAGAATTCTATCTCAGCATTTATACGGCTGACATGCATGTCAAGTATCACCCAAATATTAATACTCTGTCTGACTATGTATACAAGTATTTCATAGACACTCGAGCTTAAATACCACTTAAAACTTATACTTGCATATCATAACCTTTATGGGCCAACAAATAACAAATTTGTGGAATATGAAACGATAATCATATCCCAGCGGAAGCGCGGTATCTTTCGTGAGAAAGGCACTGCTCTGGAAGATTAACCTTTTGCTCTTCATAAGAATATTATCTCAGCAGCATTTATGCGGCTGACATGCATGTCAAGCATCACCCAGATCTCAAGGATCAAGGATCAGAAGGGACTTATATATATATATATATATATATATATATATATATATATATATATATATATATATATATATATATACTTAATTTGACATGATTTTCTGCATTGTGGTACCCATATTAGTCAATCCATCAACCTCTGATTAATCTGGTAGTAAAATTGATATGTTTTTGAAATCTTATTGGCTATTCATGGTCAATCCTACCACATCTATTTGTTATCGTTCCCAAGTAGTATCACTGCTAAGCTCTTTTAGCACATCTCTAAAAAAATATATATTTTTTAAAAACTATTTCAAACGAAACACTTAAGAAAACTGAATTTCCATAGCAGTGGAAATATTTACAACTTCTAATAATTGAGGAACTTAATACAGATAACGATAGGACATCCTCCAGTATATAATTTGCTAAAGAAATCATTCAGAAACCTGTACCGAAAATGGTAATTGACAAACCAACACTCTCAGAACCTTCATGGTAATTAGCGTATAACACTCAATGATACACCAAGTTCAACAGTTACAACTGCGTTTCCGTCACACTTAAGAATAGACTATCCTACAAACAAATTCCTGGATAATTTTAATGCATCTGACCCAGCCTGGTAAAACGGACTACTTTTCAAACTACTTTTTTTCTTATGGATGGTTTTTTCTCTTCAGACAAGGATCGGATGTCTCTTCAGTATATTGGATCAGAGCCGAAGTTCCGAAGAGATAAATTCTTGCACCTTTGTATGTTCAATATACAGACACAAGACATTCCAAAAACCGTAACACAATTCTAGCACTAAACGCAGACGACTGTGATCCCTACTAGACAATCAAAAATCATTCAGTATTAACTGACTCAACACCTCTTACAAATCCACGATTAGCTCAAGCAATGGAAAAGTAAACTCGGTGATAACTCTGAGCCTATATTAACGATGAACCTATTCGATAAGTAACCTAAGATTTCAAAGAATATTGCAGAGGATGACCTCGGTGCCCCACACGAAAAAGTAAACATCAAATACATTTCTTTTCTCTCCTTTGTGGGCTAACAAATAACAAATTTATGGAATAAGAAACCATAATCACATCCAAGCGGGAGCGCTGTATCTTTAGTGAGAAAGGCACTTAACTCTCAGCTCAAATCCAATTTCTGTAATTTTAGCCGCGGATCGACTTCGGAGCACATTTAACCTATATAATGTTGGTACCCTTGATTAATGAAAAAACCTGTCGGTTGAGTGTGATTGCTGGCCAAATAAAACCATGAACCGTTAGTAAAAAACAATAATTCCTTACCAAATATTTAAAACCCTAGAACCTTTACGGGATGTGTGCTGCATGTTTTTTTTTTTTTGTTTTTTTTTTCTCTCCACATCCAAACATTACATACTTTTCAAGAATATTAATATTTCCGCTATTTTTCGTGAGCAACTGAACATTACATATATAATTGTACAAGGTCATATTTAAACTTCATATAAAAGAGTTCAAGAGAATTCTAAAGAACATTACAACAAACATACACATGTCGACTATGGCTGGCTATACCTAAGTAAGGTCAATCTGAAGAAGACTGAGGAGCTGGTTAGTAAATGATGGATACTCCAGTCTGGAGTAGGAATGATGGGTGCTTAACGCCCTAATGTCAGATATATATTCTATTTTGTGTCATATCCGCTTATTGTCACAATTTGAGCAAAAGTAGTAGCGATTAAAAAAAAATTAAAAAAAGAATAGGTTGTCCGGAAATTTCATTCTCTTGATCGGATAACGCAGGGGTAGAGGTTCAATTAGTTTGTACATATTTGCTATACGTGCACTAAAACGAATAGTTAGCTACGCCTACAGTCAGTAATCTAACAGGCATCAAAGCTTCATGAATATTCACGCTAAGCTTCAACACATGCATGTTACGATATTCAATATTGTCTTCCACGATTCAAAAGTTGGCACGTAGCTAGTAATAATTACTTAAAATAAATAATTTTAGCAAATTACATGTTGATGAATTCATATGTTTTTTCGTGTTCATTAAATAAGTAATAAAAAAATTAAGGCATAGAAAACCCGAAGATTCTATGCAGACACCACTAATCTCAGACTACGCACTTCTCCAACCCACTCCCACAATACACAAATCCCTGAGATCAGCCCTCAAGCAATCTTCTCATCTACGTCTCGATCTCCCCTTCGGACGTTAAACCAAAGGCTCAATAAATATATATATATATATATATATATATATATATATATATATATATATATATATATATATATATAGAAGTATGTATATTTGTATATTTCTACTTACATATGTAAGGGGACAAAGTTTGAACTCGATGAGAAATTTAAATATCAAGGGTCTACCATAGCAAGCAAAAATGAAATTCAAGAGAAAATAAAGGCAACGCAGCTTAAAAGTCGGTAATGCTTGTTATTTATCTGTCGCAAAATTACTCATTTTTCCCTTAATCTCCAGGAATTTAAAAATTAGGATTATGTGGGTTTTTTACTAGTTTTTCCTTTTGTTCACAGATAATCTAAAACTATTTACCAACTATAAAACTATGTTAATCGTGTAGAGAGCTATAGACCGGAACATATATACTTAATGATTTGTAATTGTAAATACGTCAAACAAAGCCTTATTATTATGAGGAACTGCGCGAGCCATATCCAGTAAATATAGTTCAGGTAATAGCAGCGCGACGATAAGTAATTAGTTTTGAGCCTTCAGGTAAACTTCCGAGGGGTACACCAAGATGTAGATGGGAGGATTGCGTGAGGGCTGACCTGGGAATTGGGTTTTGAACGAACGGGTTGAAGGGGCTATGTGGTCAACAGTTGGTGGTGTATGCATTGAACCTTCGCGTTCGCTAAGCCTTTATATATCAATGTACTTACTTATATAAAGAATGATTTTATCATAATATTCGTGACGTGCACAACATTCTTTCTCAAATAATAAATATTCACTGTTGAAAAAAACTAGGACCCTTTCTTCTCTAAATTGTATAAAATAACATTTGTAGTTCTTGCAAAACTATTAGCAATAGTACGGCAGTTTTTTTATACAAAAAAATATATATATTAATAAATAAATAAATAAATAATAACAATTTTATATAGTAAGGGAACTTGTTTGAGTACTCAATAGCTAAAATCCATTTGACAATTAGAAAGACATTTATTATTAATTAAAAAAATACAATAAATTACGAAAAAATACGTTACATTACCAAAAAAAAAAAAAAAAAAAAGAAAAATTGATTGTACATTCATTAAATAGGATAATATATATATGTTAATATCCTACAACAAACAACAATAAAAATAGCACCAGACGTTAACCTCCAAGATTTTTTTTTTTTTTTTTTTTTTTTTTTTGGTGAATTTCATAATTTTTTCAACCAATTTCATAATTATACCCATCAAATTTATAATTTTTTCAACCGATTTCAAAATTTATTTGAACGAAATCATAATATTTTCAAACGATTACATAGACTTAATCCCATGAGGTATTGCTATCAAGAACCTACGTGGAGTGTGGATTAGATTGATGGAATTATTTAAAGACATATAGTGTTTAGTTTTTGTTTTTCTATACAGGACAGTTATTAGCCGGTCTTGAAACGGTAAACATATATGGGTTGGGTTAAAAATATATATATTTTTTATCTTATTGTACTTACAGTTTTTTTTATTAAGAAATAGACATGACTTTTGAGTTTGATTTAAGATTAACAATACCACATTCATTTCAAAGGAACACAAACCAAATGGAAATCTGAACTACATGGAAAACATGTACCTCAATGCAAAGGAAACAAGAATCGAACTTAAATTCTTTGAAAAATCATAATTTGAGGGAAATAGAATTACGAATGCCGTGATTCGAAAACTTGATTTAGCACAAATTTACAAACTATGAGACTCACTGAAAAAAGCTCTCTCTCTCTCTCTCTCTCTCTATATATATATATATATATATATATATATATATATATATATATATATATATGCTATTTACAAACATTTTGTGCTATTGTTGTAGCGCTGATAAAATATTAACTACTTTAGTTACTCAATTCTTTCTAATTATATTACAATCAGAATTATGAAAAAATTAGTTATAGCTAAAATTTAATTATAACTTTTTAATAACTAATTTCCTAGAATCAATCACTTTATTTATGGCTCAAGGTTTAATTTTAATTAATTTCGGTAGTTGATTCCAGAAAATTAGTTGTCAAATAGCTATCATTAAATTTTACCCTACTCTGATTGCAATTAAGAAAAATGCAACTGAGCACAAAATAATTTTAATACGAAAGATTCTTCGAAAAAATGAAAAGCAGCATCAAAGAAAATGGGAAACAATGACCTAAAAGATTTTTTAACAAGCTGGTTTATCACACGATCAAGATACATCGGCCATATTCAGTTGAATTACGTCAATTTAAACAAAATGATAGCATTTTTCGTTTAATAGAAAAATATTTATGAGTAGATGGGCCGTTCCTGATATCTGATTAGTGTTGAGATGATTGTCGAGAAACACGCAATGCTAGTTTAGCCCGAAAGAAAACGATTGTCCCGAAAAAAAAATATTAAAAAATTCGTTGCTCAGAAAAAAAAAACTAACGAATTTCTTATTATAGTTGAAAACAATAAAAATCTTAAGGCCAACGCGGTGTAATATTTCTTATGCTTAACCACCATTAAGGAGAAGCTATAGAACATAAATTTCATTCAACTACTAGTTAATTTCTCTATTCAGAAACGAATAGTCTGTAGTATAGTAACATTTTGGATAAAAAATTATTGCCGAAATGCCATGGGTACTTCAAATTAGAAATGGCTCCATTATATTGGTTCCATCGATTCTTGATGGAATCGATACTGCTGAAGTTATCGATACGTCCCGGCAATTATAAATTAATAAATATAATATTAAAATATAAAATATACACTATATTATATTTATTATTATTATTATATTTATATTATTATAAAACAATTATTCTCCTAATGACCAAGCCTCTTTTGTATAAATTCCTTGATACTGTTGGAAAAAAAAAATTAATTAATATATATATATATATATATATATATATATAAAATATCAAAACCATATACATATATACAGCCAGATAATAGTTCAATTTTTTCTATTTTTTTTTTTTTTTTATTCTTGCACGAGTTGTATCCCTGAATAATTATTTGTCTTTTACTACATACCTCAGACCTAAATATTGAGTTTATTGAATCCAGAGAAATATAAATGTAGCTACAAGGTTTAGTCAAAGGGCAAAGTAACATTTTTTGATTCCTTAATCAATAAATGAAACTTTGGATGGCTCATAATCGTAAATAAGAATTTGTAAAATGATACATATCACTGCGCATCGTCTAGATAATAATTAACAACTTATATGCTGAAGATAATATATACTAGCTGTTTACTAATTTATTTCTTGAATCAGTATTTTTTTTTTTTTTTAATTGGATTCATTTTGCTTTTCTGGCTTATTTTTTAGATAAGCAATTTATTTTTGAACCGTAGTACGGTACTAAAAGTTTTTAGTACCGGCACATCTCTCGATGTTTCTATTTACTCTTAATGTTAATATATTACAAAAAGCTAAACTTAGGTCATCATTCCTGCATTATGCGTCTTAAATTTAAGGCCCTGCTTTGAAGCAGCGAAAGGAGTGGAATTTGGAAGCAATAAAAATACATCTAATTTAAAAAATAAATATACATTCAGAACTTCATAAACAATACTATAGTATACGGTGTTACATAAATTGTTACATATGAGTATTGAAAAATTTTAAGCGAAATAAGTAAGACTGTTAAAACACGTGGAAACGTAAAATCTTTCAGAACATATAAAATAGAAAACTAAGTGGATAAAAAAATGGGAATAACTAAAACACTTGAAAAAGTAACAGATATTGCAGACAATATAAATAGGAGAGGAATAAAATGGATAGGGAATGTTAATAGAAAAGAAAGGAAAAAGTTTCCTAAAATTATGATGAAGGGAATCCCGATCTTCGAACTTTCTATATTTTCTAAACAGGTATAGACAGGAGAGCGAATCCCAATAAAAAAAAATTGTTATCAATGCAATGATATCCAAACAAATAAAAAGATATTAGTTTTATAAAATATTATTTCCTGAATATCACCAATTGCTTGCCAATCTGATATTCATGAATGTACATATTCACAGAGTTGAAATTCTGTACTGTATTTAAAATCATCGTTAATATTCTAAAATATAGTTGTTACTTTTCCCAACTCGAGAATCTTGACATTTAGAAAAAATCAAGCACTACAGTTCTCCAGCTCATCACATATCTCGAGTGCTACGATAGCTTATTATAATTATATTATAAAATATCTTAGTATACTCTTTTTAACTCCTCTTCTTGGGGAATTAACGCAAATACATGAAGCGTGGGAGAAGTTTGAGATAAAAAGGTCAATATGGATTTCGTGATCCTTCCCTTAAGTCCCAGAGGCGTTTCCTTTTGCTGCTTACTAAGGTTAACCCCAGTTAACACAGTATCATTTCAATGGAGGAGATATTTAATTTTTACAGGGTCTCTACAAGAGTTAGTACATAATCGAGCATTAATTATTGAGAATAATCAGACTTACTGCAGCAAAAAAATTAACGATTTAACGGGCGAGCCGAGGATTTTTAAATGAAGTTTTCTTTTTTTTTTAACTTTTAAAAGGCTATTGCCACGCTAACCCCCACTCATTTAGCATGAAATTCTAAGTAGCTTCTTTTGAAACAAAGAATATCAGACCAACGATAATAAGTAGGAGCTAATTTCATTTATTGAGCAAGGCTTTAAAAATGAGTATCATGCAGGATAACTCGCATGTCAAAGGGTTAAATAAGCGTCACAACTAACTTGTCATATTCTTGACCCCTAACAAAGTATATTATATCGATTTATAGCAGCTGAATATGGTATTCCATCAGGTATCACAATCCAGCTCCAGAAGAAATTTTCGGCAACAGCAGAAATCGCTTACGCCATACCAAATACTTAAACAGCACCCTTGGATGTGTATTTGGGGTGTGTACTGAAGGAGGCAAACACTGCTGATTGGTGAGGTATAATATTCGGATGCCAGTCAGTCAGTTAGAGGTAGGAGCTGTAAGAAACATTATTTTTATAATAAAATATACACACTTGTATACACAAGTGTGTTCATATACACATTTAACTACATTATACATACACGAGTAATCACTACCTAGTAATATAATTTTGTAATCTAACCTATTTTGAACTGAAGATAAATTGAAAATGGCAAGCAGGTTTCCTATAGTTTAAATCTTGTATGTGGATGCCAAGTTAAATGTTTGTCCAATTAGAGCCCTAGGTTGCGGATCTGTAAAATCTAACCAGTATTTTTTTAAAAATAAAACCTACCTCCTAGGCCGAGTGGGAGTTCAACTGAAGGCAGATAAAATTTATATTTAGTCCAGTAAAATAAGACTCCAAAAGTCCGTTTTCAAGAAAAAAAAAACTGCCAAACTTTTATTCACAACGGATCTTTAAGTTTCTTGAAGTGCTCAATACGAATCTGAAGTTTGGTACCACGGTAGCTGTCGGCTTCATACCAAAAATCGCAACAAAAAAAGACCGGTTATATTCGGTTCTTAACCTATAGAGCGTCAATAAAAGGATAAAACAACTCCAAACTCGGACCATTTTTTGCGAACTTATGGTTTTGGGAACAATTGTAAAAATTGGCCAACTTACGGTCAGCACACTTCTCCACTAATACACGTTTGTCGTACTCTTTTGGCTGTAACTACCAAACTATTAATCCGTTTCCAAGATTACTTTTTCATCTTTAAGCTGGTTAAATTTACAATTAGAAGTCATGTAATCAAGTCTCTTAAAATACTCGTGCCAGAAGATCCTTTGAGAATAAAAGGAAGTTCGGCAATTTGTTTGCCAACCCCCTTTTTTACTGGATTAATTGTGTTATTTCAGCCGTGGATCAAGTTTAAGGTCATGGGACTCTCCTGCAGCACATTCAGCCTCTAAAAAAAAAGGTTAGCCTTAATTGGGGGGAAAAAACCCGCTATCAATAGAGCATGGATTCTGGCCAAATCTCCTTTCACAACCGTAGGCCCTGTAAAAGTATATAGTACTTGTCATTAGTACTTACTGAAGTACTGAACCGAAGACTCTTCATATGTTGTAATGGTACGTTTTTTTGTTGTTTTTTTTTGTGTGTGTGTAATGGGTTTATAGCAATAGCAGTGGAATATCTTAAAAGAAAGATCTTTAAGAATACTATAGCAGTAATTTATGGACAATAAAAATTATGGTAGAAATGAAGGCTGTAATAATTAATTTCAGTTCATTATAAATGGAAATATCAACAATTAAAAAAATCGTTGAATATTCATAAAACAAAAAGAAACTTAGAAGTCGAGCCCTGAGCAGTTACATAATATTTATCTCAGAATAAGCCTCGACATTAAAATTAATGAGAAACATACATTTCCTTCACAAGTTATGGCTACAGATTAAGCTCTCGAAATATTTTCTGAAAAAACAGTGTAGCTGACAGAACAATGGAATTAAACGAACACAGGGAAGAGAAAAGTTAGGAATCAAGAGGAAAAAGGAGTGGGGTGGGGAGGAAAGCACCTACTCAATCACTGTCAACCCTCCTGCTAAGTTCATTTCGAGCCAAGTAGAAATTCATACATCTAACTGATATATGGAATTACTCTTCTCATAGCCGATATAACATTCCTTCCCTAGGCCGGAGCTGACATGTTAACTCGATAAATTTTATATAAAATAGCAACTTCATCATTTTGCATACACACTTTAATTTAGCTTTACAACTCAATTATCTCAAGTCTCTTTAGGATATAGAGAAACCGGAAGAGAACTAAATAATTCTGTATACATACGTGTTTTTTTCATATATTGAATATCGACCATATAAAATTATGATTAGAGACCGGATTTCTGTGTTGTTGCACATTTAGTTCGCTTTGATTTAGTGCTCTCTAACCCAAGTAGTTATCTCATTTATAACCTAAGGATTCTTATTCCTAAATTTTATTTTGCACGAAATTGCACAAATTTGACTTTTTGAGCTTAATTGCACGAATTCGGGTTTTACTGCACAAAATTGCACAATTGAACCAAATTCATCTAATTTATTCACTTAACCATTTATGTTTTGAAAATTTCACTTACGATTATTAGGCAAGTAAAAAGTCGCTTAAATCAAATGTATTTGTGACGTACTACTTTTAAATGATCGTATTGAATTAGGAGCTTTCAAGATTTAGACAAACATTGAGGATCAACGAACTTCCTAGAACTAAGACGTTTCCTCAGAAAATTTTACTCCTGGCTTCCCACTTCTTTCCCCACTTCTGATTTAGCACAAAGGGCTAGTTGTTAACAAGATTTTAAACTATCAACTTTGAAAATGCCAAAAACGTCCGCGAGTGTTTCTACAAAATTGAAAATATGGACCAATGAATGTTCAGATCTGATATTTGTTTGAAACTCTGGAAGAAAGCTTAAAAACGAATTGAAAATGAAAAGGGAAGATGTTTATTTTCAAAAATCGAGTAAATCCTTGCAAAAAACTACTTTCGTACTCTACATTCGTTGTTTGTTTGTTTATTTCGTTTAACGTGACTTTATGCTGCTATGGCTAATCGGACGATGCTACAGTGGGAGTCCTAAATTTTGCCTATCCAGGTATAAATAGGATAGGGATCTTTAACGAGTACCTGACATCGCACAGGCTCGGGACCCCCATTTAACGTCCCTTCCGAAAGACGGCATAGCTAACGATTTTTTACTCCCTTTGAAAAATCCCAAGGTCATCTGCCAGGCTGCGAACCCGCGATCATGGGTTTAGTAGGTTGCTATGCTAACCACCACACCACAGGTGACCCCCTCTACATTCGTTAAAAGAAATTAAATTATTAAATTAAATATCAACGGAAAGGAAATAGCTGATAATCTGGAACCATCCACAATTGCATGCTACAAAAATTGTCCTATTACGTCCATAGATGTAGAACCTTCCTTTTCTTTGCTAAAGAACATTTTACTAAGTGACAGGCGGCATAATTTTACTAATATTATAATGTAATATAATTTTATAATGTCGTACATTTTCACGAAACTTTTAAAAACTAATTTATTTTTCAAAAACACTTAATTAAATTTTTTTTCCACGTAAAAGGAAATTTTAATAAAGATATCTTATATTTCTTTAAATTAACAATTTTTTCATCTCCTTTTTTCCCCAAATTTTAAAGTATTTCAAATTGAATTAACACTAAAACGAATCGGTTGTCGAAATGTCCCTAAGTTTATTAAAGGCTGGTTAAAGTATACATATTTGTGTAAATAAATGGATTGCTGCATGTATTAAGTTTTTATATTCACGTTTTGAGTTTCTTATAGAACGATTTTGTATATTTTGAGTTTTTTTACTGCACGATTTTGCATGTTTTGAGTTTTTTACTACACATTTTTTGATTTTTTACTGCACAAAAATCCGGTCTCTAATTATGATCAACGCAGTAAAATCGAAGTTAATCGCTAAAAAATATAATAAATTACTTATTTATATTACTCATTTTTAAAAGTTAATTCATATATTCCGGCAGCTCCAACATTTACTACACCAGCGTTCAAAGATCCTTGAAATTACAAGACTTGTTTATATGACAGCAATTAGAAACATTTGGAAATAGGGAGTTGAGCTTTGGGGCTCCACCAAGCCATACATTTATTCTCCTATCCGAACCTTACAATCCAGAAAGCTTTGTAAAATCCTAAATACTCCTTATTATATCACAAACTAACTTATCGATTAAGATCCTAACGATTCGTAAGTTGCATATTTGGCCCAGTTTAGATATCTATCCTTTCACAATTAACTCCATACCTACTTGAATCCACTAGTCTCCCAACTTACCTCCCACTCAATTCCTTATAATTCTCCAAGCGTCTGAAAAAAACAGATAGCCAAAATACCTTTATAATGTAGAACTTTTATTAAAGTGTTACTAGTGAAGTAGTTCTTTACGTGTTATTAAATTGCAATTGTAATCATTTTCCTCAAATTTACTGTATCTAATGTATACAATTGAAAATATCTATTGTTAAATATATATAATCAGCAGGAAAAACTTTATACTGCAATTTAATTTTTTTTTTCCTTTTTTCCTTTTACAAGAAAACGACAAAACAATGGAATGAATTATTAAAAAAAGATTTTACGATCTTTCCAGGACGACTGAATTCTTTCGGGGAATCCTCTTTTCCGTACTTCCATTTGCGTTTTAATTTTTTAACGGTTTGCTCTGGCAATGAATCAAATTTATCGATCTTATTTCCGGTATTAGTGATTTCCAATTTCTTCAGGTCCTATTGCATATCGGTGACCGATATCAGCAGTTTAAGATTAATAAATTATTCCCTTATTTTTCAATTCAGTCTATTTACTAATGTATCCAGATAAATTTAACCGCCTATCGGTAATGTACACTTCAATGTTTGAGTGAGTTTTGGCTAGTCGATTATGTTAAAGTGTGTAGGAATGTTCTTTTAGCGGTCGAAGAATCCTAAATATGATGTATTTTATCGTATCACATTTCATCATATAGTGTCTTGTTATTTTTTTTTAACTTTTTTTTAAAAACAACAACAACGTTAAAACCTTTTTGTTAAGACAGTTTCGCTATAAATAAAGCCATTTCATTGGCTTCTCTCACTCAGCAACTATAGGCTTACAAAACAATGATGTGACCGAAAAAAACATAAAGATCTCCCGGAGCACTGCTTAAATCCAAAAATAGCAGAAGAGAAAATTTGGCGTTATAGTGTAAATATGTATGAGAATTTGTTTTCTAATTTCATCGATTGTATCATTTTATTATCATTTTTTATAGTATTACTTTATAACAGATGCGAAGTTAATTAAGAAGATATTATAACTTCTTGGATTTCATAGTTAAAAAAAAAAAAAAAAAAAAAAGCTGGTACTTGTTGATATTTTAATTTTTGCAATTGTCTTGTCATTTTTTTTTTTTTTTTTTTTATTTATTTTATTTCCAGATCGGCCTGGTAAGCCTTACATGGATGGTTTAACAATATTAATAATGAGTTAACAATAGTAGAAGGGAGGGTATAGTCTCGTGCAAGAGACACCCATAACAGATAAGTTTTCTAATCATTTTTGAATAATTGTAACTTTAGAGGCACTATATAACAGCAAAAAAATAAATAAATAAAATAAAATAATAATTAACAAATAAATACAGTAAATGAAGTAAATAAATAAATGAATAAAGTAAATGAAGTAAATAAATAAAGGAGAAATAAAAAAAAAAAAAAAAAAAAATAATAATAATAGTAATAAACGGCAATATCAGTTGCTTAACAAAAAATTAATAATAATAAACAGAAAAAAATATATATAAGAGAATAATAATATAGACAAAACAAATAGGTGAAGTAAGAAATAACTAATAATACAATAAAATTGTAGTAATTAGAGTAGTAGTGGTTGTAACGAAGTGTTGTAACGAAGAAGTAAATACGAAATAAAATAGTAATGGTGTTTACATCTGGATGTCTTGCATGAGTCTTGGTTTCAATCTGCGGGAAGTTGTTTGAGCTCCTATGTTGAAGGCTACTGCACCTTTAACCCCTGGTAACTTGCTATGAAACCTGGTGTAGCATTTTTTGATGTAATCGTCAATGGGTTCTATTTCTAATTCGCGGTGTAGCTGACTATTTCTTACAAACCAGGGAGCATCTACTGCAATTCTCAGGACCTTGTTTTGGAAAGATTGTAGTTTCTTCCGTTTAGTTGAGGATGCAGCTCCCCACACTTCACAACCATACATCATTAATGGCCTGAGTATTGTTTTGTAGACAAGGATGGTTATATTTGGTTTAAGAGTGGATTTTCTGTTTATTATCGAGTACAGCATTGCCAGCCTTGCGTAGGTCTGTTTAAGTTTAATATTGATGTGGTGGTTCCAGGTAAGGCGACGATCGAGATGAACACCAAGGTATTTTACTGCCTCATTAGATGGATTCCACTGAAGTCTGTTTCCGTTTAGAACCAGTTCCGGTGGGTCTGTTGGTCGTCTGAGGGTAAAAATTTTAGCAATACATTTTTGAATATTTAAATTGATCATCCATTTGTCAAAGTACTTTTCTAGTTCGTTAAGGTGAGTTTGAAGGGTATTTCTAGCTATTGTTATATTTTCGTGTTGCGAAAAAACTGCCGTGTCATCAGCGAACATAGCTATGGAGGTTTCGGAGGATTGGATGATATCGTGAAGATAAAAGTTGAAGAGGATGGGCGATAGAACTGATCCTTGTGGAGTACCGGCACTGATAGGTCTGGTGGTTGAGATGGTGTTGTTTATTCTAACGGTGAAGGTTCTGTTATTGAGAAAAGAATGTAAAATATCATATAGATATTTTGGAGTGCCTATTGATTTAAGTTTATATAAAAGACCCTGATGCCATACCTTGTCAAATGCTTGTTGAAAATCTAAAAATGTGACAAGTGTATGTTTTTTCATTTCAAAACCGTTTACTATAAATTCTGATAATCGTGATAGTTGATGCGCTGTGGAATGACTGATCTGAAATCCAAATTGAAAATCTGGAATAATGTTTATATTTTGAAAAAATGAAGTAAGGCGCCTTTTTATAACTGATTCCAGAAGTTTTCCTAATATTGGTAAGAGGCTTATAGGCCTGTAGCTGCTGATTTGTTTGACGTTTTTCCCTGGCTTGTGAATAACTACCAGTTCAGCCTTTTTCCAATTATCAGGAAAATAACCAGTCCGCAAGCAACTATTGAAAATTGAAGTTATTAAAATGATAGCTTTTCTCGGTAATTGCTTAATGGCAATAGCTGGAATTATATCATGACCAGGACTTTTTTTTGTTTTAAGTCTTGTAATAAATTCGAAAATTTCTTTTGGAGTTGTAAATTTCAGTGGAATTTGTGCTGTTGCTAGTGGTATTGATACAAATTCATTAATCTCATCATATGCTAAATTTATTCTTGACGGACCTATTTCACTTGTAGGAATAGAAAATGTTTTTTCAAAATAGTCTGCAAAGGCCTCAGCTTTCTTCACATCGCTCGTTATGAAATCGCCATTTTCTAATAAGCTTGGAATTTTTTCGTGTTTGTTTAACAGACGTCTAGTAGCCTTCCATAGGGATTGATCATTTGGATCCAGGTTTGTAACATAATTTTTATATTGTGAAAAAGTGAAGTTTTCTAATTCTATTTTGACAGTTTTTCTTAATTTGTTCCATATTTTTTTGAAATATGGATTTTTGGTTCTTATCCACTGTCTTCTAGCTGAATTTTTTTTCTCGTATTTTTGATAGAATAGAATTTGGAACGTTTTTTAAAAAAATGTTTCTTTTTTTATGGAAAGGCTTTACTGTAGACTCATTTATGCATTTTGATATGTTTTCTGTAAATTGTTTTATTGCTTCATCTATTTCATGTTTATGTTGGAATTTTTTTTTTTAAACAAATATTTTCTTCCATCAATTGTTTGTACGTATCCCAGTTAATGAATCCTTTAATCATGGAACTCCGAGTGATAATTTCAGGAGTTTCGGTTGAGAACTGAATCAATATTGGGATGTGGTCCGAATTTAGAGCAGCTATTGTTTTGCTTGTGACAGGTAGACTGATGTTTGTTGATAACATAATATCTAATATGTCAGGCGTACACCCTTTTCTAAAAAATGTAGGTTCAGTAGGTGCAGTAATTTGAATATTGTTTCTAGAACAAATGTCTAGTAATTTACTACCATTCGAGTTTGATTTACGACACCCCCAGTATATATGTTTACAGTTCATATCACCCAATACTAAAGTAAATTCATTCGGAGGTAATAATTTAAGAATTTCTTCTTCTTTGAGCTTTTTATTTGGAGGCTTATATACTGCTGTGATAACAGTGCTGGGAGTAGAGTTGAGACGGATGGATATAAATTCGATATTAAATATGTTGGGAATAATATTTTCGGAGAAGCTAATATTATTTCTGATGATGAGAGCTACTCCACCAGAGGCTGTCGAGCTGTTCCTGTCTTTTCTCAAAATTATATATCCTGGTATATTAAATTTAATATTACTTGAAAGGTGTGTTTCAGATATACAGGCTATATCGATGGAGTTTGATTCTAGAAATATTTTAAATTCACTTTTTTGTGAAAAAATACCATAAGCATTCCAGTTTAAAAGATTTAGTTTTTTTATTCCAGAGGCCATACTAAAATAAATAAAGAAACATTAGGAATGTAGCAAGTATAATGAAAATAAACATATTGATTATAACGGGTGGGGAAGGAATTAGTAACAGTCGATGGGCTGTTGTTTACACTAAGGCCCATTTGTAAAGAAGGAGGTTACTAGCGAACTTAAATGTTTCATTATTTGTGATAAATATGGTTTTATAGCATTGATTATGATTTTTGTAATAGCGGTCAATATGTTTTCACTGTCATCTTCGGTGTTATTTTTTTCTTGAGGTTGTTGTTCAGGTGATAAGGCAGAAGAATACGAAAAATGTGGTGTGGCTTTACGAAATGTTTTACGATTTGATGGGGTTTCTTCATTTTTATTTTCGATATTGCTTGGAACGGCAGGTGAGTTGGTTTTGTTTTTTATTGTTTGATAATATGGGCAACCTCTGTAGCTAGCTGCATGTGCTTGATTACAGTTTACACAATATGGCTTATCGGTGAATTTGAGGGGACATTTTGAAAAATGATGTTTTTTCCTTACATTTAACACACCTAGGTTCTAAACGACAATAATTCTTTGTGTGACCGAATCTTTGACAGTTGGTACACATGGGGATGTCATTGTTTTTATTTTTTGGTTCTACTGAAATTAGAGCAGAAAATAAATTTTCGAGTTTAAAAATATCTTTAGCTTTTGTATTATTAACTATTGAAACTGAACAAAGAGGGGTGGGTTTTTTTTTTTCTTTATTTAATATTCTCGAAACGTATAAAACATCGAAATCTTTAGATATTAGTTCAGATTTTAGCTCTTCATCCGTAATGGAGTAGGGCACCTTTCTTATCACAACATTAAGAGTTTTATTTTTATCTAATGAAAAAGTATGGTATTCGATTTTTTCTTCATCGTAATAACGAGTAATTCTTCTATAATCGTCGATGGATGATAGCATTATTTTGGTGTCTTTACCGGCTAATTTTGTAGAAAAGGGATTCATACATAATGAATTTAGGTCATTTAACAGAAGTTGGTGATTATTTGCATTATGCAGAAATATGGGGGGGATTTTAGGTGTAACCTGTTTATTTTCAGTGATAATACTCTCTTGAGCGGTTGTTTGTTTTGAACAGCAAGGCTTATTAGTTGTAAGGTCAGTTTCAGTTAATATTTGGAATCTATTGCTAATTTTTATAGGTGAAATTTCTTGATAATATTTACCCATTTTTTTAACCGGTGATTGGTTTAGTGGAGAGCCTTCGAGATTTCTTTTCTTCGAATTGGAGTCTTCTATAACTTCATGGCCATTTGTTTTAGAAGAAAGTTGGCAATTTTGGGTATTTAATGGATTAACACCTACTTCATCTTCCGAGTTCATTAAATTTTGTAGAAAGTTATAGATAACATAAGAATACACAAAAAAAAAAACGATAGTAAAATTAATAATCAAGAGATCACTTAAACACGCCCGCACTCTAGGAAAGTTAGAGGCCAACTGAGAATTGTCTTGTCATTGATTGTGATAAGTTGTTAAAATAAATGTTTCTTCAATTTCAAATAACCATAAAAATACATGGAGAGCAAAAATAAGTCAATATGCTTTCCTGAATTAATTAACTAATTTTTAAAACCAGGAATAATTAAAAAACTTAAATATAGGTAATGTGCGCGCGCGAGTATATATGAATGTATGAATATACGAAGGTCTTTTTTTTCATCAAACACCAAGTTATGTGAAAATAAAACCACAACATAAAATCTACTAGTTAAGGAAATTATCTAAGCAGTCAAAAATGAACGAGGTAATATAACCAGGCTCTCAAAGTTAAACAGCCACCAATCCACGCATGTCAACAATTAACATCAGTCAATAAGCTAAAAAGTAACACGGCGAGCCCCGTTTTTCGAGACTGCGTGTTGGGAGTAGACCAATATATTCAGCCAACAAAGGGGCAATAAAGTAATAATCCTACTTAATTACAAATAATTCAAATTGAGTTAAGGCGAAGCATATTATAGACCAAAAATTTTAAGTTTTTTAAAAACTAATGTATACATTTTTTATTTTTAAGTTAATTAGCAAGAACACTTTTCTTCATTTGTTAGTTTCTAATCGATATTGGAAACAAATCTTGTGTATATTACCCGTCATCAAGAAATTTCCTAGCATTGGTAGTAGACTTTAGTAGAATTTTTTTAAATTTTTTTTTTTGTAGTAAGGTTGCTTTCTTATTGGAGCATTTTTTAAATTAAACTAATAATGAACACGCAAAAATAGGCTAATGCTATTATGAGTCATTTACTAGAAAATAGGAGTGAGAGAAATCCTGCATTCTTGCAAAATTTTTCCTAATTTTTGTTATAAAGAGTAGGACCGTCATTATCGAAGTTCTATTAAACGATATACAGTAAGGCCTTTTTAATTTTTAAACCACTTATGTTATATAAATAATATTTAAAAGAAAAAAAAAATACTTAAGATATAATAAATTGAAATTCACGGAAAGCTGTATCGTATCAATGTCCTATGTACTAGGGAAATTTCGTATTCTAGGAATGTTAATGTTTGTAAGTCTTTCATAAAACTTCTTTTGGCCTGTTTTTCTACAAAACAAAATAATTTAGTCAGTTATGCTTCAGTTTCCAGTTGAATACAAAATAAAACGTCGATCATAGCAGACTGAAAACTGATATAAAAGAAATGCTTACTAAAGAACGAAGTAAAAAAAATTGATAATTTTCTCTAAATGAAAATTCAATACATACGTACATACATTCATTATCAGGCATTTCAGTATATTACAACTTAATAAATGTAAATAAAACGTTAGTTTGTTGATGAAAGTTGTTTTCTGCTTTTTTTTTTTAATTAACCCTTGTAGCTATTACTTTAAGTCAATAAAGTTTTATAAAAGTTAAGATAATCTGTGGTTTCGATTACCCGTGAAGATTTGAACCCATCATTACCGTGGATAACAGGGGGTCTACTGTACACCCTAACAGCGTATAGTAGTTAAACTGTTAGTTATAACAATAGTAATTGGAATGAAATATGAATCCATTAGCATTCAAAACTGACAGATTGTTATAATCCAATACTGCTTATTTCACTATGACAATTAAAAATCCTTTAAAAAAAGACAATAAGAAAATAGAAGGTACGAGACAGTGTAATAATGCCCTTAGCGGCCTGGACGACAGAAGGAGGCGGTTGGAACTTGGTGGAATACTTGATGGCCCTGGAGACACAAGTTGTAGGGTTAACTGTCTCCAGCGACTGGAACCGTTTAGGCTCTAAAGTCTTTGGAACTTGTTGGGGGGTGCTCACTTTGTCAAGCTATTGTGGGGCCATCTATCTACCTCTCAGCCCGCATCATCTCGTCCTATTTATCCTGTAGCTGCCCAGTGTATTTATTACATGGCAGTCTATCAGAGCACTTATTTTTCCAGCAACCCAAAAGAATATTAATTTTTAAAATCAAAGGGAGCAACAGAACACTATCTACCAACCAACAACTGAAAAAATATTTTTTTAATATTTATCTTATTGGTTTCCCCTGCAGATGGTGGAAATAAAAGAATACATCTGCAGTAAACTCTGCTGGTCGTAAGAGGCGACTAAAAGAGTAACGGGGTAGACAGGGCTCCCAAGCCGTAGTGAAGGCAACCTGTCTAGGGGAGGATACCCTGAATTCAAACCGAGTCCACCTGGTAAGGGGTTGAGAAATGGGCCAGCACACCGTATCTCGTAAAAACAACACACCGCTTTCAGACCCAAACAAAAGAAAAAGCCGGAAGGATCAAATGGTAAATAACTAAGGCTTCGGAAAAGGACTATAAATCTTGCTACGTGGAACGTTCAGGGTCTAAGTAAAAAGAGGAAGGAGATTTGGGAATGTTTGGATAAATTTTAAGTAAACATTGCGGTGTTAATCGAGACAAAGATAAAGGGAAGTGGAAATGAAACATGTGGTGACTTTATTCATATTTTTAGCGGGGCAGATAAAAGTGAGAGGGCTACAGCAGGTGTATCAATGCTGGTGCACAAGCGTTTTAAAGACTTTATTAAAGATTTCGAGTGTGTAAATGAAAGAGTTATCAAGCTGCAGATCGTGATATTTGGCCAGGAAGTAGTGCTTTTGGGAATATATGTTCCAACAGACTGTGCGACCGCTTCGGAAAAAGATGGTTTCTTTGAAAAGGTTCAAGACATAGCAGAGAGAGTTCCTACACGGAAAACTCTCTTCCTTGAGGGAGACGTAAACAGCAGAACTGGGAAAAGAGTGGGTCATTCTGTCGTTGGAAGATTTGGAGAGGCAATAGTAAATGGAAACGGAGATCGTTTGATTGAACTGTGTGTGCAACTAGATATGGTTATACTAAATGGGTTTTCCCCCCATAAAGATGCACATACATAAATACACTTGGCAGCAACCTACACGCCAGCTTAGATCAATAATTGATTATATAATAATAAGAAGAAACACCGTTGTTGTTGCCCATGACGTCAGAGTGAAGAGAGGTGCAGAATGTGGATCCGATCATTATTTAGTGCAAGGAACTTTCCTGTTTAAATATCTGAGTGCCCGGAAGGAGATACAAATCAAGACCGAAACTTCAGAAAACATTAACTATTCTCTCGAAAGCCTAAAGCAGGAGTCCGTGGAAAATTGTATAAAAACAGACTCGAAATCAATCTTCGGAGTGGAGATGATTAAGATGACATCAAAAGAAGTTGCCATCAATCAGCATTTGAAGCGATAGGCACAAAAAAGAAAAAGAAAAATACGGATAAATAGTGGTGGAATAGTGAAGTAGCGGAGTTAGTGGAAAAAAAGAGAACGATTTATCACATGTGGCTCACTACTGGGAATGTAACAGCATTTAATGAGTATAAGAAATTAAATAGGGAGTTTAAAATAAAAAGAAGAGAAGCAATAAATCAGTTCTGGGAGAAAAATTGCAAATTTATTGATAGTTGTAAGCATGGGCAGAAAAGTGGAGAGGCGTGGAAGAGGCTAAAATCCTTGAAATCATCCTGTAAAGGAAATCTAGGTATTCAACTTGTACCTCCTCAGAAGTGGGTGGACTACTTCTCACAACTACTGGCAGAGGAAAGAAACGTATTTAAGGAAGACCTTGTTATACAAACCAGTGAACATGTTAATGCAGAGCCGATATCGATGGAAGAAGTGGAAGCCGCTCTAAAAGAAATGAAAAATCATAAGGCTCCTGGACTAGGGAACCTCCCAATAGAGCTCGTCAAGTCAGGACCAAGATGTTTGAAAGAAAAAATAGCTGAGTTGTTTACACGGTGTATACATCAGCGTAAAGTACCATCGGAATGGTTGACTGGATACATTATTCCAATACATAAAAAAGGGAAGGAGAGTGAATGTTCGAATCGTGGTATCACCGTTTTAAGCAGCATGAGCAGGCTCTATGGGCGAGTTTTAAAGAACAAATTGGAGCGAGAGCTAGAATGATTTATATCAGAATGTGTTCACCATTGAACAATTACTTGAGAAGAAATTGGCATGTGGACGTGAGGTTCACCTAGCCTTTGTATACATTAAAAAAGCGTATGATACGGTTCCATTAAAACTTCTCTGGAGGGCTTTGGATAATATCGGAGTAAGTAGAGATCTTACTGACGCAATTAAAAGTCTATACTGCGGAGCGAAAGCTAAGGTCAAAATGGGGAACCGTTTGACAAATAGTTTCCTTATCACCAAAGACCTAAGACAAGGGTGTAGTTTATCACCCATACTTTTTAACCTCTATCTAGAGGAAGTTTTGAAGGAGTGGAAAAGGAAATGTCGAGGTATGGGTGTAAGAATAGGAAAGAAAACTTTGTACAGTCTACATTTTGCTGATGATCAGGTAGTTATAACTTCCGAGGAAGAAGATCTAAGTTATATGCTAAGAAAGCTAGAAGAAGAATATTCTAAATGGGGCCTAGAAATCAGCAAGAAGACAGAATGCATGGCCTTCAACGCCTCTACAGCTTCTCTGCTATTAGAAAATTGGTCGTTACATCGCAGTACTATCTTCAAGTATTTGGGAGTTTATATTGATGGCAGGGGAACGCTTGAGAGCGACATAAAAGAAAAGATAAAGAACGGAAGAAAGCTGATTGGCATGATGAACTCTGTGCTGTGGAGCCCAAATGTTTCACTAGAAACCAAGAAGAGGATTTTCCACTCCTTTTTTGAAGGAGTAATCCTTTATGGTTCGGAAATGTGGGTGGTTGGAACAAGAGATGCACAGAGCTTACAAGCTGTAGAAATGGATTTTTGGATAAGAAGCTGTCGCATTTCCAGGGTTCAAAGGGTGACTAATTCTGCCATACGAAGTATCGTCAAGGCGGAAAACACTATAGGTCACACTATTCACACTAAACAGCTGATGTGGTATGGCCATTTAAGAAGAATGGGCCAAGAAAGATGGCCAAAAAGGATATTTAACTACCTCCCGGAAGAAAGACGAAAAAGAGGCCGCCCAAGGAAAACATGGATTCAAGTAGTTGAGGAGGTAATGGCGGCGAGAGGATTACGGGAAGGAGATTGGGAAGACCGCGAATACTGGCGGTCCATTGTATTGGGTCTCGGTATATGACCTAAGGTCGTCAAATCCGAAAAAAAAAAAAAAAATCTTATTGGTGGTGAAAATGAGGAAACTATTAAATTAAATGCAACTACGCTCATGAAAACCGGTAACAAAATTGATTTAGCAATACTGATATATGGTCAAAACTAAATATATGGTTAGTACTAGAACCTATGAAACATTCGGTGATCTAAATATTTCCAGGATTAAATTTGAACACATCGAACATTTAAATATCTAGGGTAAATCCTCCAGTGGTCGACACTGAACTAATAGCCGATACTTCGGATTATACAACCAAATAATATGCTTCCAGGTAATTTTTTCTTACCAGTTTTACTATTCAGGCCGAATATTCAGTGCCTTTTTAATCAGAAACGAAAATAACAATGGAGATTTTGGTGGGAATCTGGTAGCCTGGATTCAACATATGGAATACGTTGGGTTTCATCTTAAAAGAGATCATTTTTAAGTACGGTCGTCCTGGTCGGTTGAAGCATTTTTGAACAATGGATTGCAGTATTTTTGAGAAGGAATCCAATTGTTTCCATACGTACTCCAGAGAGTACGTAGCCTTTTTACTAAGAACCAGCTTTTTGTCCACTAGAACCTCAACCATCTACCTCGACACAGTGTAACATACCAAGCCCTTTCAAGAGAGTGTTGTATTGGCCAGAACCTCCGTAAAAAAACTCTCGGAGAGTTTCATACCCTGGATTTGTACTTTCTGAATCATGGAGAGAAAACTCCAAGAAGAAGCAGAAAGAGGTCGAAAAAGCAATACAAGGAAGAAATTAAATAAAGTAAGGAAATAGAAAAGGAGATCAGAACCAGGAGGAAGGAAGCCAAATAGAAAATTATAGAGTCTATATCATCGGAAAGAACTCCGACACTGATCTGCTTGGTTGAGAAAATTATTTCAGAGCACGATATTTTATCACCATTGATGTGTTTTCAAAATATGAAACATCAAAGCAACGAACCCAACATGATCGACATGACATCTACTGATGGTGATATAATTGAAATACCTTTCTTAAAGTAATACTAGAAAAGCCACTGTCAAACTTACAAGAACCTCAAATAGCCTACGTTGCACAAAAAAAAAGAAGTGCAGATAATTAAGGACAGAAGCTTTCTCATAGCTGCCTTCGATGAGAAAAACATGGAGAAGAAAACAGTAAAAACCAAGCAGTTGTTTCATATAACGGGAATTCAACAAGATAAAGTAAGCGCATTCATGTTAAAGCCATTAAACAAAATGCGTAATGTTTTTATGAAACTGGACACAAAATTAAGAATTATAACAAAAACCAAATTACAGAAGAAGTTTCTTCACCACTGATTTTTGAAAGTACCCCCCTGAATACCAGATATCAGTTTCGTAGACTAGTCACTGTAGATTATTTAAATGAAAATAATAATTGCTTGTTTGTTTTATGTTTTATTGAGAAACTATTTTTTAATATATATTTTATAGATAAAAAACAAACAGGTTTTTTAATACATTTTTGAGTTCCAAGCACCCATGTCAGCTACTGACTCATTGGATTTTCGACAGTGTCGACTACTAAAGCAAAAATAAGTTTTCAATATTGCGGGTTTCTAAGTAATAAATGTTTAATTCTTAGCTTTAAAAAAGTTACCAGAGGGTCAGAAAAAACAAAACTGCAAGCTAACATTTCAGCATTAATTATCAATATAAGTATAAATGTAAAGGTTTGAGCTTAGGATGTTGAGCATTGGAGTATTTACCCCAGTCTACCGTATCAAGGAATAAGGAAAAAGTTAAAAACCGGCAATACTCGGTGATTTTTCGGTCAAAAACCTAGTCAGTTTATACATACTCTCTAGAAATTTAAAAATTAGGAAATGTAAGACTACTACCAACAGGTCTCCATGGATGCGAAACGTAGCCATTTACTTTAAGACAAGAACAACGCCTTAAAGGTTTCGAAAATAAAATATTCTGCTTGGAATATTTGCTCAAAAAAAAGATGAAGCAGAAGAGTTAAGAAGACTTCAAAAAGCGAAACTGCGCGAGTTATATACCGTAAATATAGTTCAGGTAATGCCAGTGTGACAGTAAAAAAGGAAATGTAAAGGCGTTGGAGTAAATTATAATATTAAAAAAATAGTAATTAGTTTTTCAGCTATTAGGTTAATGACAAGACATAGATGGGAGGAATGCGTCAAGGCTTAAGAGATTTGAGGGAGAGGGTTAGAAGGAGGTTTATGGTCAATGGCTGGTGGTGTCGGTATCGCATCTTCGGGTCCGCTATACCTTATATCAATTTTTTTATGCGGAATATATAAAGATAAAGTCGTTCAATTAGTTATACCAAATTCGCCTATTTCAAATTATCTTTTATTATAAAAATAAATGAAATTGCGGACTAGTCTTTTTTTTTTTTTTTTTTTTTTTTTTTTTTTTTTTTTTTTTTTTTTTTTTTTTTTTTTTTTTTTTTTTTTTTTTTTTTTTTTTTTTTTTTTTTTTTAAAACCTAGAAGCCAAAGATTTGCATGTAATCCAGATATATGATAAATTACTACAAAAAAGAAACATTTTATTTTTTAATCACTGTCTAATTTACTCTAGTTTCTGACGTTAATACTTCCTAGATGCACTCATATTTTAATCCTTGAAAACAAAAATACTCACCTACATTCATGACCTTACTCTGTGCTCCTCCATCTACCTCTTAAGCCCACCAACCTGTACACTCCTCTGCATCGAACTGCATCTTTCGAAAAAGCTTCACCCTTACTTCCTTTGAACATCATCTATTTCTTTACCTCCTGGATTTTCAATCTTCCAAGCAAATGTAAGATGAATATTTATATTACATACATTATAATAGTATACATAAGATGTATAATTTTACAAGATTTATCATTTATTTTGTAACTCATAATATAATTATTAATAAGTTTTTATTGTTATTTATTATAATTATCATAGCCAGGCGAGTGTTATACGTGTTGTTCTCATTTGTTATTCTTAGGGGGCAAGTTGTTCCAGAATAAAGTTCATTTTCTTCTTCTTAATTTATATCTAACAATTAATATATATTTCTTGTTTTGTTATAAAATAAACTTCTGCTATTTTCCTCTTCAGGAAAATAAATAAATTAAAAGAAAACAAACTAGTAGCAGTATACTCAAGAGTGTTTCCCCCTCGGTTCCCCTGAAGGAGATAGGAACACCTCGAGAAGTTGGTTTTATCCTGTGATGGACAGTTCCGGATTAAGTTTCTCAGTTCCTCTGGAAATTTTCTGTTCTAGTTCCCTTTCTCGATATGTTTAACTTCTGCTTCAGCTAGAACTTTGTTAATCTAAATGAGCTAGAGGGTAACCTTGTTGCCAAGCAAAATGCTTCAAGTAACCATCCCTTATGCTACGAAGTTTTTCGTTCTTGATTTCGATTTTATACTTAAATTATAACAGATCCCATATTATAAATAAAGGCTTAGCGAACACGGAGGTTAGATGCCGGCACAATAATCCCATTCTGAAGAGACAAATTTCTCAAACCCACCCCACTAAAACTAAATCCACAAGATTAGCCCTGACGCAATAATAAAAATTCAACTAATAATCATTTTTTGGAATTCATTTATTATTAAATCCAAAAACTTTTCACGCCTATTGTAACCGCCACGCTCCTAAATCCTGATTATATTTACCAAATAATATTCCTGTAGTTCCGCCTTGTAAATTATCCATTCCATTGAGAATTCCTTCTCTGTAGTCATTCCTCCTAGGTTAATTTATTCTTTCTTCAAAGCCCTGGAATAATAATATTTCTATGTGCCGCTACTTCACTTAATTTAAAGTTGTAAAATACATCTGATAATGTCAAATAAATGAATATTATCTTATAATTCTATTCTATAATAAACTTTACGATATTTACGTAATAAAAATGATAACACACAATGCCGCCATTTTTGTTGTAAAGAATTTTGGAAGTGCTGTATCTTGTATGTTTGACGATCAAGAAACATCAATGAGGGTGATCCCGTTGAGGATTCCTTCTCTATGGCCTTTCGTCCTACGTTGTATTTATTCTTTCTTCAAAGACCGGGAATATTGATATTTTTATGCGCATCTACTTCCTAGATTGTTTGAAGTTGTATGATGTCAAGCAAATATTAGTTTCAAGAGCATCCTATAAATAGCCTATCATTTGTTCAACAGAGCTTTCCCCAGCTGTGGTAGTAACAATTCTTGTCAGCTCCGTAAAATAAAATGATGTTTATTTCATCGTGATTCAGCATTATGCTTTGTGCATGGATCGGTCAAGTAAGTATTATACTTGAAAAATTTAAAAATAATAACTTAATTATTTTAACCTTTATATTATATCCTGCATTATCCAAAAAAATTATACTGACCTAAAATGCTGGGCGGTACCTAAATTTTGTAATATTTAAAGAAAAAAAATATCATATTTATTCATTATAAATTATCACTTATTTTCTCTTAAATATAACTGTTCTATGATATGATATACCGTACATCATTCTTAGTATAAATTGAACTATTATAATTTTTTAAGACATTCATTATTTAAAATAGAATCCCCAGTTTCTCTGATGTTCTCGTAATATACCTAAATAATAACATGTTAAAAAAAAATCGTAATGAATACATTGTGGAAACATTCGTCTGGTTTCAGATGGCTAAACGACGGAGTGATATCAAAGCGATGGTAACGAACTACTGGAGGGGCTTCATAGAATGAAACAGAAAAAAATAATCAATTTACACCAAAAAATTTGTATTTATTTAAGACAAAAATTATTCTGGCGTACTGACGTCATCCTACCCTTCATGTTGTTTAGACCAACCGCTGTGGTTTTAACTAGTAGAACAATCATGACTTCGTAATACAATAAAATTCGTGTGATACTTTGGCCTTTTTAGAATTTAAAAAAAAAAAAAAAAAAAAAAAAAAAAAAAAAAAAAAAAAAAAAAAAAAAAAAAAAAAAAAAAAAAAAAAACCGTCAAGGAGTCCCTACGAATTTGTTTTTTTTTTTGGTTGCAACTATATAGCCTCCATTGCAAAAATGTAGTTAATAGTCGAGGTGAATAAAATTATTATACTAAGAGAAACTTATCATTAGTGAAAGTGTTCCTTCCTATCGATATAAAATTGTATCGTAAGCTTTTCTTCAATCGATGAATGGTAGAATGACAAACATTTCTACTACTTTCTCTGCGTATAGTTTTTAATAAAAAGAGCTACTGAAGGAAACACGTTTGAGATCTGTCCAATCGAACCGTTTTTGACGGCCGAATAATATTCTCGTTCAAAATGATAAATCCTCTTTTGAAATTGAATCCTAGTAGGCGAATTATAAAAGTTAGGGTATACGCCGCGAAGGATAATCAGGTAAATGAAATTGTCTATTTTTATGTAAAACAAGGATCAATACAGATATATGGTTGGGAATCGGGAGATCAGAAAGTATTTCAAGACAATGTTAGAGCAATAAAAATCGATAAGAAGCATTTTGTTTTTGTAATCTTGCATTATATTTATAGGGTTCCATTTAAGTCTCTTCTCGAGATAAAAGACAAGCTCTCGTATCTGTTTGACAGCATTTACCGCTATCAAAATTGTTATAATTAGGTTAAATGATTCTTAAGAAATTAGGGGAATTAAAATATCTTCATGGTAATTAAAAAAAGTTTTAAGTCTTTTGAGAATTAATTTTAAAAATAAATCATAGTAATCAAAATAAATAAACCAAAGTGAAAATTATAGCGTGAATCAACAATAACAAAACCACTCAATACGGGGTCACCTGTGGTGTAGTGGTTAGCATAGCAACCTACTAAACCCAAGATCGCGGGTTCGCAGCCCGGCAGATGACCTTAGGATTTTTTAAAGGGAGTAAAAAATCCTTAGCTATGCCGTCCTTCGGAAGGGACGTAAAATGGGGGTCCCGAGCCTGTGCGATGTCAGGTACTCGTTAAAGATCCCTATCCTAATTATACCTGGATAGGCAAAATTTAGGACTCCCACCGTAGCATCGTCCGATTAGCCATAGCAGTATAAAGTGACGTTAAACGAAATAAACAAACTCAATACAACAATCTCCAGTCAAGTAAACTTTTATTTCAGTATCATTGCTAAAATAGATATCTCATTCAATTTTTGTTAATCATTCTAGTGGTGCCCACATCTTGGATAAAAGCTGTAACGAGATGTATTACAAATATCTGTCATGATAACTATAGAAACGCCATTGTCTCTAAATCTGCAACGCGTTAGTCCAGAATTAGAGACAACAGGTTTTTATTTTATTTTGTATGTACTCGTATTTACAAATTTTAATGCTAGGGTATAAATTATAATGTTGATAATCTTACAATTACTGATGGAAACTTGGCATTTTACTTTTAGTCTATTTTACAATAAGGATTAATTTCAATTTTTAATGAATCAAAAGTTTAAATAAAATTTTATTAATTTCGACAAAAAAACATCAAAATTATTTAGTTTGTAACGTATATTATTCATTCTAAGACAGCTTGAAATTTTAATGCAATATCTCATTTTATTTTTATATCTTACAAATAATGGCATAACTATAAAAAAAAAAAAAACATTATCTCTAAATCTGCAAGGCGTTGCTTAACCTGGTCATACTAATTGTCCAGAATTTTTTTTGAAAGAAAAAGAACTTTTTTTTTTTTTTTTAATATGAGCACACCGACAGCTGATTATTGCCGATGTTATTAAGCGAGACCCCCCCCCGTCTTATAACGAACTTAAAAAAGCTATAGTCTCCCGTTGCAGCGATTCTGAAGAACAACGCTTGCGAAAACTATTATCCGGCCTCGAGTTAGGAGATTTAAAACCTTCTATACTACTAAGGAATATGAAATCCTTAGCCTCTCCCAATACCGGCGAGGATATTATAAAGCAGCTATGGATCCAGAGGCTACCCGTAACTACACAATCCATACTACAAGTTATGCATACCGCTACTCTTGATGAATTAGCTACAGCCGCAGATAAAATTTTAGATGTATCTCAACCTCAGCCATCCGTATCCAATGTAGAACTACAAAGTCAAAACCACCCTATTTACACAGAAATCGCGGCATTAACACAAGAAATTCGAAATCTCACTAGATACCACCGCTCTCGCTCCTCTTCTAGATCACGCCGGCGTTCTCCCATCTTACGTCAGAGACCGTTGGAAGACGGCTTTTGTTGGTACCATTCCTCTTTCGGAGACAGGGCACGGAAATGTGTAGCTCCCTGCAAGTACATTTCAAAAAAACTAAATAGCCAGGGTTCAGCGGCGACCTGTTCCTGCCACGGCCCCAATTGTCGCCTTTTCTTAACTGATACGACGACAAAACTTCGTTTTCTCATTGATACAGGAGCGGACGTCTCTCTCTTGCCTCCGAGATCTTCGGATCGCTTGAACCCTGTTCAACAACACCTTTATGCAGCTAACGACTCCCGTATCAATGTCTACGGCAAACGAAAGTTGACGCTCACATTCGGCCCCGAAAAGCATTTCACCTACACTTTCCTTTTAGCCGATGTCCAGCAGCCGATTATCGGGTCGGACTTTTTAATTCATTTTAATCTTGTAGTTGACTTGCCCGGCCGACGACTTATAGACGGACTCAACATGACATGTGTTTCCACCATCCAGCACAGCTCACCACATAACCCAAGTACTCCTATCAGCAAATTCAACCCGACGTCACCTATAAGCTGCCTTCTTCACGAATTTGGTCAAATATCCGGTCATTTCCCGCCTCAGCTATCCCGTCCATTTTCCACGCAACACCACATAAAAACTATAGGACCTCCAATATATTCCAAACCCAGACGGATAGGACCAGATAAAATAACAGCAGCTAAGACAGTATTTGACAATATGCTCGACTTGGGGCTATGTCGACCTTCAGATAGTCCATGGGCCAGCCCACTACATTTAGTAAGGAAGAAAGATGGCACTTGGAGACCTTGTGGGGACTACAGACAATTAAATGACATAACTATACCTGATAGGTATCCCCTACCTAATATTCAAGATTGTACTAATTTTTTAGAAAACAAAACCATCTTTTCAACCCTGGACCTGGCCCACGCTTACCAACAAATTCCAGTTGCACCAGAAGAAGACGTTTGCAAAACTGCCATTACAACACCATTCGGCTCATTTGAATTTCCCTACATGCCATACGGATTACGTAACGCTGCACAAACCTTTCAAAGATTTTTAACGAAGTCCTCCGCGGGCTAAACTGCCAATTTACATATTTGGACGACGTCCTAGTCGCCTCGTCATCTATGGAAGAACATATAAACGATCTCCGTAACATATTCCAGCGACTTACCGAACACAGTTTAAAGTTGAACATTTCCAAGTGTGTTTTCGCTCAGGAGGAAGTACACTTTTTAGGTCATAGAATAACAAAAGACGGTTGCGGGCCTCGTTTAGACAAAATTAAGGCTATATCCGATTTTCCTAAGCCGAGGACAGCAAAACAACTCCGTACCTTCCTAGGAATGGTGAACTTTTATCGTCGGTTTTTGCCTCAGGCAGCGCAAACACAGGCTCCTCTACACCTACCTCATGACATAACCGACAATCAGTCTATAGAATGGACTCAATCGATGACAGACGCCTTTGAACGCACGAAAAGCGACCTTTGTAGAGCAACTCTTCTCGCACACCCTAGACAAGGTACACCGCTCACGGTCACAACAGACGCTTCGGATACAGCTATTGGCGGAGTAGTCCACCAGATCCACCATTCGACGTTGGAACCATTGGGTTTCTTCTCAAAGAAGCTTACACCCACGCAGCAGAGGTACTCTACTTATGACAGAGAGTTACTGGCCTTGTATGAAACCATAAAACATTTCAGATATCTATTGGAAGGCCGCCCCTTTACCTGTTATACCGACCACCGCCCGCTAACTTACGCGTTTCAACAAAAGACTGAGAAGGCTGCTCCAAGACAATCCAGACAACTCTCGTATATTTCTCAGTTCACCACGTCGGTCAAATATATCAAAGGCGTAGAGAATATAGTAGCCGACTGCTTGTCACGGATTGAAGCACTAGCGAGCAATAGTTTACTGAACGAAAACTGACATCGCCAAGGCTCAAACGGAAGACCAGGAACTACCAAGGCTCCACGACTCATCGACCAACTTAGTCCTAGCACCAACCACACTGCCAGGCAACTTTTCACTCTACTGCGATACGTCCCTTGGATACTTACGACCTTATATTCCCAAATCCTTAAGATCGGCAGTTTGCGCTAAATTTCACAATCTTTCACACCCTGGCCGTAGAGCTACTCTTGATCAACTCCGAAAAAGATTCGTCTGGCCACATATGTCTAAATTTGTCACGGACTTTGTAAAGAACTGTGCTACATGTCAACAAACAAAGATACAGCGGCACGAGAAATCCCCTCTTCAGCACTTCACACCGCCAGATGAACGCTTTGCCTTTATTCACATCGACATCGTTGGCCCCCTACCGTTGTCGAACGGCATGAAATACCTCTTGACATGCATCGACCGTTTCACTAAGTGGCCAGAAGCCATTCCAATTGCGGATCAATCTGCACTGACAGTCGCAAAAGCGTTCTGGACCCACTGGATTAGCCGTTTTGGGACGCCTGTTCAAGTTGTAACTGACCAAGGTCGGAATTTCGAATCCGAACTTTTCCGTTCCTTAGCAGCTATCTCAGGAATCAAACTGGTTCATACAACGGCATATCACCCGCAGTCCAACGGACTTATAGAGAGGTGGCATAGAACACTCAAGACAGCACTCACCTGTAAGCTTTTGGAGACGCAAGACAGTTGGACGGAACTTCTTCCCGTCGTACTCCTCGGCCTTCGGACAGCCATCAAAAGTGATCATAATGCCTCTCCAGCCGAGCTCGTTTACGGATCTTGGCTACGACTACCAGGCGACATCCATAGCCAACTGGCACCGAACAAGATGGAACCTCCTGACACCTACGCTCAACAGTTAGGACGGAGAATGAGATCACTACGGCCTTCTGCCCCGACCTGGCACACCAACCAACAGTGTTCGCCCATCCAGACCTCAACGGTTGCAGCCACGTTTTCTTACGAGATGATCAGATTAGACCCCCATTAACTCCTCCATATACAGGCCCTCATCTAGTTATCTCCAGGGACGCCAAAACATTTATCATCAGCAAAAACGGCCGCAACATAGTCGTTTCAAGAGATCGAGTGAAACCTGCCCATATACTCTCGGAAAAGCCTAACACCCCTTCGCTACCTTCAAGCATTATGAGAACACCGACAACGGACAGCAATAATTCAAAAAATCCCATTCGTCAAAAGAAGCGCGTCACCTTTTACCTTCCTCCGGTTTGCACCAGAAGCGGACGTACCACAAGTGTACCTGAACGATATCGTTGACACTGGGGGGAGAGTGTGTGGTGATATCTTTTCCTTTAGTTTCTTGTTACTACCTCTTTGTAATTATTATTACCACATGATTTGTATTTACAAATATTAACGTTCGGGTAAATATTTAAATCTTTTATAGATACAAAAATTATTAATGGAAAATTTGACATTTTACTTTTTGTCATATATATATATATATATATATATATATATATATATATATATATATGAATGATAGATTTCAATTTTCGCTGATTTAATTTTATTGTCTTAAAGTAATTCTCAACGTATCGATTTTTTTTTTTTTTTTCATTTAATATTTTTCCATTTTAAATTTTTGTAATGAAGTTTACATAGACTATTTTTAATAGACAATAACTATGTCATATTAAAATAATATAAAAAATCCTCAATTCATATTGATTCGGATAGCATTTAAAGATAAACGAATAGTGTCAGAACCGTTTCTCTCCCATGGAGATAATTATTGTTCAATATTTTGATTTAAAAGTAGTTAAAACAACACTTAACATCCACGTCAAAAGAAATGAAAAAATATAGTATCCTTTATGCTACTCATATTAATTTAGAAAATGTATCGTTTAGGGTTAAGTTATACGGTTATTATGTAAAAACTGTAACCAAAATAAAAACCTTTATTTTAATATCACAAGTAAATAAGAGGTCTCGTTTGTGTAGCGCGCTTGGGCGAGGGTCTCAGTGGACCTGCTACAGACCGGATAAAAACCCGCTCAGGTAGATTCAAATATATTTTAAACTGGATAAGCTAAAATATATTTTGTGGAAATATAAATAAAATTCGAATGAAACTTGACTTTCTAACCCTTGCTAAAATAGGTTGGTAACCTTCAGGATAAGCCGTCTTTCCTGCCCGAGTAGCTGAGCGACGAAGAGTGGGACGAAACCGGTGATTATTTGGACATGACATTATAGTAAAGTTTTATTTAAAAAAAAATTGGAGTATTGATCATATCCTTTGTATTTTTATGAGTAGAATTTCATGATGAAGTCTTTTTCTTCATATGAATGGTGATTATAAAGTAAAAATAACTTATAAAAATAAAAAATACATTTTATTCAGAAATTACAAATAAACACTTTTTTTTTTCTTTCCCCTTTCATAATATAAAATTGTATTATGTATTATTATAAAAATAGTTTGTATAAATATTTATTTAAATATGCGGTATGTCGAGAAAATGTTTGCATGATAACGCGTAGAAATATAAACCCCCATCACTGCAATGTGGTAAAACTGAAAAATAACTCAGACTTAATATTTTGAAATTAACAATATACAATTCTAAACTAAAATTTTCAAATATTGTTCTGTTTTTTATAACTGGAAAAGTAAAAATAAAAATCAAGGCTGATAGTTTAATTAGGCCGAACTACAATATTAGAAGTTTATAAACCATGTCTAACAAGGGGAAATTTTGGCCGTATTCGGATAGTAATATAACGTGTATTTTTTTCATTTAATACCTGCGGTAAAAACCTGTGAATTCCATTTTTTGGAAGAATTTGGAGGATGTCTTCAACACGCAATAATGCAATCAAAATAACCTGAAAGTTAATCCAAACAGAATTGTTTTATAAGATACTAAATTATTTTAATATAAAACCACCACTACTAATTTTTTCTTAGTTTGAATAGAATTGTACAAACTAGAAATTAATTGGCTATTCAAGATTATGAGATATAATTATCATTAAAATTAAAAAAAAAAAAACTTACAGAGACAATCAAAACTAGATACGATTTCGTGCATTTTTACGTCAATTTTCATTACTTTTCTTTATCTCTATCTAACACTGCATTTTCGCTACGTATTTCTAATACATTTCCAAATTTACTTATTCCTAACAGCTTAGAAGATAGTGCTAAGTGGCCGGGGATAGAAATAAAAAAAAATCCATTTCTTGTACACGTAGGGGAATTAAGGCTATTCGTCCCACTGTGCGATGATATAGCCCGATAAAAATAATATTTTGTCAAAACCGTAACATTTTATTTATTAATAGCAGTCAAAAATAGATCTGCGAAATTTTAATATAAATAGCCCTTGTAAAAAATACAAAGGATCCTGTTTTCTGTTCGGGATGGTATAAGATATAAATATGATGGTAGCGAAATCGTCATCAATCCAGGACTAAAACGTCTGTGCCGTAACAAAATATCAAACACATTAGACATATATTTTTGTTAATTGCCAATGAGAAAACTCTTTTCATTCTATATTATAGAACGAAATTACTTAATTTCAGACACACAATTTATAAAAATAAGGCAATGAATAAATGTTATAAAGAATTTTTTGCTATATAAAATCCTAGAGAACTTTAGAAGGACCGTTCAGTTCTTCATTTTAAATTCCGATTACCAAATTTATAGGGAGGAAAGACGAATAATATGTTTTCTATGTCATAAACAACAAATTATATTTAAATATGGCACAGTTGTATTTTTAATGAAACAATAAATGTTGTAAAATTCCGAGACTTGATTAAGTAGCTATAAATATTGAATAGTTTTGTTGAGAAGATCTTTCCAAAATATGCATCGTAACGGATCTGTTTCCATCCAAAGAGCCGAATACCGGACATTTCCATAATTATTTGAGTTAATATGCAAATCTCAACGAGACCAAAGGGAGGGATTTACATGAAATTTAGAAGATGGGCACTGAAGAATTTAATTACCTTCCCTTCCATTAAGCAGAATAACAACGGATTTCGCTACACGCTGTACTTCTCGTTTAATAATGAAATAAAATTGCAAATAGTAAATAGAATCTAAAAACTGTCTCAATAACATCTCAGAAAAAATGAATTAGAGAAACAAGAATTTTCTTTACACTTGATTGTAAATATTCTAACCATTTCACTATTTAGGTGAATTTAAATAACTTCCGTTCCATTAAGGTGAACAACAACGGATTTTGGTATACGTCCTACCTCTGGCTGAATGGAAAGAAGAGATTGTAAAATTCTTAATAAATTTTTTAAACATTCATTTATGTCTCAGAAAAAATAAATCAAAGAAACAAGAATTTATTCCAAATCTTATTCAAAATATGTTTTTAACTATTTAAAATGGTTATAAGAGTCTACTTATTTACGAAAATCTGAGAAAAATAACAGAAAAATTGAGAAAAAAAAAACAAGTATATATTTATAATGTTTATTTTTAATTTTTGACCAAATAAATATGATATAATAATTATGAACTATAAAATAATTCCCAAATTTTATCAGTAGATTAATAAGAAAATTCTGGTTTACGTTAAATATCCTTAAACCTTGTATATTTATGCACATAATACTGAGTAGACAGATAACAAAACAATTCGAACAAGTTTCTTATTCTGAAGTATAGAAATTTATAACCCAGTGTGCGTGTCAAATTCAATGTAAAACTAATAAAAATAAAATTACTCAAGTTATTATATATAATGGGAATTCCATATAATTGATTTTTTTTTTATTTTCTCAGCTAATAGATTTATTATTTTTGAGGAGTTAAATAAATATTTTAATGAGGGCATATGTAACATATTAGGATTATTAAAAAATAAATGTACTAGAAAAAAAAAAAAAAAAATTTGATACATGCATCAACAAAACTGCAATAAATGAACTAAAGACTTCTATACTTCTAACTAACGACTTTCAATACTATTAGTTTATTAAGAACTGTATATATCTATACATTATATATTATCATAATTTATAAAAACAAATATAAATTTTTCAGCGTATTTCGATTATTCGAACCGATAAAAGTTAGAATAATCGACGCTCTACTGAATTTTTCTTAACCTTTCACTGGTCGCGACAATTTCCATATCAAGAGCGGTCGCGCGATGTACTACCCTGTTTTTAATCGGTATTGTCCGTATTTCAGATTATAAATATAAAATTAAATATTATGACCATTCTACATTTTAAATATAATACATGTATAGTATATTACCTGAGAGAATAATATTTCAAACGTAAATTAAAATGTATGTCTAAAATAGTAGTAGCTATAAACAATTTTTTTATTCATTTTTTGGAATGATTTTTACATATAAAATGTAAAAATCCCCTTTCGAATTCATCTGCATCAATACTCTCAACATAGGTTTCAATATCATTCAAAATCCGAATTTCTTGCTACCAAATTTTGATTTCTTTTTTTTCATTCTCATCTAGCTCTTGCTAAATTCCGGGAATATCTTATGATTTTATAGATTTCTATCTAATAAAAACATTCCGAATAATTAATACTACGCTCACAATTATAAACAAAAGAATCCTCCCTACATTATGTCAAATACAGCTAATGTAGTTCAGTCAACAAGGGCCTGAAATAAGGTGTAGAGTGGGTTTTCTGTAATCCAAGGTTTTTGTTTGGAAACATGTTTAGTGTAGTTAGAAAGTAAACGTACTAAATGTCCTAGAGTTTTCCGGCCTCGAAGTAAGAAAGGGAGGGCACGGAGAGCGGAAGGTACCTTTTTTTGGTTTTGTGTTCATAAGCTAACAGGTTAGAGATAAATAGGCATATTTAAATGCATTTTGAAGGAAATTTAATTTTCTACAATATTATTTATTAAAACTTTTGTCGTGGGATGAATATTTTAGAAGATATGGAGGAGAGTTTAAAAGAAAACGTGGAGTGAAATTATTTTTTTCGAAACTTTTTACATTCTCTAAGTGTATATCTCGAAAAAGGTACAGAATATGAAAACTATGTATATAATAAAAGTTGTAGAGAATTTAATTAAAATTAATTTATTTAATATCATGTTTTGCATACGATGCACTGTTTTCGAAATATGAGAGCAAAACCCAGAAAAGAGACCGTTCGCCCCCCCCCCCTTCATGTTCACTATAATACTTTATTGACCTGACTAAACTGCTGAGAAATGTACTAGAAAATACCAAAACTACAGAGATCGCGTTTTGTACTTCAAGTAACACAGTATATTTTTTCAAGCAGGAAACTTTCCCATCTACCACTGTGGAAAATTACTGGTGGCAAACATTAAAATTCACTTAGTGTTTATATATTGATATTTTGTTATTCTAATGTGAAACGTCTCAAGGAATAGCTAAAGCCAACATTCCAAAAGGCACACCGGGAGAATGAGAGAGGGAAAACGAAAGAAAGTATAATATCAAAGTTTTATAATTCATCTATCTATTTTATCAGTAATTTATAATTCGGAATGTTTATAATGTCATTTGGAAATTATTAACGAATAGTGTTATCACCAGTGCAGCGAATGTATAAACACAAAAGCTGAAGTTGAATAGGAGATTATCCAGACCAATAAAATAACTGACGAATATTTGGGAAAAGAAAACAAAGCGCTGTTGACTCGACATGACAGAGCGCTGAAGATAAACCGGATGATGGCCATATATACGGTTAAAATACAGGAAGTTGCACACACACTGCTTCCTAAATAGCTGATAAAGACCCCCCATACTTCTTAGTCCCCCCACTTACCTAGCCTATTAATCAAAAAATACTATCTAACCCCCGTATTTTACACGGTTTAGCTTTATAGTAGCCCATTAGTTTATCCGGGGTAATCCTTTAACTTTTTTTTTCCCCAGGCCTTGTTCAGTTGTTAACTGCGCGACCTTCCTAACAGGATGAAATACGACCTAATAAATCTACTTGTTAGAAACAATTAAAAAAAAAAAAAAAAAAGAGGGAAAAAGTATATATTTTCTTCCACGACTTCGCATATAATTTAATGATATACTTTCGTAAATTAATAATTAGAAATGGGTATCCTAAGAAAAATCTCGATACTCTATATCACCGATATTTTGAGCTTTGAATACCGATACACGATACGTATAGATAATTAAAAAATATCGATATATTGTGATATTGTTTTTATTAAATGCCATTTTAAACATTTCAATCACGTTACATTGATATTCCTGTATATTTTATCGTTTTAGCCAATTCAGGTAACAACATTGTACCACTGCTCCACCAAATTTGTCTGATATGAATTTAGTGTTTTATATATTGATATTTTGTTATTTAACCTTAAAAATGTGAGTTTTTTATTGAAGGTGTGAATGGATTTGTTGCCATCTATATTACTTATTGCGTTGAAATAGAGAAAACTTATCAGAAGTTGACATTATTTTCAAAATTGATATAGTTTTTCTTATCTTTGTACTTTATTTGGTTGGAAGCAAAGGTGGAGTAGCATAACAATTTGAAACGTGCTAATGACACAGCAAACATTTTTTATTTTATTTTTTTTTTTTTATGCATCTCTTTGCTACATAAAAAATAGAAATTTATGTAATTAATCAGTAATTATGAACCTTAACGTTAACATTGTATCTCAAATGTTCGTTCGTTATGTCTAACCCTGAAGAATAGACTTTAGCACTACATAAACCTTAAGAAATAATGATGATTGCTTTTAGCAAGATATGAGTGACACAGAATACATAAGTTATGTCAAATTGATTATGTATATAGGGTTTAGTTATAATGCAATTCATATTCAATATATCAATAAGGCATAGGGACATTTCTCCAAAAGATGGAAATGATTTTTCCTCATTACTTAGTGCTTTTCATTATAAAAACTAAAATAAGCATACTGTTATTTACTAGAATTCGTCACTTTTCTTTAGGTTTATTGAATAATTATTACAAATTGCCTCCCTAAAGGGGAATAAATAATATGAATGACAAAGAATTCATTCACATAATATAAACAATTAAAATGAATACAAATAAAAAAAATCCTCTAAATATACAAGAAACAAAATATAGTAAATATTAATATAAAATAAATCAGGAAATAAAAGTAAAAACAATATAAGCAACAGTATTAATAGAGAGAACATAAATAAACAATAAAAAATAAATAAAATTATAAAAGCCCAATCAAACTATACATACAATGTACTCTAACATTCCAGGAAAACCACCAACCCAGCTTATCCTAACTTATGTGAGGGCAAGCCGGGCCCACAGATATCCCAACTCTGTTTTCTCAGCCTCGTCACTAGCATCAAAATTCAGTGGAGGCTAGAAAGGAGCGCCACAGTCGCTAAGTTTTAGAGTAGAGAAGCTGACCATAGTAAGAACATCAGTGAAATATATTTATTAAAATAGGTCTCGGGGCCATTGCGGTTTTTCTATATTAAAAAGCAGACATATAAGTCTGACGTGTACGAAGGTATCTTCTCAATCGTTAGAGAATTTACAAAGACGACGCATAGAGGCTTAACTGTATGTCAACTAAAAATAAGTACACATTAATAACTTCTAATCTCAAATTAGTAAAACTTTAGAATAACACATAACATTTTTAGCGTTCAAAGTAATCCATACATTCCAGCCCATAAATTCTTATTTTTTCTGTAATATTTGAGGAAGAGAAAATATATGATCTATAGTTGA
Source organism: Euschistus heros (assembly GCA_003667255.2). Classification (NCBI taxonomy): domain Eukaryota; kingdom Metazoa; phylum Arthropoda; class Insecta; order Hemiptera; family Pentatomidae; genus Euschistus; species Euschistus heros. The sequence continues at coordinate 2,520,664 of RCWM02000096.1, read as the reverse complement.
ATGACTCCGTCTAAAACCACATTAATAATCTCCAAATATTTCCTCTGCGTAACCAGCAATTCGGTTCGTTAGAATTGATGTAAATATTTTATAACACGTCGGAAAGAGTGAAATACCACGACTGTCGCTACCCTCTGTTCTAGAACCCTTTTTCTGAATCAGGAGATGGGTTATCAATTTCCGGTCCTTGGTTATGCTGATGATTTGGTATTTTTGGGTGAAAACAAGGAAACTATTAAATTAAACGCAACTACGTAACTATGAAAACCGGTAAAGATATTGGTCTAGTAATCAATACGGATAAAACGAAATATATGGTTAGTAGTAGAAATGGTGAACATTTTATTGATGTAGATATTTCCGGGATAAAGTTTGAACACATTGATCAATTCAAATTTCTAGGGTCTACTATATCAAGAAAAAATTAAATTCTTGATTAAGTTAAATTAAATTAATTAAGTTAAGTAAGTTTAAATTAAATTATTTTTATTTCACGGACGCTGAACTACTCAGTTAGCGCTTACTCTCGAGAAATTTAAAAATTAGGATATATAAGACTATTATACATACAACCAACAGTTCTCTACGGATGCGAAATATGGCCGCTTACGTCTAGGGAAGAACTACGTATTAAAGATATCAAAATAAAGTACTGCGTAGAATATTTGGCCCAAAAAAGGATGAAGAAACCGGAGAATTTAGAAGGCTTGACAATGCAGAACTGCAAGAGTTATATCAAGTAAATATAGTTCAGGTAATAGCAGCGCGACGGTTAAAATGGACATGTAAAGTAGTTGGGTTTAGTAATGATCAATTTCCGAAAAAAGGTGACCAGTTTAGAGCAGTAAACGACCGGGGGGTAGACCAATACGTAGATGGGAGGATTGCGTCAAGGCCGATCTGGGAGATTTGGGTTTTGGGGAGTGGGTTGGAGGGAGGTGTGTGGTCAACGGTTCATGGCGTCGGCATAGAACCTTCGGGTTTGTTAAGCATATATGAATGAGAGGAAAAGGCTTAGGGATATTACCCGAGTCTGGAGGTATTTGTTAAAATGAAGCTGATAAATGCCAGTAGTTGTATCTTGACGTGACAAAATTAAATGAATGCTAATATTTTATTTTTGTATACCGTCCATAAAAAAACAACACATTCATGGCATTATAATCCCTAACTATAATATAATACGGGATCTCCCAAACAGACCAGTCACTCCTCTTGTGGAGAAACAAGCAAGGTCAATCGAGATCGCAGCTCTTCTCTCTCAGCTGCGTCACTGGTGTAAAAAAATCCCAGTGGAGACTGAGCGAGAGCGATATAGTTAGACACTCAGGGCATGAGTGAAGTGGCTGGCAATTGCTAGGTAACTAGCTAGAATAGAATGTCAACCAACTGGGATAAGACACTTACTTGTCCTAATTCAATATTATAGATATTAAGCTAAAGCAGCCAACTAACTGTTAAATCTAAAAGCAACTAATACGTAGTGATTAAAACTAAATAGAGCTTACAACTAAGACATGAAGACATCAAGGTAGAAGCATTGTTCACTGGGTAGCCGGCAGAGAGAGGACTAATGCAACAAGAGGGCTGACAGACAGAGAGATAATAGAGTGAGTGAGCCGGACCAAAGGAGTCGGTAATTAGAGCACCTTGGCACCTCAGCAGCTCGGCACTAATCGAATGGGGGCAGCATTAGGAAGCCAATGCCTCTCCTCTACGATCAATCAGCTCTTAGTCTCCTCTCCTTCTCTCAAGCGTCTTGGGGCAATGTCTTCACATGTGACATTTTAATTGCATCTAATTACATTCATTAATTTTAAGAATCTGACCCAATATCACTTTTCAATTAGTGATACCCCCCAAGAATAAAACTATACATATACAAATCTACAATAGACCTTATACATTAACCAATGTCCTCCACCTCCTTTCCTCTCCAGCACTTTCACTGCGACTGAAGTTGTGCATCTACAAAAGCATGCTTAGGCCTGCCCTGCTGTACGGTGCCCCTCTTCTTTTCAAGGACTCCATGCTCAAGAAGATGGTAAAAACGACCCCCCTGAAGAAGAAGAAACCAGACGACCTCCATTAGATTTTCGACCTTTCGACAGCCCCGGAATTCATCCAGCGTCATGTCAAGTTCCTGGACTCACTTCAGTTTCTGACAAACGCTCTGTTCAGATAATTGACACCAGCCCCACCTCCGGTCCGTTGGCAACTAACAGAAATGTGACCATAAGAACATTTTCTACTTTAGTTTTGGTAAATGTATAGAGTTTGGTTTTTAGATCTCCCAAAAACAAGATTTAGGTGAGACCCATCACCTAAATATAAACTTTCCCAGAAACCCTCACCCCCAGAAAAAATAAACTTTCCGCAGGCCTTACAATGTACCCAGTACAAAAAAAGGTCAAACACCAAAATTGCATACTCTAGGGGCTTGGAAAAAAAAAAAAAAAAAAATATCTGTCATAACCTACAACCTGCTACGAGGGGCCAGGGTTCAGTTCTCAGGATAAACTGTTACTGGCCAACGGTTGTCAAAGGAGGTTTGACTGATATCAACTCGTTCAATTGCAAGGTTTTAACATGAAAGTTTTACCCGTGGCCTATTAAGTCAAAAGTGTTACGCTTCGAGGAATGCTAAAGCGTCACGCGTTTGAAACGCTCTAGCTGTGTTATTATTACTCGAATTGAAAATTTTACGACGGATTAGAAATTAAAAGAGATTTTTTTCGCTCAATAATATTTGCAGCTATGATCTACCGTTTATGACCTTTATTGGTTTGAACAAAAAAAATACATGTTTTGCTGCATTTTTATAGTGTTGGGGCTTTTTTGAAAGGCTCAAGCACTGATGGTGTTGCTTGGATCGAAAATATGCCGACTTTTCCCTTATTAGAAATTCAATGGAGAATAATTTCTGGTATATGACATTTGTCACTAGGATTAAGGAGGTATATTGTCTTGAATAAGTGAAAAAAAATTGAAACCGTCCCCAAAACATATTCTATGTTATTCTTTCTTCAGCCGACATCATCAAGGCGTTTTTTATTTTTCTTCACCAATCAAGGGTACCCTCTTCATAGAACAAGGTGTGCTTCAGGAGAGTCTACCGACCTTAACAGAATATACCGAAAATAACAGAAAATCATTTTACCGCCTTTCCCCGGGAGCATAGCAGTACTCTCCCCTATCAGCAAACATACCTGGTATAATTCTAAGGAAAATAAAAGCCTAACGCTAGCACTAGCAACGATTCTCAAATTACAAATTTTATCATTTCCGAAATAAAAGCATCTTATTCATATAATTCTTGCAATGTATCATGAATACACGATTAATAAATAATAGTAATAATAATGATGAAAGAGGAGCGGCACACTGTGATGTCTTTATCTACATTATCAGTATTAAATGGATAACAGCTTTGGCTGGCTTCCGATCATGGACCCTATTAGTAACCTTTACATTCCTTGCGTAAATTACCTAGTAAAAAATGCGCGAAGACAAAGAAATAAAAATTCAAACAAAAGAAAGCATAATATAGTTTGTGGGGAAAAGGGCGTTTATGACAATGCCTTAAAAAGAAAAAAAGAAGAAGATAATTTGGAGAAAAGCAAAATAAGTCCATGCTGAAGCAGTGGATTTTGGCGGGAGAGGTGACCAACCATAAAGAAATCACCTGAGACAGACCTGGAATAGCTCTGCCTTGCCGCGAAACATTGAATATTTGAAATCACCTAAGCCAGATATGATATCACTTACTTATTATGTAATGTTAGTCCTCAGGGAAATAAGACAGGTCAAGTCCCAGAGTAATGTTCTTTTCATATTATATTTTAACATTATAACATCTTATAGATAAGTACTTTGTAATTAGTAGATAATAGTAAATTGTGAGCTGATCTTACAAAATAGCAATTTTCACATCGTCTATAGTTTCACGGGTCTAAAACCATAATGATGGAATAAGTATATTAATAAATTATAATAATTATTCTTTACCTACATGCCACAACATATAAAAGAATTGGTTTACACGAGAGTATTGTTAGAAAAGAATAAATTTAATGAGACGGACATCAATAGAGGAGGCTTTTGTGTCGTATGGGACTAAATATATTAGTTAAGTGTAAAGAACCGTCAACTATAAGAACAAACTTATATTAGCGCCATACCATTGTTACGGAGAAAAAAATGGTGTATAAAAATGTGGTTTCCAAGATAACTATTTCCAAATGTTGCCATATTATTCTAGCTGACGAAGAAGAAGAAATGGTTCGGAAGAGAATAAGAAAAAACTTATCTATTACAAGAAAATCAGTAGTGATGCTATATTATAGGACAGCTTATGTTATAAGTGAACGATACCGCATTTTTTTTTTTTAAACTGGCATTAAAATATTGAGCTTTTTTGACTTCCTTGAAATAAATGACCCAAGCTCTGTTGGATTTCATAAGGAAAAAAAGGGAAAGAAAATTAAAAAAAAAATTAAAAGGAGCTCTAAACTTCGAAAACGGGCCCTTTAGAGATTTTTTTTTACCAGGAAAAACAAAATTGAGATTTCTTCACTGATATGATGAAATTTTCTCCTCACTGGCTCAAAGCAGCTGCAAAAAAAAGAGAACTTTATTTAAAGCAAGACATAATTTTCATATATCCAATTTTGTTAGCTGTCAATTGGTAGTTCTGGGTAATAAGGAAAGCAGAAAGAAAGTAAAAAAAAGTAAAAAAGGGTTCTCCCACTGTTGAAAAAGGAACCCTTTCAAAATAACCAATTTTTATTATGAGAGACTAAATCAAAAAATATTTTTTACTCAGATGATGAAACTATTCTCAGTGATTCAAAAGAGCGGGTATCATACAGAACTTTAATTTAAGTACGAAATATACAGTCTTCTAAATAATCTAACCCTTTTAGATATTGTTCATACGAAAAAAAGAAAGGAAATTAATATTAACTCAAACTAACACTAAATAATAAAAAATAAGTTTTAGAAAAAACAAAAAACAAAACCAACTTCTGGATTAAACCTCAGTGCAAACTTGAACTAAAAAGTAAAAAAAAAAAAAAATAATATTTTAATTACTTCGAAACAACATGTATTAAGGACAACTAACGAAATTATCGATATTTGTATACCTATTCACAATTCATCATCAGTTATTTTTGGAGTCGGAGCCAACCAAGAAAGGCAGTTTAATCCTGCATTTGCAACAAACTTTGGAATATCATGATACAACAGTATTAAAACATATTTTTAATAACCTATTTTTTTTTCTCTTTTTTCTTTTTTTCCGAATTCTGTTTGTAATGGTTGGCACCGACTCCAAATATAACTGCTCATAAATTATGAATAAGTAAATAACTATTGATAATTTCGTTGCTTGTCCTTTAATGCTCTTAGTTTCATAGTAATTAAAATGTTATTTTTTTATTTTTAGTTCAAGTTAAGTTTGAGCATTAAGGTTTAATTATGAAGCCGTTTTTTTTTTTTTCTAATAGTTATTTTTATTTTTTACTTTTTAGTGGTGTGTGTATTTTTGTTTATGCAGTCAACTCTTGCTAAGTCGATCTCCAAAAAAAATAGTCTGTCTTACCTACAGTTCGACTAATTTACAAACGACTTGACTTATCAAGGTTATTATTCCCATTATCT